>CM069867.1:65866444-66466444 GCA_036172795.1 Pelodytes ibericus
ACTGTCTCCATAGACTTAACATTGGCCTGATGCCAATTTTTTTTACCAGCCTGCCGGTAAAATACCGGCCAGGTGGCAACCCTACCTGTTTATGACATCACCTAGTGACTTGATATTCAAATGACACTTTTTCCATTGAAACGGTGTTCATTTGCATATCAAGCCACAGGTGATGTCATAACAGGCGACACATTTATACCATATTATTATTTTTTTTGCATTTCCCCGCGAATTTGCTCACACAATGTACAAGTAATTATTCTTTTTTTTTTTTTTTTGTTCTCTACACTCACAGAATAAGCAATGATTAGGAGTCCCTTTAATAGAGTCCCTTTAATAGGCTTATGATAAATTGTCCCAGTGATTATAATGGATCACCCATAATGACTGGCAATGTCACTCTGCAATCAACACCAGCAAGGCCTTCTCCGTTTACTAACCCTATATAATCTCACCGAGCAGGAAATAATAATAGTATCACAGCAGCAAATGACAGTCATTTTCTGACATCTGTAACTATAGGAAAACTACGGAGGTGTCATTTTCTCCCTCTCATTTCACCTTTTGCAGAAATTGCAATTGTGGGGGGGGGGGGGGGGGGAGAGCACTTGGAAACTGGGTACCAGGAGCCTTCACCTCGGTTCTCTGATCGGTTTGCACTAGACACACAACCGTGGTCCATTACGACATGATTGGCTTTTGCAAGTGGCTCTATCCTGCTTTATAATATGCGACTTGATGACAGCATTGGTGAAACTGGTGCTGTGAGCAAAGACAATTCTGCTCCGATTGATGGAGAAACATTGTGCTAATGATATGTGTCTTGTGATCCACACACTGACAAGGAGGATGGGGGACAGAGAGCAGTAACAATGATTTTGGACATCGTTCAGCCAGAAGATATCGCAGCTCAACCGTGAATGTAAATTTATTTGAAATTAAAAAAAAAAAAGCTGAGCTCTTAGGCTTGGACGAGCTAGCCGGTATGCAAATAATCAATTTGAGAAAGTTACATTTCCAAAAGAAATCCTGGGGGATTAGCGCTCCGGCAGTTCAGTCTCTTGGAAGGTTGGTTAAATGAAGGACAAGCAAAAAAATAAATGTTTATAGAGGCAATTAACGCAAGACATATGTAAAGGGTGTTGGATTTCCTTGCTGCTCGCCACAATCATTTCCAGGATGCAGGAACATTTCCAGAAATTACACAGGATGGGGAAATGTGAAGCTTTACATGGTTTACACCTGCTATTTGGTTTCTGTTGGGGCTAATGAGCTGCTGACATACACATAGGTATTAAATCAACACTTCACTGATACAGCAAGCCTGTGTCCAACACCCCTTTCCATCACACACGTGTTCATCATTCTAATTCCGTATACAAAATAAAGGGAAAGGATGCAAGTGACCCATAGAAAAAAAAAGAGTCAGGAAAACTTGATATCGTAATGATTTGGTTTCACATGTTTTCAAAATATCCCTTTACAAGGTCAGAAGGTTGTATTGATAGTTTAAGATCACACTGAGGATTTGTGGAAAAAGACTGAACTCCAGGGTACTGACTGCGGAATGTACGGAACCTTAAGCCAATGATCACACTAAGGGTAAAGACCTTAAGACAGGCCAATGACCACACTCAAAGTAAAGACTTTAAGACAAGCCAATGACCACACTCAAAGTAAAGACTTTAAGACAAGCCAATGATCACACTAAGGGTAAAGACCTTAAGACAAGCCAATGATCACACTAAGGGTAAAGACCTTAAGACAAACCAACAACCACACTAAGGGTAAAGACCTTAAGACAAACCAACGACCACACTAAGGGTAAAGACCTTAAGACAAGCCAACAACCACACTAAGGGTAAAGACTTTAAGACAAGCCAACAACCACACTAAGGGTAAAGACTTTAAGACAAGCCAATGATCACACTAAGGGTAAAGACTTTAAGACAAGCCAACAACCACACAAAGGGTTAAGACCTTAAGACAAGCCAACAACCACACTAAGGGTAAAGACTTTAAGACAAGCCAACAACCACACTAAGGGTAAAGACCTTAAGACAAACCAACGACCACACTAAGGGTAAAGACCTTAAGACAAGCCAATGATCACACTAAGGGTAAAGACCTTAAGACAAACCAACGACCACACTAAGGGTAAAGACCTTAAGACAAACCAATTTCCACACTAAGGGTAAAGACCTTAAGACAAACCAATTTCCACACTAAGGGTAAAGATGTTAAGACAAGCCAACGACCACGCTAAGGGTAAAGACGTTAAGACAAGCTAATGACCGCATTAAGAGTAAAGACTTTAAGACAAGCCAACAACCACACTAAGGGTAAAGACCTTAAGACAAGCCAACAACCACACTAAGGGTAAAGACCTTAAGACAAGCTAATGACCGCATTAAGAGTAAAGACTTTAAGACAAGCCAACGACCACACTAAGGGTAAAGACCTTAAGACAAGCCAACAAGCACACTAAGGGTAAAGACGTTAAGACAAGCCAACGACCACGCTAAGGGTAAAGACGTTAAGACAAGCTAATGACCGCATTAAGAGTAAAGACTTTAAGACAAGCCAACAACCACACTAAGGGTAAAGACCTTAAGACAAGCCAACAACCACACTAAGGGTAAAGACCTTAAGACAAACCAACGACCACACTAAGGGTAAAGACCTTAAGACAAGCCAACAACCACACTAAGGGTAAAGATGTTAAGACAAGCCAACGACCACGCTAAGGGTAAAGATGCTAAAGCGAAAAACCTCAGTAGCAGAGCAGGACCATTAAGGGTCCCGGGTGTAGAAACTATTTCTGGATCTTTTCTGAAGCATCCCTCTTCATCATGACGTCACACGTTTTTCAATGGGAAATGTGTAATGTGCATATTTAGCCACAGGTGATGTCATAAGCATGAGACAACCCAAACACATTTAAAAGACATATGTCTCCTAATTTAGGCCTTTCCTGCAATTCTGCTAATTGTTTTAATTGTCTGCTATTTTATTCACTACATATAAAAAAAAATGTTCAGGTGACAGAGTCCCAGCTTGGGAGCCGTGCTAAGTGTGATGAAACCAGAAAGCCTCGGAAATTCCAGGATCATACACTTCTCAACTTGACGTCCATCACAAACATTCAGAGAAGTGGAATCCAGAATGTTAACAGTTATATATTAGCAGAAACATTCTATTGATCCAAAATAATGGATAATGGTGGATTTATTCTAGATTTAGTTTGTATTCACAGGCCACAGGTAAAAGGATTGGTTCTAAACAAACATGTTTTTTTCCAGACATCACATTGTACCACGCCTAAGAACACCACATCCACTCACAAGAAATGCTCAAAGGGATGTATTTACTTAGTGGCCAATGCACAATAAAAAAAAAAAAATGAATTGCTTTAAGAGAAGGCAACATAACAGACTCATAAGAAAACGATATCGACAATGAAGATTGTCTGATAGTAACCTGCGCATTTATCTTGAAAACCTATCGGAAATCAATGTGGACGCGTGCACGCACTGAGAATGGGGTTTTATTCAGCGCCATTTCCTACTTTGATTCACATTTAACCCCCAGAGTGCCAAAGCTGGCATTCATCCAGGGCTCCTGATAGCACTTCCATATGTATACGTGATAGATGGCATGTTTCTATGTTCTGCAGATCCATCCCTCCTGTTGCAGTAAATGATGTCAGTCAATACATTCTGCTATCCATATTCCTGTTAGCTACACAACATAGGAGTGCGTCTAAGTACTTATTATACACAGTGACAAGGGCAATTAAACAGCGTATATCATGAAAAAAAAATGATCTGTATATTGTGCTGGCAGAATTGCATATACATGTATACATAAAGATGGGACATATAGTAGTAAATCTGTGTAAGGAACAAGCGCTGGATGGAAATTAAGTACATGTAATAACTTTTTTTCTTTAATACAACCGAAAAGTTATAAAATACTGCACTATTGCTCATATGTAAACCAAAAGTGTGCACATGGGCTTACACTCAACGCTGCTTCTCAGCAAGATAGAAGGTATATTTAACTGAAACACTGCATCCAGTGTAGGCATTGTACATAATAAAAAAAAAAATTATTGAAAGAATACAAATAATGAACCTAACTGAGCACACTTTGTTCGGCATAGTTCTATCAGGGGGCGGACATGTTGTTTAGAATCTTTGCTCTGTATAGTTCTATCAGGGGGCGGACATGTTGTTTAGAATCTTGGGTCAAATCTTCCTTCATCTGACCCAAGATGTCCACCCCCTCTCGTGCAGGCAAACGAGCACTCAATAAGGTAATGGTATATATAACTTCATTGATTTTCTTACACTGAAACATTTCTATTTAAAAATAGCTAGATTTCAGGCAATCTCTCAATTAAACATAACTTGATTTGTGTGCGGACAAGTTGTCCTATAATTAACTGATGCAAGAGTACATGCATGGCATGCTGACATCACAGCGTGTCAATGGCGATGAGAGGGAATTATGCGTCACGCGTGTTTTCTATGGTACAAGGATATATTTTTTTAAAAAGTCTTTCAGTTCCTCTTTTACTCAACTTAAAGATTTCCATTTTTTTTTTAAAAGGCTCAAACAAATTACAAGAATAAATGTTAATGAAAAAATATATATATATTTATATATATATTCTCCATTTCCCTTTTTTTACTGCAGACAGCTGTACGCTGAAAACAAAAAAATTATAAATCAATCACAGTTGCACATTCATGTTTGACTTATTTAAATGTTTCCTGTGGATTTGGATAAAATCCTGGAGCTCGAACATTCATTATTTTGTCATTTTACATCATGACACCACAAGAAAGTTCCAATTCTCAGGTCAGTCGTTTCATTTTGACGGACTATACAATGTTTCCCAAGTGAATTCATTAAATAACCATTTTATTTGACACCTGCTTGAAGGTGATATGTTCCTTATTTTGTAATAAAATGTTCCTTTCTTTGCAGAAATATATATTTTTTAAATCAGAGGTCTCAACTAATTCTCAGCAGGGGGAAGGGGGGGGATGTGATGTGAATCCAGAAGTTAAGCTGAGTCATTTTCCCACTTGCAAGCAGACTTCTGGCCAAGTGTTAAAGAGATCCAAAATGCTTAGCAAATGTCACCCTCTAATGTTCGAATGAGTGTTCAGGCGGGCATCCAAGAAAAAATATATTCATTTTCTCGGGACAGAAAGGATGCTGTAGAGGGGGACCTGTCTGGGGATGGCCAACCTGCAAGATTAGGATATAACTAAACAAAGCAATAGGGGGGGGGGGGCTGTTGAGTAGCAGAGATCTGTGCTCAGAGAGGGGTAGTACAAGAAGGAGTAAATATGACAGTATGCTTCATGTCCGATGCATGTCAAGTTTCCATTAGTTAATGTGCTATAGTACTGGACTGGCTTGCTGGCAAAAATGTGTCGTTTCTAATATTCAAAACAATAAAATAGTGGTGCAATGCCATGAGGCTGATATAATGGTGCAATGCTTACGGGCTGGTATAATGGTGCAATGCTTACGGGCTGGTATAATGGTGCAATGCTAACGGGCTGGTATAATGGTGCAATGCTGACGGGCTGGTATAATGGTGCAATGCTTACGGGCTGGTATAATGGTGCAATGCTTACGGGCTGGTATAATGGTGCAATGCTAAATGGCTGATATAATGGTGCAATGCTAATAGGCGGGTGTAATGATACAATGCTAATGGGCTGATATAATGGTGCAATGCTAATGGGCAGATATAATGGTGCAATGCTAATGGGCGGGTATAATGGTGCAATGCTAATAGGCTGATATAATGGTGCAATGCTAACAGGCTGGTATAATGGTGCAATGCTAACAGGCTGGTATAATGGTGCAATGCTAATGGGCTGGTATAATGGTGCAATGCTAATGGGCTGGTATAATGGTGCAATGCTAATGGGCTGGTACAATGCTAACGGGCTGGTATAATGGTGCAATGCTAATGGGCTGGTATAATGGTGCAATGCTAACGGGCTGGTATAATGGTGCAATGCTAATGGGCTGGTATAATGGTGCAATGCTAACAGGCTGGTATAATGGTGCAATGCTAATGGGCTGGTATAATGTGCATTGTTAGGGGGGCTGTTGGGGGATTTAAGCAATGAAGCATTGTAGCAGATCATCTATACGCTTTCATGTACATAGGGTTAAAACAAATATCCAGTGAAAGGTTTTCTTACATGTTCGTGTTGGGTAAAAAAAAAAATCGTTTTGGATAATATTGAATAAAACTGAATTTTATCACAGCGGTAACAAGTTCGACAAAGGTTATTCCATCCTGAATATTAGTCCTAATCTCCAGTGGAATCCTTTTTTCATTTCATCGTCCACTGGGGAATTAAAACCTGTTAGCGGTGAGACTCTCATGAGTAAAAATAGGCTGTAAATCATGAACAAGGTAATAAAATTCAATAAAAAAAAAATAAAAAAAAAATAAAAAAAATCTTTTTTTTTTTTATCCACCCTTCAAAACGAAAGACGATTTAAACGATATTCCACGTAAAATATCTTGCTATTACGCAGGCTGGAAAGGGTGCACTGGAGAATGAATTATACTTTACGTCCTGGGAAATATAAACAAAGGATTACATCATGCCTGGGGCAACAATCGCTTGGGCCTGATGTCTTTTTCTTGAAGCCGCTATCAGGCCGAACATCAAAACACTGCGTCAAGGGGTTATTTTCGAAAATGTCATCAGGAGAATTGTCAGATACAGAAGGGGGGGGGGGGGAGCCCCACCCCATTTTAAATGACTGAAAAGGAAAATGATTATAAAAATGCTGGGTTGAAACAAGAGTTTGATATATAAATGCTGCACAACTACTAGGTTGCAAAGCATCAAATTGTATCCTTTTGTTTGTGAGTGTGTGCAAAGTCCCCTGAAAAAATCAGTTTAAAACAATACTATCAATAGGTTTAGATAGTTGACATTTATAGGGTCTGTTTGGTTCCCAACATGCATCTTCCAAATATTAATGCATATTAATGTGCTTTCAAAGTACCTTAAAATGCATGTTTTACATTTTGAATTGCTTAAAAATATATAATACTCAGCTAGATGAAATTTTGAAATTTCAGCAGTTTGCAAAAAGTCAGGACTGCCCACACTAGATGAGTAAAAGTCAATTTCCTTATGTTTTGCTGCAGGAACCAATGAGAATAATTTCATAAAAAATGAATGCAATTTCTTGGCTCTCTAGTGATGTTATCAGACAATGTGTTACACTGTTAAGCGATCCTACTGTGTAAGAGCAAGGTCACTCAAGAGTCCACACAATGTATTCAATCCAATGAGCACAGGAAGTGACTCAATGAAACAAAACGTTATATCCTCACTGACTATATAATCAGTGCTGTCGCACCTGCAGTAAACATGCAGAGTAATCACTGGGGGAGGGCTTGAGTCAAATATTAAAAATGTGCCATAGGATTTACCAGCTTGCACCTGCCAAACTCCCTTTTGATGGTTGCACATTTTTAAAGCTAGGTTTTGTTATGAAACTTGTGCAGGACTTAAGAGGAAAACATACATTGTTATCAAGAATTTGTGCCACTGGCATAATGAATTTCAATGTAGCGTTGTTGTTTGGAATGCATTGTTGACAAGTGTAAGTGTTTTGTCTGTGTATTTGGTTTGGTTATTGTCCCAGTTAAATTTCAACTCCATTTATTCTGTTCTCCAAAAACAAAATGTATTTGTTCTGGTTTCTGGCATGTTGTCCTGTGTTTCTTTAAGTGTGATTGGAATTAAGCTCTCCGATTCTGGCCAGAAGGCTAATTCTCAATGGGCAACCTTAATGGTGGAAGCACCAAGATCAGTTTGTGGTACAAAATTATTTATTTAAATAGTGCCGGTCATCTAAACTCGCCTAGCATCCAATCTTTGAATCATGCTCAGCTTTTAAAGGCATGAAATGAATTCTTTCAGCATTCCACATTTTGGCAAATGGTTTAAAAGTTTTTATTTTGAGAAAAAAATGTATTTCGTTGGCCGCTGTGTAATATTCGCAGCAAACTCGGGACAAACTAGGAAATAAAGAAAGCTCTTACTATCGCTCTGTGTGAAACAGTTGCGGCCATGTGTTATTGTCTTTCTGGACAGTATGTTTACAAATAAAACAAATATTCTGAATAGGGCTGCCATTTTATCCATGCTATTGCCTCCATTGACGATGGATTGGCATCAAGCCAAATTGTTACCAGTCTGGCTGGATGGGAACCCCAATTGTCACTCAGAAAGAGCCATAAGGGGCACATAGGAGAGAAACAGTAGCATGCATTCATAGCACGACTTTCAGACTAATTGCCACCCTAATCATTCAACATATCGCATAGCGGGGGTTCCAGTCCTTTTTGAGAGCACACCCCGTCCAATTATCATCTATGGTTCACGCCATCCCCTGCGCCTTTTGGCCCTCCAGTAACGCAAAGGGGATTTCCGTTCTATTTGCTCCCTCTGATGTGAGTCACTGGAACAAACATCAGATGCCTCCACAGGTCGGGAATGTTGTGTTCTATAGGGAAGAGCTGGGAACTTTGGGTCTTTCCTAGAAATGTGTGTCTTTACCACCCAGAGGACACACAATGGGGTGCTAAAGGGTCAGTTTCACCGACAGTGGTCATGTAAAATGAAGAAAAAGTAACGGATCTTGTCTGATAAAAATGTAACAGATTTATTGCTCACAGCCAAGCCCCTCCTTATCGGATGCTACTGAATTGCGAGGCCCCCGGTAAAATTATTTTCGGGTTAAAACTAAAGGAGACTTGTAAATAAAATCAAGTGCATTATAAACATGTAGAACATGCAGACAATACGTTGGGTGGTACTGCCTCTTTAACACCTGGAAGTGTGATCTCCGAGTTATGTAGGTATATAGGCGTGATCATATCCTTCGGACACATCAACCCTAGTATGTGTCAGGTCTGCTCCACGCGGCCGGTTTGATTCCAGCAGTGATTTCTGTTCTATTTGTTCTCCTAAGAGGCTGTAATGTGGCACCCTTGACTCTGGCTGTGTAAGCACATTACGGAGATGCAAGAGCATATCATTTCCTATAATGATCCCGCGGTTCTTAGTCCATAAAGAGCTGCTTCGCTGAGCGGACAATTACAGGCCACCAGCTGAGGCAAGAGAAGCAGCATCTTGACTTTATGAAAATTCATTTTGTGGGCTTGATTAATCCAGAAAAAAAATAGGGGAAAGAATACTTAAATTGAGCAGACACGGCGAGCTGCGCCAAGTCTACCCCAGTAATGGCATCATTAGCATTAGAAAACGCGCAGTATCTTGGCCTTGTTGTTACTGTATCAAGGTTTAAAAAAAACACATTTTAAAGGGGAGTAAACGTCATTCCACAATCGTTTTAGAATGTTTATTTGTTCTTCAAAAAAAAAATAATACCATTTTACAGAAATAAATATTTTCAACTGCTTTCTTTCATGTATTTTTATTTTTCACACTTAAAGGGACACACCATTAGAAAAAATTGTTCACTTGTGCATGTAATCTGGTATGTCCTTTACTCTCTGACCGGCAGCTGCCATGACGCCCTGGGAAATGAGCAGCCCAGTCTGATTGGCGAATGTCTCTTTCTCCTATTGTAGAGAGGGACCGTTGTTTTTTTACATGGGATCGACAGAGAGGGACCCCCCCCCCCTCCATGCAAACCCTGATCAGACGTGACGGATAAACCCCCGGCTGTGACCAGATCTGCTTCGTCTCTAAGTTGAATGTAAATCTGCATCTTTCTATAAAGATACACGTTGGGTTTACTTGGGAGAAGAGGGTACCATTTCTTTTAACACTTGCTTCCTCTAGCAAGGGTTTAAAACTGCGTGGTAACACTGTCACTGAAGCTGTCACCTCTACTGCGCAAGTGAAGTAGGCATCGGTCAGTGTCCCAGACACCAAAGGCCTGCAGGATTTTGGTCCTGAATCCAGCAGTCCTGCAAAACTCTAATCTATCCCCCAAATTGGCCCAGTTTGGGGGGGGGGGGGGGTGACAATGTATAGAGCTAACAAATCACTTTTACTGTGATCTAGCTGTGGTGTGACGTGTCAGGGATGCACCCCTGCCATTGTATTACCCTTTGTGGGTGTGCTTATGTGCAGAAATCTAGGCATACATGGAAAAGCATAATCGCAGCTTCAGAGAACTGGAAGCTGAATAAAATGTTGTGTGCGGAAAAAATGTGGATAATGGATCATTTCAGATAAGGGATACCCAACCTGTATTTCAAATGTGCCCCCCTTGAAAGTACCATAGTTAATGAACTTAAATCCATCACATTAGATGTCTTGAAGTCAGGCGTGCATGCACAGTAGATATTGCCATGCTGCTATACGGCCGCCCCCTGGAAAGATGCTAAATGTTCGACATACATAATGGACAGGAAAAGGAGGAGCCACCCCCAGGAGGAAACTAAGCTTTAAAGGGAAACACTGCAAGAACAAAAAGAAATTGGTCAATGAAGATTGCGTTTCTAAATGTCAGCACTAATGTGTCATAGTTACTTGAATCTAGTTGGTTATTTTGATCAGGCTGGCATGGTTTAATCTCATGTAAATTAACTGCAGTATTAATTTCAGTTGTAATGTTTCTTGGGATGTGCTGTAAGCTTTCAACAAGGCTATGCGAGTCAATCAGAAACCAAGATACTCTGTATAGAGAGAGAGAGAGGGAGGACGTTCACCACAGCTATACAAGGATGTGATTTACAGAACCATTATTAGGCTCGTAAAGAAAGCTGTAGAGAAGGGACTGTGTCTTTGGAGCTCTGTTGATTTATTGGAGTGCTGTGTCTATGTTCTACTAAAGGGGGGCTCGCCAAACCCGTAAAATGATTGAAATATTTAAATGACAGTATTTAAACATAACAGGGCCGTGTAATAATATCACCCAGATTTACGCTGCTCTTTAACCAGCCTTCGTTGTGCTGCGTTAAAACGCATTGATGAAGGGGAAGGGGGGGTGAAAAAGGGTCTTCATGCCCTCCCCTGCCCGCCTCCTGGAACAGAGAAAAGACACAAGCTTCGGGGCTCTCGGAGAAAAAAAAATAATAAGGATAACGCTTTCCTTTTATTACAGCCAGAATAGGTTTTGTGTTATACGATCCTATAAAACGGAAGCTTGTGCATGAATATAACCAATGTTACATTTGCTTCACGCTGGCCTCTTATTACTTGCTATGTAGCTGGAATGCGGGAACAGCTATCACTCTCACCCTGCTTAATAAACCTTAATTAGAAAGTTCCATGCGCAGGTGTTACAGCGCTCAAAGTTATTGGATTAAAACAGCCTGGTTTATTCCGGTATAAAAGAAAAGAGACTCCCGAGAGCTTTAGCGACAGATGAGAGCGAGTTCAACACTGGGAGATTCAAGATGCACCCAACTGCTAAATGCATTGTTCAACCTTATTAATTAAATGATACCCCATAACCTATGTCACTTTTATGTGGAACTGTGTCTCACTAGAATACATTTTTTTTTAAATGTATCTCCGTCCATTCATTATTATATATTTATTTATAAAGTGGCATGTTATATATTCTGTAGTTGGAGCTTGTTTGATGCTAATTTGGTTTTGTGCTACAAAAATGTCCTTAATTATTCTTGGTACATATTGTGCCTTTCTATTCCAAGCCACTTTGAGTATTCACTATACACTGCCCTCACACCCAGTCTTAAACCCCCCCGGGTAATCTCCTTCCAAGGTTAAAAGAATAGGCATTTTTCATCCTTTACTTTTTTTTAATTTATAAGGGTATGCTGTTTTTAAAATTAATTTAGCAATGAATCTGGTTGATATGTGTTTACAATTCAGTGGTGTTATTTTGTAATACATTTTTCATTCATGCTCCGGTACTAGACAGGACATTTCGGCTCCTGTAGGTGGTGTACCTTTCTCCCTGCTTTGTCAGCCCACATCATGGAAAAAAAAAAATAATATAAAATAACACCACAGCACTATAAAACAGTGCATTTGAATCCAAATGTTTACTATTTGAAACTCAAATAACTGGATGGATAATTTTTTTGAGCAATTGTTTTACAAATTATTAGAAGTCTCTCCATTAGAGCAAAGTGTCTCCTATACTTACAGAACTGCAGAATATATTGGCACTTTATAAATAGAGGATGACAGTGGTAATACCAATGATAATCTTAGTGATTTATAACTCCCCCTTGTAAAGCACTGCTGAAACAGAGAGTTACTGAATAATGAAATTATTATATATAGCGTTTCCTTCTTTGTCTGTCTAGTTCGAGTAAAGGTGACAGTGAGCAGCTTATATCAGTCACAATTAATATTTGAAGGTTAGTTAAGGTCTCCCCCTGTCATAGCCTCCATGACGGACGTAGGTCCCAAGGCAACTCACAGGTGAAAGCCAATAAAGGTCCATGCATTAATCTTTACCAGCTATCCATAGAATGCTTCACCTACGAGCATGTAGCTGCAGAGTTGCTAGCGTTAGCAATACGTAATTGTGCAGACAATCAAGCTACTGGTTTATTTGGAATGCTTTTAGAATGATGAGTGCTATAGTTGTCAATGGAGCACTAATCCCCTGTGAACACACAAACACTCTCAAAAAGCATCCACGCTATTGGTAAACAGCTAAAAACAAATATAATAAAATAACAACAACACGGTTACAAAAAGACACCAAAGTGAACAAATAAAAACACATACAACCCCGTATGGCCTGTGATATTTAGGAATAGCAAGTATTATTTAATCCTGACGGACACAATGCTTATTTTTTTTAAATGGATTTGATCACAGCCTGCAGGGCCCTGGGCAAAGTCTTTAGCAGAAGACCCCCCTCGACCCAATTTTTATAAAGTCACATTGTAAAAAAAACGGTATGTAAATGTAAACTTTTTAATATTATATGCAACTATTTTCATATCACATTCAACTATTTGTATGTGTAATATAAATGTTATTGAAAAATGGCATGTCTTGTTTTTATTCCCTTCCTCTGCACCCACATTGCACTTAAATGACTTAACACAGCACAGCACTTGCCATGCACCTATATTGCAGCCACAGCACTTGGCTTGCACTCATATTGCACCCACAGCACTTGCCATGCACCTATATTGCACCCACAGCACTTGGCTTGCACTCATATTGCACCCACACAATTAGGCATGCCACAGTGTCAATTTGCCCCACAGAACTGCCCCTGCAGAACAAGCACCAGTGTGACTTTCCCCCATAGTACGTGTTATTTTGCCCCACAGAACATGCCACGCCATCACTTTGCCAATTAAAATAAGCCACTGTCAGGTACCAAGAAGTGACAAAAATTGATGGGTTTCAAATATGTCTTTGTCGCCTGTTTTGTCATCAACTTTTGGCCATTTATGTAAATTTCCTGTTCCCTGGAAATCAGGTCATTTGCATATGAAGCCACAGGTGATGTCATAAAAAAAATGAGACCCCACAGACACGTTTAACACCCATTTTGTCTCTCAGTTTTAGCATTTGCTTGTACAGACCAATAAAACAATGTATAGGTCATTTTTTTTATCACATATATTCTGTAGGAGTGACCTAAAACACCATTTTGTTCAGTACATTAACATACTTTTATCACACTGATCTTACGTGGATATAACTTAGTCCTTGATGTAAAATGTTAGCAACAATCCCTGTCATGCACCGTCGTATATTGTAAGACATTTTGCTCTGTAAAATGGCTGCCTACTTTTCAGATACGCCATTATAATCTGGGGCAGCTCCGATGTGCCAGTTAATGGCAGATTACACAGAAAGCTGGATCTTCTGTGATGGCTAATTGTGATCAATATTTCAATCTAACACTTTGCATATGATTTAAACTGATGAGAGGTTATGAATTGTGATGTCCCGGCACAGAGGACATTGTTAATTCCCGTAATCCATTCGTTTTTTTTTTTTTTTTATGTATGCACGCTGGCTAATATGTTACATTTTCCAAAGCATTATAAAGAGTATTTATGATGGTCTTAAACCGGAGTTTAAGTGGGAGACGGTACAGACTGAAGAAAAGGTGCCAGTTCACAGCAAAAGATGGATGAGGTCCAAAAACTAAATTTTTTATACATTCCCAGACACCCCGGTTGTAAAATGGCTTCCAACAAACGCTGAGAACATTATGTGGATAACATGCAGCACTGATGCAATCAATGTATGTCGCGTAGTTATAAACTAGTGCAGTAATAAGGCATGAACAAACATGGGGGGGGGGGGGTCATGTATAAGCGCAAATAATGGCGCTATCAGTGTGTGCGCCTAGGTATAAAGCAGATTCCAGACAAATTACTGGAGTCTGCGTTGTTTCCACCAGTTATGTCCTTTATGGTTGCGTCGACGCAGCCAATGTATATACATAAAAATCAGGGTCTGAAAAGCATGATTAATGTCGAGGGAATGTCAGCCAAACGCTGTTTGGAGGAGGTCTTTCTCCCACACTGAAAAGTGTCATGATTTATAAAAAGGCGCAGTCACCGCTATACATTTATAAAGATAAAAATGTCAAATTCTGTCTTTAACCTACAAAGCCCTCCACTCCTCCGCCCCTCCGTACATTGCCTCCCTTATTAACCGATACCTCCCTGCACGACCTTTGTGCTTCTCAATGGGACTAAAACTCTCCTCCAACCTCATCACCACTTCTCACTCGCGTCTCCAAGATTTCGCCTGAGCTGCCCCCTCTCCCTGGAACTCCCTTCCGCAGATTATCCAGCTCTCTCCCTCCTTTTCAAACTTAAAAAAGTCCCTCAAAACCCACCTTAAAGAAGCGTACTACCCAACCCACTAGAATACCGGTCACTTTACCTCTAGCTGATCCCACCTAGCTGAAACACACACTACTCATCTTTGGCCTATCTCACCTAGTGCCACCCATCCACACTACTGTTACTACTACTTCAGTCCCTCTATCCGCTTCAACCCTATTCCCTCTAGATTTGAAGCTCTGAGAGCAGGGTTCTCTACCTCACGTACCAGTCTGTTCCTCTAGATTGTAAGCTCTGCGAGCAGGGTTCTCTACCTCACGTAGCAGTCTGTTCCTCTAGATTGTAAGCTCTGCGAGCAGGGCTCTCTACCCCATGTACCAGTGTGTTCCTCTAGATTGTAAGCTCTGCAAGCAGGGTTCTCTACCTCATGTACCAGTCTGTTCCTCTAGATTTTAAGCTCTGCGAGCAGGGCTCTCTACCTCATGTACCAGTCTGTTCCTCTAGATTGTAATCTGCAAGCAGGGTTCTCTACCTCATGTACCAGTCTGTTCCTCTAGATTGTAAGCTCTGCGAGCAGGGCTCTCTACCTCATGTACCAGTCTGTTCCTCTAGATTGTAAGCTTGTGAGCAGGGCTCTCTACCTCATGTACCAGTCTGTTCTAGTTTGTCTAACTTAGTATGTAGTTCCCTTCTATGCTCTGTACCTACGTAAATTGTTGACGCTATATAAATAAATGGTAATGTAATGTAATGTAATATCGTCTTTGTCTTCTTGTAAAAATGATCAATACAGCTCCAGAGCACCAGCACCGATATAAGGCAGACGCCCTGCAAGTCTGACCTAAAACGAACTGAGGGTTATAGGAGTTACTCTCTAAAACGAGAGGGAATAAAGCACATTTGATTTATTTGATGCAGAGACTTGGTGTTCCCAGTAAATGGCCAGTTTCTCTGGACTGATTAACATTTCCTGGCTTTTAGTTGCCATGGGCGGATTCCCAGTCTTAATGGGAGAGATTCGGAAAGGCTAGTCGCGTATAACTTAAATAATAATGAATGTATTTCTTACATATCATAGGGCAGGGGGCATTAAGGTAAGAGCAGGGAAACCAAGGGTACTTTATAGACAGAGACATCCAAGCATCAAAGTGAGCTAAATGTTTCAGAAATGGGTGTTTTTGTAGCATTATTTTTTGTGTAAGTAATAAATGTTGAATAATAGCCTGTCAACCACACAAATCACAAAACAGTATAAAGTACCTAACAGTATATAAAAATAACACTTATGAAAATAATTATTAATGAAACAGTATCGGCGAGCATGAAAACAGGAGATTTTCTATGGGCTTTGAGTTTGGAATTTCCTTGTCAATTCCCTGCATTTTCCTCTTTCATGAATAAAGCTCTATTTATGCTTTAATAAAATAATACAAACAAGCTGCCTCATTGAGTCATATTTGCCTGTATCAGGGGGCGGACATTTTGTTTAGAATGTTGGCTCACATGAAAGAAGATCTGAACCATCTGACCCAAGATGTCCTCCCCCTGACAGAGCTATACAGAGCAGAAAGGGCTCAGTAAGGTGCTTTATTTATATTCTTTCATCAAAACATTTCTATTTAACCCTTTAAGGACCAGGGATTTTCCAAGGCCAAGGAACAGAGCGTTTTTTTTTCAATTTTTAATATGCGGTTTTTTCCTCTCTCTCATTTAACGCACCCATACAAGTTATATGTTGTTGTTTAAAGGACAGTTAGAGCTTTCATTTGATACCCTATAAATTAAAATTATTTACATTTTAGTATTAAAAAATACATATAAAAGAGGAAATTTTTGGGGAAAAAAAAGTTTTTCCCCATTATTTTCCCAATAATAAGCTACACAACTAGTGCAACACTAACACACTTATCCCTCCTAATTAACTAACTAATAAAAAAGAAAAATATTGGTTCCTAAACCCCCCTAAACAAAAAAGACCGGAAAAAAAACTCTGAAGAGTGCAATGTCAGATCCATAAAAATCACGCAACAGGCATGCAGGGGTTACATTTTATTAAATAAATATATTAAAATTACCTTTATTTAATAAAAAAAACTTTATAAATTGCAAAAATCAAAAAATTTGTAAAAAAATGAACTTATAAGGTATTGTTGTCATTGTTGTTTAGCAGTTATTGTTGCTGTTCTACTTATTGAGATTGTGTGTCAATATTTGTACGTTGCTGGTGTTTTGTCTCTGAATAAATGTTTGTTAAAGTAGACGGACCAGAGTTTTTATGTCTATGTGTTCATAATTCATTCGGTTTGGTGATCCACCACACTTGGCTTTGAGTGTGGATGAGATTATAGGCCACGTTCTAATGTCTACACATAGTGCAGTATCGCTTTCCAAAGCATCTCCAGCAACAATGTATCCAGTTCTCCGTTTCCAAGTCTGTTAAACAGAATCACATCGGGCTTTAATAGCGATGCCAGAGAGACAGAGCGTCTACCCTCCCTTGTATAAAACATCTGACAGTCGCAATATTTCCTTGGTTCCAAGAGATCTAGTTAACGTGGCCATTTCTACTCTCTGCAATTTATAATGTCGTGTCAGGCTTGTGTTTTTCTTGACACTGAGGGAATAAAAGAGAGCTGACGGGAGAATTAAATCAACAGGGCAGAACCATGTGTCAGGAAATGTGAGGGAGGAGGGGGGGGGGGGGAGCAATTCTCAAAGTCCCCCAGCCCCTCCTAACGAAATGATGCCTCCTGAGACAGGACTGGCAGAGGGACTGGAACATGCTGGCTAGTGCTATTATAATCACGTATCAGGGGATACTGTATCCTATTTGACTAGCTCTGGCTTAGTAACACCCTATTAGGTGGTGATAGCAATTAAGGTGATTGCCTAACGAGTCAAACAAAGTATAAGCATTTTCTTACAGTTTTGTTTAAGAATGTATAAAACAAACACATGATGATAACAGATGACCCATAAAGCCAGGTTCGGCACACTACTTGGGTTTAAAACAATCTTGTTTGTGATTGAATTATTTGTTCTCTGCTTTGTATGTTTTATAACATTTGTGTGATACCTGCCAAGGAAGATGTGAATAGAATGTTGCACAGTAACATGTGTTAACACAGTTGGATCATACTTAAAGGCACTGTCTAGTGGCGAAAATGCATCTTCCAAATATTAATGCATATTAATGTGCTTTCAAAGTACTTTAAAATGCATGTCTTACATTTTGCATTGCATAAAATATAAAATACTTACAGCTAAAAGAAATTGTGAAATTACAGCAGTTTGCAAGAAACAAGGAATGCCCACACTAGATGAGAAAAAGTAATTTCTTTTTATTTTTTTGCTGCAGGAACTTTATGAAACAAAACTTTATATCCTCAGGTCTATATAATCTGTGCTGCCGCACCTGCAGTAAACATGCAGAGTAATCACTGGGCAGGGCTTGAGTCAAATATTAAACATGTGATTTATACAGAATGCCTGCATCATATCACACAGGGATAAAAGCCTGTGCACTATACAAGCAGTGATCTTCATCTTGCACAAAACTGAGTTTGGCGACTAGACTGTCCCTTTAATACATGATGTCATGAGTCAGGCATCTAGAGAGTGATCAGCATCACCACCAGTAACATGGACACTGACCTGGATTTTAATGGGCCAAGAAAAATTGCTGACGTAGACATAGAAAGTGATGTTGGGGTTACTCCTGAAGTTAAATTTCTCATAGGAAAAGCTGTCCCTATATTCCTTGATGTAAGACCTGGATACAAGTGTAACTTCTTCTCCGGATATGGTACCAGCTGGAAAAAAAAACAACAACACATCAACCTATCATGTTAACACTACCTTATACATGTTCAAAGCAATCAAATATTATTACATAATTCAGTTTAAAACAATATTCCCATATTCAGCTCACCAAGCCAAAGTGATGTAAGTTCTCTTCTAAGTTTAAACTTTAAAAATAATGAGAAAAGGGTGCATGCATTAGTGAAAGTTCAGTATGGTGGAACAAAGTATCTTTGATGATAAACAAGTCATTTTAAATTAATATGGGGTTTTTAATGAAAGTAAAAATGGCTAATAAATATAAAATATTCTGCATGTGTGTAAATGCAAAAAAAGTACATTATTATCCACAAGTTTAAAAAAAAAAAAAGGACAACTAAAATGTGTTTTAATTCTTGCTTCCTTAGAGGTTCCTTAGAGGTTCTGCACACTATGGACTTTCAGTTCTGTGCTCATTGGGAAAACTCGTGAACCATTAATGAGTTCAATCTGGGATGCCATTTTTCCTCCAATGACTCCTGCACTGGGCTGGATAATATTTTGTCAGTGTCTTTTTTTTTCTTTGTTACTCAGATTTCGGATTAATCTATATATACGCTTTAGCCGAGGCTGCAGTGTATCACACATCGGAACAGTAAAAGTTCAAACCAGAAGTCGTTATTCGCAGCGTCTCAGTAATTGCTAATGAAATATATGCGGATAACGATAGAGTGGTTACAGAGGCTTTATAGAAGGTTTATACCGGCTCATTCCTTAGTCAGACTCGATCTGTCACAACGTCATGTTAATATCTTTTGCCTCGGCATTCCCCCAGCAAACAGCCTTCAATCACAAGCACCACTTAAAATACCCTCTTACCATGTACCCTTGTAATAATAATTATAATCCTTTAGTCCACCTCCCCAAACTCTAACCTTAATGTCCACCACCCCAAACCTCTAACCCTAATATCCACCTCCCCAAACCTCTAACCCTAATATCCACCTCCCCAAACTCTAACCCTAATGCACACCTCCCCTAACCTCTAACCCTAATATCCACCTCCCCAAACTCTAACCCTAAGGTCCACCTCCCCTAACCTCTAACCCTAATATCCACCTCCCCAAACTCTAACCCTAAGGTCCACCTCCTCTAACCTCTGACCCTAATATCCACCTCCCCAAACTCTAACCCTAAGGTCCACCTCCCCTTACCTCTAACCCTAATATCCACCTCCCCTAACTCTAACCCTAATATCCACCTCCCCTAACTCTAACCCTAATGCACACCTCCCCTAACCTCTAACCCTAATGCACACCTCCCCAAACTCTAACCCTAATGTCCACCTCCCCTAACGCTAACCCTAAGGTCCACCTCCCCTAACTGTAACCTTAATGTCCACCACCCCAAACCTCTAACCCTAATGCACACCTCCCCTAACCTCTAACCCTAAGGTCCACCTCCCCAAACTCTAACCTTAATATCCACCTCCCCAAAGCTCTAACCCTAATATCCACCTCCCCTAACCTCTAACCCTAACGTCCACCTCCGCTAACCTCTAACCCTAATATCCACCTCCCTTAACCTCTAACCCTAATGTCCACCTCCACTAACCTCTAACCCTAACGTCCACCTCCCCTAACCTCTAACCCTAATATCCACCTCCCATAACCTCTAACCCTAATGTCCACCTCCCCTAACTATAACCTTAATATCCACCTCCCCTAACTCTAACCCTAATATCCACCTCCCCTAACTATAACCTTAATATCCACCTCCCCTAACTCTAACCCTAATGTCCACCTCCCCAAACCTCTAACCCTAATATCCACCTCCCCTAACTATAACCTTAATATCCACCTCCCCTAACTCTAACCCTAATATCCACCTCCCCTAACTATAACCTTAATATCCACCTCCCCTAACTCTAACCCTAATGTCCACCTCCCCAAACCTCTAACCCTAATGTCCACCTCCCCTAACTCTAACCTTAATATCCACCACCCCTAACCTCTAACCCTAATGTCCACCTCCCCAAACCTCTAACCCTAATATCCACCTCCCCTAACTCTAACCTTAATGTCCACCTCCCCTAACTCTAACCTTAATATCCACCTCCCCTAACCTCTAACCCTAATGTCCACCTCCCCTAACTCTAACCCTAATGTCCACCTCCCCTAACTATAACCTTAATATCCACCTCCCCTAACTCTAACCTTAATGTCCACCTCCCCAAACTGTAACCTTAATATCCACCTCCCCAAACCTCTAACCCTAATATCCACCTCCCTTAACCTCTAACCCTAATGTCCACCTCCACTAACCTCTAACCCTAACGTCCACCTCCCCTAACCTCTAACCCTAATATCCACCTCCCATAACCTCTAACCCTAACGTCCACCTCCCCTAACCTCTAACCCTAATATCCACCTCCCATAACCTCTAACCCTAATGTCCACCTCCCCTGACTCTAACCTTAATATCCACCTCCCCAAACCTCTAACCCTAATGTCCACCTCCCCTGACTCTAACCCTAATATCCACCTCCCCTAACTCTAACCCTAATATCCACCTCCCCTAACTCTAACCTTAATGTCCACCTCCCCTAACTCTAACCCTAATATCCACCTCCCCTAACTCTAACCCTAATGTCCACCTCCCCTAACTATAACCTTAATATCCACCTCCCCTAACTCTAACCTTAATATCCACCTCCCCAAACTGTAACCTTAATATCCACCTCCCCTAACCTCTAACCCTAATGTCCACCTCCCCTAACTATAACCTTAATATCCACCTCCCCAAACCTCTAACCCTAATGTCTACCTCCCCTAACTATAACCTTAATATCCACCTCCCCTAACTCTAACCTTAATATCCACCTCCCCAAACTGTAACCTTAATATCCACCTCCCCTAACCTCTAACCCTAATGTCCACCTCCCCTAACTATAACCTTAATATCCACCTCCCCTAACCTCTAACCCTAATGTCCACCTCCCCTAACTCTAACCTTAATATCCACCTCCCCAAACTGTAACCTTAATATCCACCTCCCCTAACCTCTAACCCTAATGTCCACCTCCACTAACCTCTAACCCTAACGTCCACCTCCCCTAACCTCTAACCCTAATATCCACCTCCCATAACCTCTAACCCTAATATCCACCTCCCCAAACTCTAACCTTAATATCCACCTCCCCAAACCTCTAACCCTAATATCCACCTCCCCAAACCTCTAACCCTAATATCCACCTCCCCTAACTCTAACCCTAAGGTCCACCTCCCCTAACTCTAACCTTAATATCCACCTCCCCAAACTCTAACCTTAATATCCACCTCCCCAAACCTCTAACCCTAATATCCACCTCCCCAAACCTCTAACCCTAATATCCACCTCCCCTAACTCTAACCCTAATGTCCACCTCCCCTGACTCTAACCTTAATATCCACCTCCCCTAACTCTAACCTTAATATCCACCTCCCCTAACTCTAACCCTAATGTCCACCTCCCCAAACCTCTAACCCTAATATCCACCTCCCCTAACTCTAACCTTAATATCCACCTCCCCAAACTCTAACCTTAATATCCACCTCCCCTAACTATAACCTTAATATCCACCTCCCCTAACCTCTAACCCTAATGTCCACCTCCCCTAACCTCTAACCCTAATATCCACCTCCCCTAACTATAACCTTAATATCCACCTCCCCAAACTCTAACCTTAATATCCACCTCCCCTAACTATAACCTTAATATCCACCTCCCCAAACCTCTAACCCTAATATCCACCTCCCCAAACCTCTAACCCTCATGTCCACCTCCCCTAACTCTAACCTTAATATCCACCTCCCCAAACTCTAACCTTAATATCCACCTCCCCTAACTATAACCTTAATATCCACCTCCCCAAACCTCTAACCCTAATATCCACCTCCCCAAACCTCTAACCCTAATGTCCACCTCCCCTAACCTCTAACCCTAATGTCCACCTCCCCTAACTCTAACCTTAATATCCACCTCCCCTAACTCTAACCTTAATATCCACCTCCCCTAACCTCTAACCCTAAGGTCCACCTCCCCTGACTCTAACCTTAATATCCACCTCCCCTAACTATAACCTTAATATCCACCTCCCCTAACCTCTAACCCTAATGTCCACCTCCCCAAACCTCTAACCCTAATGTCCACCTCCCCAAACCTCTAACCCTAAGGTCCACCTCCCCTAACTCTAACCTTAATATCCACCTCCCCTAACTCTAACCTTAATATCCACCTCCCCAAACTCTAACCTTAATATCCACCTCCCCTAACTATAACCTTAATATCCACCTCCCCTAACTCTAACCTTAATATCCACCTCCCCTAACCTCTAACCCTCATGTCCACCTCCCCTAACTCTAACCTTAATATCCACCTCCCCTAACCTCTAACCCTAATATCCACCTCCCCTAACTCTAACCCTCATGTCCACCTCCCCAAACTCTAACCCTAATATCCACCTCCCCTAACTCTAACCTTAATATCCACCTCCCCTAACTCTAACCTTAATATCCACCACCCCTAACCTCTAACCCTAATATCCACCTCCCCTAACCTCTAACCCTAATATCCACCTCCACTAACTCTAACCTTAATATCCACCACCCCTAACCTCTAACCCTAATATCCACCTCCCCTAACCTCTAACCTTAATATCCACCACCCCTAACCTCTAACCCTAATATCCACCTCCCCTAACCTCTAACCCTAATATCCACCTCCACTAACCTCTAACCCTAATGTCCACCTCCCCTAACCTCTAACCCTAATGTCCACCTCCCCTAACCTCTAACCCTAATATCCACCTCCCCTAACCTCTAACCCTAATATCCACCTCCCCTAACCTCTAACCCTAATATCCACCTCCCCTAACCTCTAACCCTAATATCCACCTCCCCTAACCTCTAACCCTCATGTCCACCTCCCCTAACTCTAACCTTAATATCCACCTCCCCTAACCTCTAACCCTAATATCCACCTCCCCAAACTCTAACCCTAAGGTCCACCTCCCCAAACTCTAACCCTAATATCCACCTCCCCTAACTCTAACCCTAATGTCCACCTCCCCTGACTCTAACCCTAATGTCCACCTCCCCTAACTCTAACCCTAATGTCCACCTCCCCTAACTCTAACCCTAATGTCCACCTCCCCAAACCTCTAACCCTCATGTCCACCTCCCCTAACTCTAACCTTAATATCCACCTCCCCTAACTCTAACCCTAATATCCACCTCCCCAAACCTCTAACCCTCATGTCCACCTCCCCTAACTCTAACCTTAATATCCACCTCCCCAAACCTCTAACCCTAATATCCACCTCCCCAAACCTCTAACCCTCATGTCCACCTCCCCTAACTCTAACCTTAATATCCACCTCCCCAAACCTCTAACCCTCATGTCCACCTCCCCTAACTCTAACCTTAATATCCACCTCCCCTAACTCTAACCCTAATATCCACCTCCCCAAACCTCTAACCCTCATGTCCACCTCCCCTAACTCTAACCTTAATATCCACCTCCCCAAACCTCTAACCCTCATGTCCACCTCCCCTAACTCTAACCTTAATATCCACCTCCCCTAACTCTAACCCTAATGTCCACCTCCCCTAACTCTAACCCTAATATCCACCTCCCCTAACTATAACCTTAATATCCACCTCCCCAAACCTCTAACCCTAATGTCCACCTCCCCTAACCTCTAACCCTAATATCCACCTCCCCTAACTCTAACCTTAATATCCACCTCCCCTAACCTCTAACCTTAATATCCACCTCCCCTAACTATAACCTTAATATCCACCTCCCCTAACCTCTAACCCTAATGTCCACCTCCCCTAACCTCTAACCCTAATGTCCACCTCCCCTAACTCTAACCCTAATATCCACCTCCCCTAACCTCTAACCTTAATATCCACCTCCCCTAACTCTAACCCTAATGTCCACCTCCCCAAACCTCTAACCCTAATGTCCACCTCCCCTGACTCTAACCTTAATATCCACCTCCCCTAACCTCTAACCCTAATGTCCACCTCCCCTAACTCTAACCTTAATATCCACCTCCCCTAACCTCTAACCCTAATATCCACCTCCCCTAACTATAACCTTAATATCCACCTCCCCAAACCTCTAACCCTAATGTCCACCTCCCCTGACTCTAACCTTAATATCCACCTCCCCTAACCTCTAACCCTAATGTCTACCTCCCCTAACCTCTAACCCTAATGTCCACCTCCCCAAACCTCTAACCCTAATGTCCACCTCCCCTAACTCTAACCTTAATATCCACCTCCCCTAACTCTAACCCTAAGCTCTACCTCCCCAAACTCTAACCCTAAGGTCCACCTCCCCTAACCTCTAACCCTAAGGTCCACCTCCCTTAACCTCTAACCCTAATGTCCACCCCAAAATCTCTAATCCCAACGCCCATCCTCCTCACTCTAAGTCAGCATATTGTTGCTCTCTTTTAAGATGTGCCCGCACAATGCAATAATTACGGCACATGCCTTTAATAGGATGCTGCAATGAATCAATAACTGATACAAGAAGTAGCAGTCTGGACTAACCATTCTCAGTAACCCCCAGATCCTGCAGGTACAAACTCTCAGCCTTTTTTCAGAACTTCTCACCGTTTTGACATTCTTTTTTTTTTTTTTTTGCTTTTTCTACTTTATAGTCCTGGCTTAATTTGCAATAATTCAACTTATTTCATTTCTATGGGAATACCTCCCAGCAGATGCTTAAGTATATCAAATTCCTAGTAAGTACTATAAGCTTCTCAGAAAACTTATGAATAAATATATTAGAAGATAAATTTTACAGTAAACATGTCCTGTTTAGTACCCTCTCCCGGGATAATTTACATGGCCCTGTCAATAGAAATTCATGGATTAGTAAGCTGTAGAAAGGGAATTTGCCTGGACCATAAACAGGTCCTGGAAACCTAACTAATACATTAAATAAAAATACATGGTGACATTTACGAGGGCCATTTAAAAGTCTGTCAGTTGTGTTTGATCTTTGCATTAAAGTGTACGTTAAGATAGGACCCAGCTGGGCCTCATCACGCCTAACGACTCAGCGGCCATGTTTAACCTCTTCAGCAAAAAATGGGGGGGGGGGGGATGATTCTGGGTGCACGTTGGCTATTAAATGGTTAATGAATATATTCTGATGGTTAGAAAATAGATGTGACTAATAACGTTACTCCACAGCTACGGCAGGATCAAACTTAGCAGGAAAAAGGATCTTAATGACTACAGCTTGGAATAGAGAGGAGACGGGAGGATATGATAGCAACATAAAGGGAATCAATACAGTATTAGGAGGAGAGTCTTAAATTAGAGGGGCCAAGGTTTAAAAGTCCTATCAGGAAGTAATACTTTACTGAGAGGGTAGTGGATGTATGGAATAGCCTGCCAGCAGAAGTGGTAGAGGTTAATACAGTGAAGGATTTTAAGCATGTGTGGGATAGGTATAAGGCTATCCTAGATATAAGATAAGGCCAGGGACTAATGAAAGTATTACATTACTGAGAGGGTAATGGATGTATGTAATAGTCTTCCAGTAGAAGTGGTAGAGGTTAATACAGTGAAGCAGTTTAAGCATGCATGGGATAGGCACAAGGCTATCCTAGATATAAGATAAGGCCAGGGACTAATGAAAGTATTACTTTACTGAGAGGGTAGTGGATGTATGGAATAGTCTTCCAGTAGAAGTGGTAGAGGTTAATACAGTGAAGGAGTTTAAGCATGCATGGGATAGGCACAAGGCTATCCTAGATATAAGATAAGGCCAGGGACTAATGAAAGTATTACTTTACTGAGAGGGTAATGGATGCATGGAATAGTCTTCCAGTAGAAGTGGTAGAGGTTAATACAGTGAAGGAGTTTAAGCATGCGTGGGATAGGTATAAGGCTATCCTAGATATAAGATAAGGCCAGGGACTAATGAAAGTATTACTTTACTGAGAGGGTAGTGGATGCATGGAATAGTCTTTCAGTAGAAGTGGTAGAGGTTAATACAGTGAAGGAGTTTAAGCATGCGTGGGATAGGTATAAGGCTATCCTAGATATAAGATAAGGCCAGGGACTAATGAAAGTATTACTTTACTGAGAGGGTAGTGGATGCATGGAATAGTCTTCCAGCAGAAGTGGTAGAGGTTAATACAGTGAAGGAGTTTAAGCATGCATGGGATAGGTATAAGGCTATCCTAGATATAAGATAAGATCACGGACTAATTAAAGTATTACATTACTGAGAGGGTAGTGGATGCATGGAATAGTCTTCCAGCAGATGTGGTAGAGGTTAATACAGTGAAGGAGTTTAAGCATGCGTGGGATAGGTATAAGGCTATCCTAGATATAAGCTAAGGCCATGACCAATAAATTGGGCATACACACAAAAATCAAAGGGCAGATTGGTTGGGCCAATGGTTTTTATCTGCTAACACATTCTATGTTTCTGTAGGAAAATAAAAATGTGATCGAACGTTATAGACCAATGTGAAATGGTGACTGGAGACATGAAGCCAGGCAATGATATAAATGTGAGTATAGAACTAAGGGAACAATGGTTCACTGAATATTGAAGAATAACTAAAGAGACTGGCTTCTTCTCGGCACTTTAATTATATATGTACGTATTTTATATGTTACAGGAAGTATAGACAGCTTAGCTTGGAGGTAATTAGAGCTCAATGTAAAAAAAAAAAAACATGAACACAAGCCTTGCATAGTTGCCATCAGCCCTGATTTTGGCTCCGCCCTGGCTTTCCACCCGTCAGTGGTCATAATGTTATGGCTGATCGTTCTGCATATTTATTTTGTTTGTATTTCCTCAGGGCCCAGATAAAAATAAATGCTTTATCTTAGAAAGAGGATTTTTTTTTTCCGATTTATGACTGAAACATGTTGTGTATTTTTAATTTATTTTATTGAATGCTACTCAAATGGAATTACTGATCTTATTGCTTTTATTTCCCACTGGTGCCTGGTCCTTGAACGTCTCTTTTTAAAGTCACCGAAGCCTAACCGATAAAACTTTCCATGAAGGTCTCGGCAGATATGGTGTGCATCTGCCTGCGAGGAAGGGGGAGGAGGGGCGCAAACTAGGGGCCCGGAAAAATGCATCAGGGACCTCTTTATCAGCTGGAGCAGAAGGATCCTATTGTGTCATATCAGTGTTAAAGGTTAATAATGAAATGTGAATTTGTAGCATTGAAACAAAGAAATTAAAAAAAATCTTTGTCTCCATAGTAGTTAAGGCAGTGATTTATCTTAATTAAAATCGCTCGCGTTTCATAACACTGGCCTTCTTAGCATTTAATTATGACACAAATGTTTGCCACCAAAGTCAATTTAATTGAATAAGGGGAAATTTAACATGTTAATGAAGCGTTATTCAAACTGCAAATTGTTATCAGCGTTTTAAATAATATCATTAATAAAAGAGTAATGACAATGAGTCAAGAACAATAATGTGCAAAGTTTAAACATGCAAAAATATGGCACATTAAATCTACAGTGGTGAAATCTGCTATTTCTCAATATTGACATAGTTTTATAATTAAAGTTTCAAAAAACCTATACAAATATATACATAGGTACACAGCTATATACTGACAAGCATATATATATATATATATATATATATATATATATATATATATATATATATGCATACTATTAGCACCGTATGGAGATACCATTTTGTCCCAAGTAGAGGCCGCACCCAATTATAGGGTGCGCCTCATATTTTAGAATTTAGGGGGAGGCCTATAGGTGCAGCCTATAATCTGGACAATTCAGGATGGCTGAGTGGAGAGAAAACATGTTCTCTTAGTCCAGCACTATCGTAGCTGGGGGACCGCATCAGAAGACGGACCCAACTACCGACAGAACTATGAGAGCTCTGCTAACATTATCTCTCCTAAATCAGCCATGGTGAAGGTAAACCCCGATTATAGGCCACATCTGTAATTTAAGGAATTCAATTAGGGGGGAAAATGCGTGGTCTATAATCGAGACGATACAATATATCCATTTGTCCCAACATTGCCACCCAGCAACGCAGGACACCAGGGGGCGTGGCTTCAGAGGGAAAATGCGCAAAAGCACTGTCATACTGACTGTCGGTGTGCAGGTTAGCGTCTTCTAAGATATCTATGAATAGCTTGAACTTTAAAAAAATAAATGCTTGTGTTCACTATAGACCACAAGCAGCAGTCGTACCACAAAGAAAACAGTTCTCTTCAAAACTTATTAGGTTGAAAAGTGCATAGAGGAGGAGAAGGATTATTGGGGGGGGGGGGGGGGGGGGGTGATTATGGAGGCCAGAACATGGCTGGTAGATCTTCCATTTTATGTTGGCTATGGATTTTTGCTGTTGAAGCTACCAACAGCAGTTAATGTGTATCGATAATGGACAATGAAGATATGGAATTCACTGCCAAGAGAGGTGGCGCTATCAAATACAATAGATGCATTTAAAAATGGTCTGGATGTTTGTTTGTTTTTTGTTTTTTAGAAAAGCAGGACACATAGGGTTATTAGTAGAATAAACATTAATAATAGAGCTTCTTGATCCAAGGACAAATCTGCCTTTTGGAGTCAAGAAGTAATTTTTCCGCTAAGTGGCAAAATTCATCCTTAGGGTTTTTGCCTTGTTTTGGATCAAAAGCAGGAATAATAGGTAGAAGGGTTGAACTTGATGGACTTAATTATTTTTTAAACCCATGTTACTATGATAACAGAAGAGCAAAAGACAGCACAAATAAACAGGTATCTCTTGTAAAGAAAAAAGTCAGGCCTGCTCACCTGTAGATCCGATAGACCAGGTGATGTTGAGGTTGAAGTTATTTGAGGCATTAATAGAAATATCCAAGTTCTTGTTGGACTGGAGAGAAAACACAATCATTATTAAGTGCCCTGCTGAATTATTTAGACCACATTTGCTTGAATATAAGGCAAGGAATGTTTCAGAGCACATGCTCTAAAAATGTAACCTGGCCTTTTATTTGAGGTCACCTTGTAAATTGTCCCTTGAAAGTCCCATTATAAGGCAGAGATCCAGGGTTTCCCCCGCAGAGTTGCAGGCACTTGAATCTCAGATAGAGCTGGAAAATAGTGGGCAGCACAAGGTTTGCTCATTGGGAGGGTGCACAGACATCATCTTTGGCTGGTTCTCGCTTCCACACTGTCTTCGGAGCATTGGGGATCAATTGACCTCTCGACACTCATCAATAGGTAGGCTAAAGTGATATCTGGGCACCAGCTGAGAGCACAAACCTTGCGCTGCCTACCACTAGACACCAAGTGATATATGGGCACCAGCTGAGAGCACAAACCTTGCACTGCCTACCACAAGACACCAAGTGATATCTGGGCGCCAGCTGAGAGCACAAACCTTGCGCTGCCTACCACAAGACACCAAGTGATATATGGGCACCAGCTGAGAGCACAAACCTTGCGCTGCCTACCACTAGACACCAAGTGATATCTGGGTGCCAGCTGAGAGCACAAACCTTGCGCTGCCTACCACTAGACACCAAGTGATATCTGGGCGCCAGCTGAGAGCACGGACCTTGCGCTGCCTACCACTAGACACCAAGTGATATCTGGAAGCCAGCTGAGAGCACAAACCTTGCACTGCCTACCACTAGACACCAAGTGATATCTGGGTGCCAGCTGAGAGCACAAACCTTGCGCTGCATACCATTAGACACCAAGTGATATCTGGGTGCCAGCTGAGAGCACAAACCTTGCGCTGCCTACCACTAGACACCAAGTGATATCTGGGAGCCAGCTGAGAGCACAAACCTTGAACTTCCTACCACTAGACACCAAGTGATATCTGGGCGCCAGCTGAGAGCACAAACCTTGCACTGCCTACCACTAGACACCAAGTGATATCTGGGAGCCAGCTGAGAGCACAAACCTTGCACAGTCTACCACTAGACACCAAGTGATATCTGGGAGCCAGCTGAGAGCACAAACCTTGCACTGCCTACCACTAGACACCATGTGATATCTGGGTGCCAGCTGAGAGCACAGACCTTGCGCTGCCTACCACTAGACACCAAGTGATATCTGGGCGCCAGCTGAGAGCACAGACCTTGCGCTGCCTACCACTAGACACCAAGTGATATCTGGGCGCCAGCTGAGCACAAACCTTGCGCTGCCTACCACTAGACACCAAGTGATATCTGGGAGCCAGCTGAGAGCACAAACATTGCGCTGTCTACCACTAGACACCAAGTGATATCTGGGAGCCAGCTGAGAGCACAAACCTTGCGCTGCCTACCACTATACACCAAGTGATATCTGGGCGCCAGCTGAGAGCACAAACATTGCGCTGCCTACCGCTAGACACCAAGTGATATCTGGGTGCCAGCTGAGAGCACAAACCTTGCGCTGCCTACCACTAGACCCCAAGTGATATCTGGGCGCCAGCTGAGCACAAACCTTGCGCTGCCTACCACTAGACACCAAGTGATATCTGGGCGCCAGCTGAGAGCACAAACCTTGCACTGCCTACCACTAGACACCTAGTGATATCTGGGAGCCAGCTGCGAGCACAAACCTTGCTCTGCCTACCACTAGACACCTAGTGATATCTGGGAGCCAGCTGAGAGCACAAACCTTGCGCTGCCTACCACTAGACACCAAGTGATATCTGGGAGCCAGCTGAGAGCACAAACCTTGCGCTGCCTACCACTAGACACCAAGTGATATCTGGGCGCCAGCTGCGAGCACAAACCTTGCACAGCCTACCACTAGAAGGGCATGTCTTGCATATAGCCAACAAGGTTAGTTTTCGAGTTCTCCCACCCATTTCGTACCTGCTCAGGATTGGCAATGAAATTAATGGCAGTGTGGTGACGGTCATCTTCTTGAATGAGGCTGAACGTGAATTGATAATCAATCAGCAGACTGTCTGTAAGGAAAACACACAGTGATACATATGCTGGAGTGAAAAGGTGCATAATACAGTGAAAAATAATGACAACTGGCAATATTACTTAACGAGGTGGACGCATATAACAGACGCCAAGCAGGAATAATACAATACCGTTAAAGATTGTTTGGGACGGCCCTTACTTGAGGTTCACTTACATAACCTCAGTGGTTGTGTTTTTGCTTAGTAGCCATATTTTTGAAAGACTGACCCTTATCAACCAAAGTGTTCACTACAGAAGTCTTGGACAAAAAATGATCTCTGAAAGTCAACCCAGTAGCATCTCCTAGAAGCCACAAAGGTACCAGGGTCTTTCCTCTCTTTAGCGTGCAACCAGGTTTCAACCGTACACATTTTGATGAAAACATTGGTTTTATGGACAGAGACTGTTACCAATGACACCTATAAATGGCCATTAAAAAAACAAAGGTATGTCTCTTTGTGCTTCAAGGGGGGATGGAGTCTGTCTGCTTGGATAATACGATTACCTTGTAAACATACCTGATCCTAGATGACACAAAAGAATAGTCTGCATGAAGCATGGATATTTAGATCTTCGGATAAAGACTTGTTTGGCACAGACCTGGAAATGTTGACACATTTTTGACCTTTGGCATTTAGATATCAAGTTCTACTACATACCCTTGTTTGCTCTGACTGCACTGCAGTGTTTTTGTATCTATCCTCAAGACTACCCAGCTCTCCAGGACATGACCTGACAAATGTGACATACCGACCAGACGCTTCCTTCTCTATGGTATCCAACACGAAACTCAATAGACGTGTCAGGGCATAGTGAACTGCACGCTTAAAGGCTTGTATGGCAGTAAAGCATGAACTCTTCTAGCTACCCAACCTGGAAAACCACCATGCAAGCCGTAGCTGTAATGGGGAAGTAGGTTTGCTCACATATAACATTTAAAAAAACAGTGAAAAGATACATGAAGTTCTGTTGAATGTATTGAAAAATAATAAAATCCTGCAATCCACATTGTTTTCTCCTCGCTCACTTTAAAGGCCTAGGAACAGTATGCCTTTCAAATTGCCAGCTCACCCCGGACATATTTAATTGCTCTTCACTTCTCTCTGCGGCTGGTAGCATTATTTGTTATTCTTATTATTGCTTTTGTTTACTGCCAGCGACATATGAAGGAAAAACCTTAAGACAGCCTAATCCACCACAAATTAAACCCCTTAGACGGACAACTTGAATATTATGTTCCGGTTTCTTAGACAGCTGAGTTATTGATATGTTTCCGAATTGTCAGACACGGCTGGAATTAACGGGCTAAAGGAAAAGGCTTATTTTATTTTCTCCTTCATACAGCTCGACTCAACAAAACAGGTCTTTAAGGTATAAACTCTGCCAATCTCTGAGGATTTCTAACCAGTCTCCAGTCTAGTTGGCTTTTATCTGCTCGAGATGCCTGGTGTTGGCCTCACAGTACGAAGGAACATCTTTTGTCTGCCCGGACAATGTCTGGCACAAAGTGTATGACGAATCCTCGTCTAAAATAGACACTCTGTCGCTCAGTTTCGGCTGCTGAGAAAAATAACGGGTTTTTTTTTTGCCTTGCTGGCCTGACAGTCTACAGCACCATCATACTTAGAAGCAAACCCCCAATCTTTGTTTCAGTGTCATTCTTATCTTCGGATTATTTGCCTTCCTGTAGTCTACCACCCAACACTGCACACGAATCAAGAACTTGCCTTCCTCACTAGTAAAGTTTCTTTAACCATGAGTCATGGGTTCCGATATGAAATATAATAAAAAGTGCCATTTGGTCACAGTGCCAGTGGACCCCTTTGAATGATCCTGATTATTAGATGAATAAGACTGAGGACATTTTTTTCAGATCCAATTTGCTGTATTAGTCCGATGAGAGGTATAAAATAATCGATCGCCGCTTTACAAAGTACGTGAAAAAGCTAAAAGAAGAAATGATTGCAAAATTCGGAACTTGAAAGTAGCAGAAAATTGCGGAGACTGGACCCACCTTGTCAGTAGAAAAGCTTGAATTCTTTATTTAAATTTAAACACACAGAAACAAGTATATCGCCAGGACAGCGTCCTTCCCAAAAGGCTTCTAATATGCCTTTAAAACGTGGGGTTACAATCCTAAAACCTGAATTTAAAGTGACAGTCCACACATCTAAGTTTGATGTATCAAGTAGTGTTTGAATTGCAGATTGTATAAGAGATGATGGAAATGCATTTAAAAAGTATAGAAAAAAACCCTGAAATAAATACATTTAGATTCATTTTTAAAGAGAATAATTTAATATGTATTCAAAAAAAACAAATCTCAGCAGCAGTATGCAGTCCCTGTCTGGTGCGGTTAGATAGAAGTAATTCATGAAAACGTTACATTAGACGAGTTTAATTAAAAAAATCCTTCTTTTTTTCTCACTTTTGTTATCTATGCTGTAGCATTATCATGATGTCACTGAAATCTTTTGCACTATAAATATTACTTAAAAAAAAAAAATATTAGAGAGGAAAGAAAGAAGGAGCTTTATTCAGATCAGTTTGTTGGCCCTTTAAATTGGGCTACTTAAATATCACTGGAATGCCTCTGAATTGGCCAAATTTGTCGTAAAAAAAAGATAGCTGAATTTGGAAAGAGGAACATAGCATATCACCACGTGGTGCACCCCAACTTTCCACCATGCAAGCCATGTCCACACATCACTTGTGGGTGCAATGGTCGAAGGGGTCGCCCGAGACACCATATGTGACAGGTCCGACTTGCAGTGGCGACACTGCATTTTCAAGTGATGTGTGGACAGGGCCTGTGCGGTGAAGCTGGGGTGTGTTGAAATGGTGGTGTCATATGATGATGTACTACGTGGTCAGTAGGCCACTTGGCAATTTTACCACTGTGGCATCTATTCAGGCACCTGTCTGACTCACTCGCATATGTGATGGTACCATGGTCCAATCAATGTTGCCACAATGCGGACATGAAATGGTACTTAGACAAGTACAGGGACAAATAAATTGGGCGAATAAAAATGGGGGGAGGGCAAACTAGATGGGCCAAAAGGTTCTGTTAAGGAGGAGGGAAAGAATGGAGGAAAGATTTCCCCCATGTGTCTAGTGGACAGCCTAGGCGAGTAGAGGGGAAAAAGAATGAGCTGGAAAGGGAGAGAAAGAATGGAGGAAAGATTTGCCCCATGTGTCTAGTGGACAGCCTAGGCGAGTAGAGGGGAAAAAGAATGAGCTGGAAAGGGAGAGAAAGAATGGAGGAAAGATTTGTCCCATGTGTCTAGTGGACAGCCTAGGCGAGTAGAGGGGAAAAAGAATGAGCTGGAGAGGGAGAGGAAGAATGGAGGAAAGATTTGCCCCATGTGTCTAGTGGACAGCCTAGGCGAGTAGAGGGGAAAAAGAATGAGCTGGAGAGGGAGAGGAAGAATGGAGGAAAGATTTGCCCCATGTGTCTAGTGGATAGCCTAGGCGAGTAGAGGGGAAAAAGAATGAGCTGGAAAGGGAGATAAAGAATGGAGGAAAGATTTGCCCCATGTGTCTAGTGGACTGTTTAGGAGAGAAGAGGAAAGAATGAGCTTGAGAGGGAGAGAATGTTTGACAAAAACAAAAAGCTAACCTGGGAATTGGTAAAGTGCTGTATATTGAGAGGATGATGGAGAAATAGACAAAAGGGAAAGTGAAATGAGAGAGGCAGAGAACGGGGGGAGAGAGTGAGCGAAAGAAACAAATGAAGAGGACGAGAAAAGGGAAGGTAGATGGCTACATCCAGAGATTGCTGCCCCTTTCAACCCAATTAAATAGGATATTTTCATGTAGAGATTTTCTCAGTGTCTCACAAAGCAATGTATTTGCTCAAATGCCACTGTCCTCAAATACCAAGTCATGTAGACAGCTCTTTGTATTGAGCTGGTCACTCATTATCCCTGCAAGAAGGATAATCAGCCAGTGTGCACATTGCACACGTCACATCTGGTTTGTGTCTAATTGGATATCTATGAGAAGAAGCCTTTATTGACACATCCTATTTGTCTGCCCTGATAACCCACTGCAGGCAAACATGATATAGTCTATGGCCGCCCTGCAGCTCACTTAACACAGATCTATCAAATAATACCAAGCCCTAGACACTGGTCCAGGGGATGCTCTGAAGGGAGTTCATTCCAAACAGGAGGTATGCACCTGATACATTGTATTCTGTGCAATGAAAGGCATCATGTTCATTAGATGGGGGTATATGGTTTTATTTTAAATTAATTAATATAACAGAGGGGTGGCAGGCACAACTGAAAACTAAACCTTCTCAGTGGAGGGATGTATCTATATTCAGGAAGGTGGATTAATAGCCTAGTATTAATAGCCTAGTATCATAGGCCAAGTATTGGTTTACTAGGAATGAGCAGGATCATTAAAACTTCACAGAAAGTTATATAGTGTCTGTCCTAATAAGTATCAGTTGATATAATTTTAACGTGGGTGGTACTGTAGGGTTAACCTATGAAACGCAAATATTTGATTTATGTTCTAAATAGCCTGTGTAATTCACAATTTTAAGTACATAGTTTGACGGAAAAGTATTCACCAACGACATTCACCCTACCAGTAGGAGGAGCTCTTAGGTGGCAGTCGGCTGTCGAAAGTTAAGGACTCCCCACTTCCTCAAGGCTGAAGCTTGAAGTGGAAGAGAGGCAGGAGGTGTAGAGATGTACTCTATGATAAGAGCGGACTGTAGAGTAGTGAAGCCAAACAGTCCAGTAGGTTAGGAAAGGCAGTAGACAAGATCAAAAACTGGCCAGATCAGAACCAAATAGAGAGAAACCAAAATAGTTGCATAGCCAAAGAATAAAAAAAAATAACTCTTCAGTGCAGGAACAGTGTAATGCTGGGGGCAAGATAATTATAGATGGTAGATGTGGAGAAGACCACCACAAGTAGAAAGGTGTTTCTGATAAAATTAGCATAACTTTAAGCATGCATGCCCCTTTAAGATGTGCAAATTTGCCACACGTGTGCAGGAGGCCAAAGGATGGAAAAGGCCTTTCACGCATGTACATAATTATAGGCTTGAAAGCTTGCAATCAAACTCCCAGTCAATAAATGTTATCATTGTGTCTGTACTTGTTTCCTGTTTTTGCGCAGCTCACATGGTACTACTCTTTTAACATACTCATTAAGGCAGAGTAGGTTACACAGCCACCTGAAGATGATCGTAGACCCCAAAACGGGACTGCTGGACATACTACATACTGGTCTGGCGGTCCAAAGAGCATCAGGTCCCCAGTCGGTTGTTACAAAGACACCTGTCTGCTTGGTATTGTTCAAACATAATACAGTGAGTGGATGTGTGTCACTTGTTTCTATTAAAAAAAAAAAAAAAAACAGACCTTTGACTTGATCAACAGTTCTCAATCCAAAACATCTGCTGCTCCTATCAATTAGTGGAAAGCCATCTCTTGGGAAAAAGAAAAAAAAACACACCAAAAAAAAACTGAACTTAAATAACAGCACCGGGAATCACACTGCCTTCTAAAAAAAGCTGAAAAAAAAAATACAAGAACATTTAAGAAAATGGACGCACAGCAGAACTCGAGAAGATCGGGATGGTTTACGAGATCATTGGACGCAGAAGGAACATGGGCAGCAGCTCATTAAGCGATCTGAGAGAGTTAAATCGTACTACCATGCAAGAGAAAAGAGGGGCTTTCAAGCTGGTCTTAGGACTCAAGTACGAAACTTTCTCCTAAAACACACGCACAAGTAGAAGTCATTAATGAGTATAACACGGCTGCCCCCTAGCTGCTTCCTTATTCATTTCAACGTAAGGAAAATATAGGGAGTGAAAAGCAGTGTGCCTTTAAAGGCACAGACAACAAAAGTAAAATAAAGTGAGTAAAGCCTTCCTAGACATATCTGCACACCCCAGACAAAAAACCAGACCTTGTTTTTACTGTGGCAAGGGATTGTGGGTAGGGATATGCAAATAACGTAAGCCATGATTGAATCAGTATTCACTTTATACATGGGCCAGGGCTTTCTCACAAAGATCATCCTGGTGGACCTTGTCAAGGACAATCTAATGATGTTCTATGTGACCTTCCCTGACCTTGCCATGGCCAATTTGCCTATCCATAACATGGACCTCTTGGAGCACATGAGGGGTGCTTTCAGTGGGGTTTAGAAGATATTCTGCTTAGTGTTTCAATGAGGAAAGCTAGTATTTCCTTGCTTTGCCCTGCGCACCTCATCCGCTTCCACGGCTGTCAATGTCAGACACTAAACCCGAACGGTACCACCATGGGCAGATATTAAAGCCAGTAGATGGGGTTTGGTGTTCTCGGTCAGGGGAAGGTGTGAGTGCTCTTGATTAAAAGGATTCTGTAATGTATACATTGTTCAATCTGTCAATGTAGAATATACAAATCGATTAAATATGATCCATACAGCGTGTGAGTAGAATTGCACGCAAAATGCATACGTATAGACAAAAATATGTCTGCTGAGTCTCCTGCTTATGACATCAGCGTGTGGCTGTGTATGCAAATGAACTACTTTTCAATGGGAATGTGTAAGGTTATATACAGGGGACCCCACAGACACATTTAAAACACCAATTTTTTTTCTCAATCTATGGATGTTCTTGCAAATCTTCTGACACAGTTTACAGATATATTTCATCATTTTCTTTCGCAGTATAAGTACTGTTTAGTATGATAGATCCCTTTAAATTGTGTTGTGTTTTGGATTTTTTTTTCTACAGAAATGCTCCATTAGTTTTCATCAAATCTTGTTTTCTCCTTGTTTTAGTTTTCTACCCTCTCCTAGTGCTTCTGCCGCACTGTCTATTTAGTTTGCCCCGGCCATCTGCTCTTTTTTTTTTTTTTTTTAGATCTATAGGTAATTAGTATGTCTCTGTCCCCTTGCATTTGTTCAGGTTATACTTTAGTCAGGGCTAGAGGTTAGGATTTGCCTTCAGAGTAGGGAACATGGCATTAGTGGCAAGGTTAAAGGGGCTGTATCCCCTAAACATTGGTTTTACTGTGCCTGTAGAGGATAAAGAATTATTGCAAATGATCTATCCATCGTATTAGCAGAATTAAAAGTAAATAACTAAATTTGGAGAAAAATGTGTTTTAAATGTGTCTGTGGAGACTCCTGCTTATGACATCACCCGTGGCACAGTATGCAAATAAACTGCTTTTAAATGGGACATGTGTAATTTGCATAATGTGCCACAGGTGATGTCATAAGACTCCACAGACACATCTGAAAAAAAACATTTTCCTCCTAATTTAGACATTTGCTTGTAATTCTGCTAACATAATTTATAGATCATTTTTAATATTTTTTGTATTCTCTACCTGCACAGTAACAACAATGTTTAGGTGATACAGTCCCTTTAACTTCAAATTACCATTTGTGGTGGCTTCTTTCTATCTCTGTCACAGGCTAGGCCTGTGTGTTTTGTTTGCCTGTTTTTCCTCTTCCAGTGTATTTTGTATACTTAGGCTGCCTGTCCTCATTCCACTGATATCCACTAACGTGGCATGTGCTCCACACATAAAGCAGTGCAAGTTCTTAGTTCCAATCATGTTGGAAAAACATATTTGGAAAAAGACCCTTTATTTCGAAATTAAATTCCAAACGCTTGTCTCACACTAACTAAATTTCCCCCTCTCTCCAGAGCTCTGAATGGAAATCTGGTTACCCAGCACCATTAAATAGGTCAAATATACTCAGAGGTAATTGCATTGCTTAATATCTATTGATTTGCTGGGTTTAAATGCTACAGAGATTCCTAATGAAGATATGAAAATGCCCCACTGTATTTTATTTCCAATAAATTGGAAGTAATAAAGATTAGCAGGCGTGGAGCTCGGAGGCAGAAGGCAGGCACATCCAGAAACGTAACCTTTTCAGAAAGCCAGCAAGGTGTAACTTTAAAGTCCCTGTAGTCTGTTAGCTCTCCTGAGCAGAGTCCTCGAAACCCCTTATTTTTGGGGCCAAAACCCTAAAATATAGTTAAGCAAGGTGCTAGCGCAGCCCCTCCAATGTACAGTGAACGTCAACAACGTTATAACCAATGAACAATGCCACGTGTCCCTGCTTTACAATGAATGAATAATGTTTATCTTCTCTCTCAGGGCTAGATCGGTCAGAAAATAAAAATCCTTGCAGCACAAACCGTACCATGTATATCATAGGAATCCTGTGGCACTCCTGATTCGTGGCTGTCCACATGGATGAATAAAACAGGGTCAGACAAATTTATGAAGAGCGTAAGAGCCAGGAAGACCGTTTTATTAGCCAAGAAGAGAGGCAGCCATGGAGGTCAACATCACATAGTACAAGAATTTCACAACTTTAGCAGTTGTGGAATACAGCTCTACATTTGTTTTTTTGGGGGGTAGAGCTGTGGAATAAAGCTCTACTTCTTTTTTTTTTTTTGAGTAGAGCTGTGGAATATAGCGCTACATTTTTTTGGGGAGGAGTAGAGCTGTGGAATATAGCGCTACATTTTTTGGGGGGGGAGTAGAGCTGTGGAAAATAGTGCTACATTTTTTTTTGGAGTAGAGCTATGGAATACTGCTCTACATTTTTTGGGGATAGTAGAGCTGTGGAATACAGCTAAACATTATTTTTGTTGATAGTAGAGCTGTGGAATACAGCTCTACATTTTTTGGGGGGCTGGGAGTAGAGCTGTGGAATACTCAGCTGTGGAATACAGCTCTACATTTTTTTTGTTGATGGTAGAGCTGTGGAATACTCAGCTGTGGAATACAGCTCTACATTTTTTTGTTGATGGTAGAGCTGTGGAATACTCAGCTGTGGAATACAGCTCTACATTTTTGTACCAGCTGAAGAAGTCATGACTTTATAGCAGACTACAGTGGTGCAAATCACATCTACCGTGTTTTTTCAATTAACTTATAAGCCCTTATTACCCATTTTACAGTTCTGAGCAAACGAATGGGGCTTTAAAAGTCAATAAACACTGCAAAGAATGACAAGTTTCAGTCTGGGAAGATGATTCTCTGTATAACTGCTTGAATTACTGCTTGTATGTCTAATAAAATGACAAGGAGCTACCGGTAAAGTCGCAAAGCGTCAATTATATTATCAGAGATAAATGAATATACTGGAAACTTCACAGCTACTCCCAGGAGAATGAAGGGACTAATCAGGAGTGTGTTACTAAAATAAACAAGTGGCTGATGGCATTGCTTCCACCTCCACCTTAATAGCTGCAATGTCAGGCGTCTCCAAGACCCCAGCGGCAGGGAACAATTATAGCCAGAGCCTTATTAGTTTTATTGTCTGGGGTTTTGTCTTTCGGCACAAATACCGAACACCTTACGCTTCATTAAAGCTATCAGGAGCTGAAGTATTTCAGGTACATTTCTGCAAAGTCCCATTTTTGGACCCTGGGTGAGTGCACTGGGTGGACAATTCACTCCCTTGCAGCCTGTGATCCAGCTGGAATGTATCCGGTAAAGCTGTTCCTTTGCGGAAAGTTTATAGATGATGTTCGGAATCTAGTCCTGCCTAAAGGACAACTGTAGCAAAACATTAACTTATATTTAATTGAAAGAGTACATAATGTGTTTATGGTACATACAGAAATCCTTGAATAAAACAAATAATATACCTTATTAAGGCCCCTTTGTTCCAGATAGCTCCAACAGGGAACAGACATTTTGTTTAGAATGTTGGGTCAGATCTTCATGTGAGATAATGTGACTGAAGACCTGACTCTAGATTCTAAACATGTCACCCCCCCAGATTCAATTAAACAGAAGTTAATTATTTGCCTACAGTTGTCCTTTACTGCGCTGACCATCCGGAGGACTGCTGTCTTCATCTGACCGATAAGGAATATTAGGAGACTCAACAAGGATCATTTTAAATGTATAATTATGTTGTTTTAAGACAATGTAATATTTAGGAAAATACATGCATTACGGTGTGGTCATTTTTAATGATTTTAAATAACTATTTGACCCCAGTCTATAGAGAGATCAGTTCATCTTCTGCTGGTCTTTCCTGCATCGAGAACATGAAAGTCATCACTCAAGATCCAATTATAACCCAAATAGCATTATCTCCTGGTTCCGTCTCCTCCCAAGTGTAGCTGTAGCCTTCATTATCGATATGTGTGTAAACGCATGTACTTTTTAGCACATTGATACATGCTAAGAAGGACACAAATCAAATGTATTATTAAGCTCAGGTTCCCAGACACTGGATGGATTCTATAATTGGCCGAGTCCTAGCTAAACCTCAGGAATATCATCAGCTATGACATGTAATCTTGGCCCTCATAACATATCTGTCCTCTACTTCCTTGGGGAAGAGCTTTGTTAGTCGGCTGTCTAAATTCTGCAAAGTTTACAAATCGTTATTTACTCTTCCTTCCTAAGCCTTAGGCATACCCCACCGTATGACATCTGCACCTTTCACCAGCAATAATATCACAATGAAAACAGACGAAACTGATACGGGTAAGACGATCATTTCTGCTTATTGAATTTAGACAGGGAATTTGCAGGATGAGCTTTTTGTCTTGTGAAAAGCAAAGTAACATTCCCTAAATTCCCAAAACATGGAACCATAGGGGGGACCAGACTTGCTCTGAGAAGGACTGCATTGATTTAAGTGCAGTCCAAGTAGATTGCATTCACCATTTCCTCTAGGAGACTCCAAAGTGGCCAGGTTTGGATGACTGTGCTCAAAAGTGATAGCTCAGTGGGCTAATGTGCCATCAGTAGAACCCGTTCAAACCTCAGCGTGGCAGGTTCAACTCAGCCCAACCACCTGTCCGAGGCAGATACTACGAGTACCGTTAAACTGGGTAACATCCCCCACCCTCCCTGCTCCCCGGATGTAGCACAAAAAAGGACATATTTGGAAACAGAAAATATCATGGTTAAACACTTAGCTACTTTTACATAACATATTCTACAATTTCGGCACTACTGGTGGCTTCCTGAATAAGCAACCATGTGAGTTGGGGGGGAATTAAATGAGTAAATAATAGTAGGATTTGCCATGCAAGCCAACTGGGGGGCAAATGTCAGGATTTTTCTGTTTTTTGATTGAATTTAAGGAGGCAGATAAACTTGTTATTAACACATCTAATTAGCAGTTCTCAAAAAAGTCTTTAAAGAAAACAAAAAAATAACCTTTCCCTCTAGATGATGCTAATATGTGGCATGTACCAACCTATAGATGATGCTAATATGTGGCATGTACCAACCTCTAGATGATGCTAATATGTGGCATGTACCAACAAACCTTGCATATAAAATGTACAGTTGCATTTCACAAGAATAGATCAATGATAATTTTGCAACAATCTCACGCAGCAGAATGAAGCTGTGAATTGGGAAGGTGATTTTTACCCGTCTAACCAAATAATACTCTTGGGGTGTGTTGACATTTTAGAAATAATAAAAAGAAACACCGTTATTAGGTACTATAAATCCTCCTTTCCGTTGGCTGAAGATGTGGAGTATGGAGATCGGGGGGAAGCCTTATCGGGGGAGCGATCGAGCATCTGCATTAACTGGTTTGCAGTGTAGAGATCTCTCATTATATGCCGTCTAATGGCGGCTAGCCTGCGTGTGTCTTTCATGAATATTAATGTATAGTCGCCAAATCTAGAGCTGGAGTGAGTTTCCTGCTGGGTCCCTTCTGGGTTCATCTTCAGAAATGAGCCCACATTATGGTGAGAAGGAAGATGGTTTGGATGGGCATACTTACAATAGCAGGTTCCACGCAGAGGGTTACCCAGGTATCGGTTTTCTGAGTCGCATCTGTAGGAAGAGATAAAAGTTAGTCAAGAGGATACTACATGTATACATCCAAAAATCCATTATCCAAAATTATCTGTTATCCCCCCCCCCCCTTTCGGATCCACACACTCACACCTGTCAGAATGAAGCACATAACAATTTATTCAGTGTCCAGCCCCCTTAAGCTGTGACATAGCCTTTCATGCATGCTCGGATTCCCCCACACCCACAAAGGGTGATACAATGACACGTATGCAGGCCTGACACGCCAACGGCACATTCCCAACGATGCCGCACATCACAGCTACATCACAGTAACAGTGATTTTTTTTTGCTCTATACAGTATTTACATTGATATTACTGTATTTCATGAGAGGCTTTAATATATCTTATTGGTGAAAATGATCCATTATCTGAAATGACCAGCAATCCAAAATAATTCTTGTCAAACAAACAGGGCAAACAAATAAAGTTCCTAAGATTGAATCAAGTGAAGGCATTTTAAATGTATTAATGAAACAATACAAACAAACTATCTTGATGCTCTGTATAGCTCTATCAGGGGGCAGACATGTTGGTTGGAATGTTGGGTTAGATCTGCCTTCATCTGAGCTGTCCACCCATGATAGAGCTACACATGCAAAGAGAACTCAATAATGCATTTTATTTAATTGAGTTGATTGGAGAAATTCTATTAAAAAGTCATCTCTGTTTATATTGAGGTTTTTCTATAAAGATTGATCTATTTGAGGTCTAATACTGATCTAGTCAGAGTGTTGCTCTTTTGCAGACATGGTATGTATAAAACCGTCAGAATGGGTTTTATACTTATAACAAATGGACAGAACTAAAGGATTTACTCAATATAGACCAAGACGAAATTCGGCTACTCACAATAGCTGATTTCGAGCTGAAATCCACAATTTTCGATTATTTGGTTTGCGGATTTCAGCTTTGCAAATCCAACGGATTCACCCTACTCAGATTTTTTTTTCAATCCCCAGAAAAGAACCCGAAATTGGCTAAAAGAGCCACATTTCAGCCATTTTGATATATAGACCAATACAAAAAGCTAAAAAAAATGTCCCTCTTGCGGCCACAAAATAAAAAATCCATGTCCCCAAGTAGCCCCTAGGGGTCCGGACACTGGCAAAGTGCCTCAAGACCCCCTACAATTAAATATATGACTCCCTGGTGTCTAGGGACTGGCCATAAGCCTCTCTTCCCAACTATATGACTGGCTCCTTAAGAATCTGTTATTGTCAATATACAACTTTTTATTCTCACATTGCAACTGTTTGTTCAGTGCAGATAACCTCAGAATAGGACTGGGAAAGAACTGTAGCACAAAAAAGTGATCTATAATTGTGTGACTTACATACATAGAATTAAACACAATTCAATTTTGATGAACTGGCATACTGTAGTGTATTCAATAAAGAGAGAATTGCAGTGAATTGAGATGGGAATGTCAAACATTAGGTCAGTGTAGCCTAGTTGGAAAAATTCTCCAATGCAGCTGAATGGGATATTTTTTCCAACCCTTCTACTTTGGCCTTAAGTTTGAAATTCCCATCTCCATTCCCTGACATTCTCTCTTTATTGAGTGGTCCATTGTGACTTTTTTTTCTGGTGGTAATCACTTCATATATTTAAGTTGCCATTAATTATGGTGATGTTGAACTACTTGTAGTCAGTCTAATGTATTTGCTTTCTATCCTCTGTACCAAGCTCTACATAAATTAGTAACGTTAAATAAATAGATATTAATGTTATGTTATAAAAAAAAAAAAACATTGTCCTGCAGGACATTCCCAACACAATCTTAGATAATAATAATAATGTTATATTGATTTATACACACAATATTACACGTGATACAAATGTAACTTTTCCTGCCTTTCTTTGTAACTAAAACCTTCCATTCACCTTATTAGTTTTGTAGCCCTCCTCTGCACCTTCTCTAGTTCCATAATGTTTTTTTTTTTTTTTTAAAGGCGCCCAGAATTGAACCACATATTCATGGTGGGTTGTTACCGTAGACCTATAATATCTTCCTCCTGTGTTCACAGCTAATTAACAAACAGACTTGTTTATTTTCATATGTTTAAAGAACCATTAACTACTACAAACAACCTGCCACTTGACTTTGAACAGACCAAACATCCGTAACCTGTTTTACATTGTACAAGGCGTACAATCAGCCTCTAAGCAACAACCAGAACCAAGTAAGACTCCCATGTATTCTGAATTTGTAAGAAATATAATATTTTATATGAGATCCTTTGCCCCATCTGATTATAATTTCAAAGTACAAAGAAAGTAGTTTTTTTTTTGTGAAATATAAAATGCCAGTTTATGTTAATTTTTCATTTTTGTTTTGACCAATGATGTCTACTCCCCCCAATATGGGAGAAATTGTACTATCAATCATATTGTTTAATCTGCTCTGCAGGTTGGGGACAGCAATTTAGAAAAGAAAGTAATTTACCGTATATACAATCGCTATTTATTCCACAGAAATAAAAAATGTCATAGGTGAATCACAGGCGACCGTACGATTAGTCCGAGTCAGAGTATAAGTGGTTTTAATTTTCACAGTATGGGGAAATATACTAAATGTACTTTAAGTCATATGTATTTTATAGGCTACTAATTTATTAAACAGCTGCGCACAAAGGTTTCTTCCTTTAGAAATATTATGTTCCCGTTACAAGCACATTACATTCATTAATAAAGAAAAAACAGTACTTGGTACATAGGTTAAAGGGAAGTTACAAGCATGATTAGATATACAGAGACACAATGAAACAAAAGCTAGAGAGAGCTCGGTTGCATACCTCCCAACTGTCTCGCTTTGCGCAAGACAGTCCCAATATGGGAGGTATGTCCCGCCCCGCTATACCTCTGCCCCGCTTTTCAGGACAGAGGTAGAGCTGAGAGGGACAGCAGGACTCAGGACCGCAATCCATCAGTCCCGATCGGCTGGGCTGTAAAGTTGGGAGGTATGCTGTTGTAAAGCTTACATTATGAGCATGTGCAGAAGGCACTTAATCCAGAAGCTGGTAACTACTTCCTGTTTTGTTTGGGGTATTTTTTTGGTGGCAGTGATTGGAGTAGCAGGGCAGTTGTATAATAGAAACATAGAATGTGTCGGCAGATAAGAACCATTCGGTCCATCTAGTCTGCCCAATTTGTTTTGAGTACTTTTATTAGTCCCCCGTTCCCGGTCTTATAGCTAGGATAGCCTTGTGCCTATCCCACGCATGCTTAAAATCCTTGACTGTGTTTACCTCTACCACTTCTGCTGGCAGGCTATTCCATACATCCACTACCCTCTCAGTAAAGTAATACTTCCTGATATTACTTTTAAATCGTTGCCCCTCTAATTTAAGACCATGTCCTCTAGTTGTGGTATTTTTTTTTCTTTTAAATATACTCCCTTCCTTTACTGTGTTGATTCCCTTTATGTATTTAAATGTTTCTATCATATCCCCCCTGTTACGTCTTTCCTCCAAGCTCTACATGTTAAGATGCTTTAACCTTTCCTGGTAAGTTTTATCCTTCAACCCATGAACCAGTTTAGTAGTACACATAATGTACATGTGTAGTCAGAAACACCATGCATCTGTATAGGAGACTGCTGATTGGCTCCCATAAGATGCTGGGCATTCCAACTTTTTTGCTTGAGCTTCTGACTCTGGGCTGAATCAATCCCCAGGAGAAAGCTTGCATGTGTTCAAGTTACGAATTGCAAAAAGTAAAAAAAAAAAAATATATATATATACAAAAATTGGAACAAGTTAATGGATATTTATTGTTTACAGTGTCAGTTTTAATACACATTTATTGGCCCATGTTTTTTTTTTTTATTTCTCCAGACTGGAGTGATGCTTTAAGAAGCAAAAACGAAATCGAAGGTAATGCAGGGTACCACATTTGATAAACTATCCCATTAGGTTGAGTAATCCTTCATCAGAGGTCTCAGCACTCCCCCATTAGAAATGACAATTCTATGCTTTAACAATAGTTAAATGTGATTTATCACCCGGTGCCTGGCAGGACTCCAAGAAATCCCCTCATTTCCAAGGACAATTTTAAAAAGAGCCCTTAAGTATTTTTTTTTTTATGTGAATGGCATGACTCAATACGGTGCTGCCGTTCCATCACTTTCCTCTTTCCCTGAATGGACATGTCCCCTTAGTTTTAAAGTCTCTGTCTCTACAACGACATGTTAAATATCCCAAATACGAGTAGAAACGAAGAGTGAATGATCTTCAAGTAACATAAAGTCTTTCTAAAATCGTTTAGAAAATGCACTTATAGAATAAAAAAAAAGTGAGAAAACAATAATAGGATTATTTTTGATTAAAGTGCTTCTAATATAGAAGAACACACTGGCAGCATCCAACCCTGTAAAGATATACGTTGTGTATACTTAACCCTTGCTTCCTTTAAGTTTTTTTTAATATAAAACCCTAGCTTCCATTAATCCTGCCATGTATCATTCCCCTTTTCTGTTTATCTTAAGAGGGTCCGATGTACTAATACCTAATCTACATCGACCGGGCTCAGGTGCTTTAAGCAAGGTTTGGGTTTCATGCATATGAATTTGGCTTTAGCAGATCCATGGATTACTGAAAAACAGCCAGCATCCCGACTCAAGTCTCCATTACCCTTGATGGGTCGCTCTTATTGAACAGAGCTCCAAAAGTGGAGGGGACCAGAGGAGAGTTTGGTATAATTTCTTCAAATTTGTACCCTAACCTGCTTTCCATGGACTTGTTTATAATTTTGTAAGGGCCCCAGTAGCTGAGGGGACATCAAGCTGGACATAATTGACTCATGGGGAAGGTCAAGTTTTATACTGGATTAACTCCACACTAAAGTCCCCTTGGAAGTCAGCTGACCAGGTAGCAAAGTATTCAAGAGGGCGGTGCCATCAGCATTGTTCATTGACTTTCAAGGGAATCTTTATTTGGCAACAGAAAGTTATACATTAGAGCAAAACAACATACTTTGGAAGGAAGTTTATTTTGTGTACATTTTGAAAAGCTATTTGACAACATTCTAAATATAAATGTTGTTTACGGGGATGAATACACAATAAAAAAAATATAATGAAATAATTGACCTTGTTTAATCTGCAAAACCATTAATGTCTACTTAGTGCCTTGAAAAATGTAATTGAAAAGAAGCCTATGCGTTCTCCCTCTGTGAGCCTCACTTGTTTGTATTCTCAATGATTTTTTTTTACTTTTTTTTTTTTTTTACACTAGTTTGTGTGAATTTATTGTTTTATCTTATTTGCAGAGCGCCATGCGGTATACTCGAATGCCAGCAAAACGTCAAATCGTGGGCAAGGGGATAAACATATTGATTTGCCATCAAGCCACATTGTATAATATTATATTAAACTGTTGCCACCATTTAATCTGCCAGTAAACACTACGTGTTATTCCAGCATTTATACAGTGTCCTATCTGCTTTCTGCCTCTTTATTGCAGACCTCTCAGATCTCCTAATAGTTGCTAGCGGTGATGTAGACAGGGTGATCTCAGAGCATATTAACACTTCAATAATATTCAATTTATAGAGTCATTTTAAATCCACCAGCATTACAGAAATCAGCAAAACAGTAAAAAGGGGGGGGGGGGGGGGCAGTTAAATTACACAGTGTCGTGTCATCTGTAATTAAATCCCTGTCTTAACTCCCTGCAATACCTTCTTTATTAAGTAGACCCTTATGTCACATATCATTCTTAGTCCACCACTATGTCCGAGTAATCCAATAGTGGAGGGTCCTACACTAGAACATAATATATAGATGGACAGGTGGGATGCTACACCTACAAATCTGGTCAGGCTTCAACAAACATACAATTAGACATTACCGGAGAGGAATAATAATAAATATAATACATTTAGGGATAGGTGGAAATATATTTACATATGTGATAATGTAAATGTAATGTTTTAAATGATGGACTCAACCAGGATAGATAATTTCTGTCCTATTGACTGCAATTTACATCTCATTATATCATCATTGACTGATCAAAGAACCTCCGACCTGGACGCAGTTGATCTAATCTGCGTTCTATACTTAATGCGATGTGTACTTGTACTAAAGAGAGATGTTCTTCACATTTATTTTGTATAACATGCCTGATGAAGAGACATCAGCGATCTTGAAATCTTGCACTCTAGACCTTCCCGGTAATCCCATAAAGGTGCCAACTTGACTCTACTTGCCTTCTGTGTTTCTACGGCCCACAGCTCTCCCCTTTTGGCATTCATTTATGTCATTCTGTAACAGAAAACTCTGTCGTAGCTGCATCAAATCCAAACACAAATGATGTGAGCTTAGCACACAATGGAGAATAACTATAATAATCATGGATTATCAGGACAATTAGGTTATGGAACTCACTGCCAAGAGAGGTAGTGCTATCAAATACAATAGATGGATTTAAAAAGGGTCTGGATAGGTTTTTTGTTTTTTTAAACAGGACCTACAGGGTTATTAATAATAGAATAAGTATTAATAATAGATCTTATTGATCCAAGGAGAAATCTGATTGCCCTTTGGAGTCAAGAAGGAATTTTTCCCCCTAGGAGGCAAAATTTGAAATAGCTTCCTTAGGAGTTTTTGCCTTCTTTTGGATCAAGAGCTGGAATGATAGGTAGAAGGGTTGAACTTGATGGACATAAGTCTTTTTTCTACCTAAATTATTATGTTATGACCATGTTACTTGCAACAAAAAGGTATAAAAAAGTAGAAGAAAGAGATAAAAATCTTAACATCCTTAAAGGAACACTAAATGTTATTTTTACCTTGTGCTTCTAATATAGAAGCACAAGTGAAAGTTTAGTTTTTCCTACTGGGAGGATAAACTGGTGTATACTTTTCATAGTACACACCAGTTCATCCTATGACTGACAGCTGCCATGCTTCCTCGTTTTTGCATAGGATCAACAGGGGGAACCTTTACTGGGGTCTCTCGCTGTGCTAGCCCCCACTCTGATTGGCTGTGCGTGTGCTGACAACCAGGAACTGACTGTCTCGCATGTGAGACACAGCAGATAGTACTTATTACTCAGATCTGTCTTGCACACCGTGGGCCAGTTTTATATTTGTACCGAGAACCAAAAGAGACATGCCAAAAAAAAAAAAAATGTGCCTCATAAATGGAAAAAAAGAGGTTTCCTCTGTAATTATTCTAATTTTATATTGTAATTTAAGGCACTTATAATTACCTTTCTAATGCAGACCTGAGAAATGCAAGATACAACCAAGAGTCAGGACAGAGAGTGAGAGTCATCCCTGCAAGGCAGTGATAAGGGCGGTGTGATTAAACAGCGCCATAAATATGATGTCACATTAATCTGTGCAAAAATATGGCTCTGGGATTGTAGTGTTTAAAAACAAAATGATCAGGTTGAGAGCAGCGCATAAAAATAGACAGGGGGGAAAAAAAAGAAAAATGAAAGAAAAAAGAAATATGTGTATTAAACTAAGGACGGCGGCTGTTTCGGGAGAGATTAGGTTCCCCCTGCTCTCTGTTGCTGCGGTATTATAATTTTCAAGATTCGGTGTTGATTCTCTTTAGAGGTTTTGAATAGCATAATGAGATACAGTCCATGATGTTTACACACATTTTTCTTTCCTTAACCATCAAAACTTTTTCTTTACGGGCTGCTTGTTAGTTCTTCCCCACACTAATTCCTTAAGATTTAACCTAAAAATGTATATTTGTTATAGATTCCACTCCACCCAGCTGCTGTTCTCATTGTTAAGAGTACTCAAGTCTCAGATTTGATATTAAAAGTAAGAATGTAATTGACTAAAGAGAATCCCGCATTCTCAAAAAGTGACAGTTGGCTCTTCTGCTGGCAGAATGGCAGTTAAACAGCACATGAATGTCTTCTCTTTAAGGATGCTCTTTGCTGTGGGGAAAGGGATTTATGTTTTTGCATGTGTATGCAATGTCTGTGTGTGTTTTCTTTAATGCTAAAGGAGTTGATATTACATGTTTCATGTTGCTGCAGTTGTGATGTAACTTCCTGTCACTCTGATTGGCTAGGAAAGGCAGTCAGTTTCCAAAGAACAATATACATAGCTTGAAGCAGAGAATATTTTACCAGCTGGCACATTTTATAAATGAGAACCTGCAAAAAAACCAAAAAGATTTTGCAATAATTAAATATGATTTTAAAGCTGCTTGCCGGCTTCAATATACTTTATAAAAAATAGGGTAGCTTGGTGATTGTACTTGTACTATACTTTAAATTATCGGAATCATTTATAAAGGGTAATTCTGAGCCACTTCTAAATGAGGAGCAAAACACATGGAAACCAATTGGTTTTGGAAAATATGGCACAAAATATGAAATATTCCATCAGTGATTAAATAATCTATTCCCCTTGAACACACTTGCATTCAGCAGGGAGGCCTGTAAACATGCTATATCTCTAACTGCATGGTGCTTAAAGCTTTACAAACATGATCATTGTGAGTAGATATATTAAGAATGTGGATATTACCATTGTAATAAACACATCCTTTTCAACAATTATTGAACTTTAAAATGCATTAAAGGGACAGTCTAGTCTCCAAACTCACTTTGGTGCAAGATGAAGATCACTGCTTGTATAGTGCACAGGCTTTTATTCCAGTGTGATTTGATGCAGACATTCTGCATAAATCAAATTTTTATAATATTTGACTCAAGCCCTCTATAAGTGATTACTCTGCATGTTTAATGCAGATGCGGCAGCACTGATTATATAGACACTGAGCATTTAAATGTTTGTTTCATTTAGTCACTTCCTGTGCTGCTGTAATATAATGCATTGTGCGGAATGCGACAAACTTACTCTTGAACACAGTAGGAGCTCTTAAAAGTGCAACACATTGTATGATGACGTTACTAGAGAGACCAGAAATGCCATTCATTTGAATGGTATTAATCTCATTGGTTCCTGCAGCAAAAAAAAAAAGGACATTTTACTTTTACTCAGCTAGTGTGGGCAGTCCTGGTTTCTTGCAAACTGCTGTAATTTTACAAAACGTATATAAGTGTCAGTATTTAAAATTTTAAGCAATGCAAAATGTAAAAGTAAGTTTGAAAGCACATTAATATGCATTAACATTTGGAAGATGCATTTTTGGCAGCAGACGGCCCCTTTAATAAGAGTTAGGTCATTTTAAAATGTTCACTTAAGCAGATTACTTCTCTGATCGTGAGTTTATAAGCTATGAGAATTTACCAGATATACTGTTTTCTTACAAAGTACTGATAACACCTGGCGCATTCCCCAACATCCATCCATACACAGTATTTTAAAACTGATGTTTGGGGAAAATAAAAAAATACCTTTATATAGTCAGAGGATCATTTAAATGTCATTCTGGAAGTCATATAGGGGCGCTGAAACAAGAGTGACCACATTGCCATTTATTTCATGGACGCGTATACCAAATGTATTCGCCGTGGATGTACACGTCTCCATGTTAGCCTATGCAGCCCTGAAGCATGCATATTTCATAAGCATTCCTGATTAATATTCAGCTACGTGTTCACATTTACTGAAACCCCCGGCTATTATTGCTGGATGGAGCCATTGTTCTAAATCAGCGGATGCACCTTGAAACACTCTTAATGATACATAATGACAGGTATTAACTATGGATTAACACACACACAAAAAAAAAAAATCTACAATGTATAGAACCCGTACTTTCCCTTTAAGTAAAGTACCATTTAAAAAAATGACCCCATCTCCCCGGATCTATGCTGTTAGCAGCATGGTTCAATGTGCAAGACCAAAGATTACCAGGCCCCTTGGACCTTTATTTAATGGTTTCTCGCAGGCTACATTTTCTTCGCCATCTATCACACACAAAGCATCCCCTTTACCTTAACAGATCCCTGCACGCAAGACAAACTCCTGAATATTTCATGGTGCCTTTTATTTAATCCCTGCCTTCCACTTTGATCTGCTCCTCTCCCCGTTGCTTAAACTTTTTGTTACACCGCAGTAAAAGTTACAGATGTTGAATATCAATGTCTTAGAAAGTTTTGTATATAACAAGGGCCCCTTTAATCCCCAGTGGTACACCATACACTGGTACACACAGACAATGGGGTCCTCCATTGATTTAATCCAGCAGTCCCAATTTTAATTATCTTGTGTGAAAAAAAAAAACTTTGTGACACATTTTGAGGTTTCTTCTGTATCTCTCTAGGAATTCAAGTAAAAGGCAGTCTGCAGTCAAACTCGATTGGTGTATCTGCAACAGCTGCTGCGGAACTACAAATCCCATGATTCCCCATCTGCTTTATAGAGAGGAAGATAATTATAGTAGTTGTAGAATAGAAACGGCTAGAGATCCGCAATTCAGACACCTAGGTTCGAAGACGTCAGCCCCTCCCAACCTTATCAATCACAGACATCCTCTCGCTAAATGTACAGCGCAGTGGGATATCTCCAGCGGGTCTAGGACTCTTCGTTACACCAGTTTCGCTGCGAAAGTTATATCGCTGACAGTTCAGTTCGGCTGTTTCGGCAATAGACTGTCAACACTGACAAATACTAACCCCCCCCCCATTAAAGTAACCCCCAACCCTAAAAATATCCCCTGATCCTAATACTAACTGTAGAACTAACCCAGAACCTCAATACTAACTCTAAAACTAACACTAATACTAACCCCGAACCCCAATACTAACCCTAATCCTAACCCTGAACCATGAACCCTAATCCTAACTCTAAAACTAACCCTAATACTAACCCCGAACCCCAATACTAACTCTAAAACTAACCCTAATCCTTACCCCGAACCACAAACCCTAATCCTAACTCTTAAACTAACCCTAATACTAACCCTAGTAACCATGTTCAACTCTCCGACCCAGGCAGAGAGTAAAGATGGCCGTTCTTACAAAAGGTTTAAACCAATGTTCGTTTGTGAATGACAGTTGTCCTGACAGTCTAAGAGCCGTATGTTAACAACTGTCATGTATTTACTCTACTGAACACCTTTCTGGTATACAAAAAAAATAATAATAATATTACTCTCTGAAACAGTTTCCCTGCACTGTAAATCAAAGCCTAGCCTGCAATAATGTAATAAACGATTCCAGATTGAGCCGTACTGCGCAGTGACATCACCACAATCCGAGCGCTTCGCTGCTCGGCAATTCATCCTTCAAACAATCCATTATGCTGAGAACTAGTTCATGATAATGGGTAAGTGGGAAAGCACACATAATCCAGTTACTTCCGTCTGTCTCGCACATTCTCTCTCGCTCTCTCTTGTGGTTTGCGGTAATTAGAAATCAATTAATCAACACAATAAAAATAGTTTTGACTCATTAAAAAAAAAATGTTTTGGAGTCCGGAAAAGATCTCCCATATTTCCATATTTACACTATCGGGAACGATATCTTTCCTTTTAGAATTAAGGCTCTTTCAAATCTCTTTTAAAGACCGAGGATGCAGTTATCAGTATGTGGAGTGATACCTTTTAATACCTTTATCATCATGTTCCTGAAAGATGCGTTAATGCATATATAGTTACTTTACTTGCTAGTAAATGATGTCATGCCTACATATGTATGATCGGCCATTTTGTTGAGGGACCCATACAACCTTTCCATGCTGCCCTGGAGAATATATAATTTAAATGGGAGAGTAATTAATGAGTCACAGTTGTTTGCCCGAACAAGGCTCGTACGGAGCACCATCCAGAAGCGATTCCCATTTATTCAGAAGAGTACATGATACGTACGTAACATTGCTGACTGCCACTAGAAGCAGTCTAGCAACAACGATAGAGCAACGGAAGTGGTAATTCACCACTTCTGAAGCTCCTGCCCACAACAGGGCAGCGCCATATTGGAAAGGCAGTTGCCTTCCCGGTATGGCTCCCAGGAGCGATTGTATATGCACCGGAGGAGTATTTTCATTGGTGCCTGATCATGGCAACACTGAGGCGATTATTGTTCGCCTCCAATGTTCTTAAAGACACAGGACGACACAAATAAAACCTTTACACCTTATTTGGAGACAGGACGTGTTGAGACAGCTCTGTGTGGTTGTTTTTTTTATATTTACTTTACATGATGCAGCATTGATCTAGAAATATTTTTTTTTCCTCCAGACACTGTGAGTGGAACTGTCCCTTTAATAAGGTGTCATAAGAGCAATCGAACGAAAACGTAAGTGTTCACCTACTTTTAATGTCTTCACCAAAGTTAAGCAGCCCTTCCTCCTGTCCCTGTTTCTTTATTAGAAATGTCTAAACTTCCTATTAGCCTCTCTACATCGAAATGGACACTAATATAAAACAGATTGCAATACCCCTCGCACTGCATTAAGCATGTGAAGGTAACATAAATAAACGCCGGCTATCCGGCGTGAGAAAGTGAGCTGCGAGCATGAATAAAAGATGCAGATAGAATGTTTTCAAAGGGGGGGGGGGGGGGGGGCTGGTCCTGTTTTTGTTCCTACTCTTGGGAAGATAAAGCTTTTTGAAGTAAAAAGGAAATGAGCCCAAGATACTTCCTTTCTATACAAATCTCATTGTTTGTTGGCTCCTAAGTGTGTAAATACTTTAAGCACCAAAAAAAAAAAATCTATACATTGTGCTTGCAGAACTGCAAGTGCACAAAATAAGGAAAAGAAACATGATTGGGATGTCTCCAGCTTATGACATCACCTGCTTATGACATCACCTGTGGCCGTGTACCACAGGTGATGTCTCCTACTTATGACATCACCTGTGGCTGTGTACCACAGGTGATGTCTCCTACTTATGACATCACCTGTGGCTGTGTACCACTGGTGATGTCATAAGGATTTATCCTAGCTATAAGACCGGGAACGGGGGACTAATAAAAGTTGGCCAGACTAGATGGACCGAATGGTTCTTATCTGCCGACACATTCTATGTTTCTATGTTTCTATACGCCACAGATATATTTAAAACATACATTTCTCTTATTTTATGCATTTGATTGCAATTTTGCTAACACAATGTACAGATCTTTTTTTTTTTTTTTTTTACCATATTATGAAGTGATGCTTTATGAAAGAATAGAAATAAAGTACCTAATTGAGCACGCTATGCTCCCCATAGCTCTATCAGGCGGCTGACATGTTGGAATCTTGGGTCAGATGGGTTCTAAGAAGGAAGATCCAACCCAAGATGTCAGCCCCATGAGAATGCTGTACAACGTCTACACATGATGTAATCTTTTAATTAAAAAGAAGTTAATTTTTGGCTGACAGTTGTCCTCTAATTCCTCCATCGTCATCAGGGTTGTCTTGGCTTTTAACGACATTTCGTGCAGCAAGCCGTGGGAATATAACACAAGCGTTATATCAAACTCATACAGATTAATTTACTGTCAGAGGCTGCCTTACTGAAAGGACATCTTTCAATCAATTGTACCAGTATGGTCTGTAATTCCAGCTCAAATGATACATATATTTACATAAAACTGGATACAAAAAAAGAAGAAAGAGTGGGAAATACAATAAGCAACAAGCCACAAATTCAGTTGTATTCATCTGACGATTTATTCATTCTCTAGTCTACCTGCCCCCCTAGTGTGATGGGTCAGATAAGAGGTCCAGTTACTGCTGCCTCTCTTACTCTCCCACTGTGTACAATCTGCAAAGTAGGGGTCATACAGCTGGAAAGTGGACCTACTATGGAGAGAGATAAAATGGCTGTATATTATAAGCCATTCTATCCTCTGATGGGCAAGATTCATGCTTAACTTTGAAGTACAGTCAAAACCTGAAACCCACCGCTAGAAAAGAGACCCTATTTTTTATATTTAACCAACAGAGGTGGCCTCTAAAGAGCTCAGACAGACCCCAGTCAAACATGTCCATCACTGATGGAGATCCTACTCTAACAGGTCTGACTGGTCTCAAACATGTCCATCACTGACGGAGATCCTACTCTAACAGGTCTGACTGGTCTCAAACATGTCCATCACTGACGGAGATCCTACTCTAACAGGTCTGACTGGTCTCAAACATGTCCATCACTGACGGAGATCCTACTCTAACAGTTCTGACTGGTCTCAAACATGTCCATCACTGACGGAAATCCTACTCTAACAGGTCTGACTGGTTTCAAACATGTCCATCACTGACGGAGATCCTACTCTAACAGGTCTGACTGGTCTCAAACATGTCCATCACTGATGGAGATCCTGCTCTAACAGGTCTGACTGGTCTCAAACATGTCCATCACTGATGGAGATCCTACTCTAACAGGTCTGGCTGGTCTCAAACATTTCCATCACAGCAAATAGCAACATTCATATCTCAAAAAAATGCTCTAGTCCCATCTTAACTTTTAGTATTTATTATTTTAAAACTAATTTGAAAATTCCACATATCAGGGATTCTTGAGCCTCAAAAAGAAGTCAGTGTAAGCCACGCTAGTGATACTATATTCATATAATAATGCAGGATAACATAGGTCATCCGTATAACAATGCTGTTAACTATTAAATGCTCCGTAGATAAATATACAAGCCTTCTGCCACACTCTACCATGTGGTTAAATGGAGTCAACCATCTCTTTGCTACCAGTGCAGACCATAATCATATCAAGGTAAATTAATTATATATTTTTTTTACATATTCTGGGGAAACCTGTGGAATCCCCTGTTACTGAAACATAGCGCTGAATAGAGTAACTGAATAGAAACCAATTTGTCTCCCTTTCTATTAAGTTCTTAACGACTACCATCATAGAGGGAGCGCCATTACTAATTGCTTGGGGGGGGGGGGTTTCTGCATTTTTCTAACCACGGGGAATTCTGTTCTCTATATATCTTTTTCTTCCAGTGCAAGCAATGTGAAATAGAATAGTTCTGGCATTTAAAGCTTTCCTTTTTTTTTTCTTTTCTCTCCCCTCACCCACACGTTTCACACAGTCGTGATTTGCTTGCGAGAAAAATTGTTACAAGTCATTTCATAATATTAATTATAGAACGATTGAGAAAGTTCATTCATACCATGTTACTTTCCCTTGGAGCGGTTTTTAAAAAAATATTTTATTATTTTTTTATTGGTCTGTATTTGCGCATTATTTTTTTTTTATTTATTTATTTTATCTACCAAGCCCTCCCAAAATTGAGCATTTTTTGGTCAATAAACAGAAATAAATTTTGCTAGCCCTCACTCACTAGTAAGACAATATTCCGACGGGGTTAAAGATGGCCGCACATTTCAAACACAACGACATGGGTAATTTCTAGAAGCAATTAGTAAACAAAAATACATACTCTACGCAGCAGGCCAATTAGCCTTCTATTCTCCTAAAGTCTTGGCATTGCAGGAAATAAATTAGGGACCCCAATACCACACTGCGTGGCCTGAGAGTCTAACAAATAAAACTGTCAACCCTGAAAGGAGTCCTAGAGCTGACCATTGAAACCCTGTGGTTTGGCTTAGTAGGTCCATGTGTGGTTACAACTGACAGTATGACCTTGATGTTGTCAAACCGTAGAGTTAGGGTTCTTATTCAACGCCTTGTGAGTTGTTTTGACAGCTCACTGCCTGGGGTCATCATGCTTATGAAGACAAAAGAGGTGGGAGTCACAGAGAGCGTACACCACTGATATAGTCTGACCTGTAGGATGTATATCTATATCACACTAATCCCACCCATAAGGGCAGTCTACACCCACAATGCATGGCAAGCCTGCTCTGCCCAAGGAACACAGCAACCACAGAAGTACGTTTTGGCCCTTTATTGGCCTCTTCGGTCATTCACTGATGATCATCTAGGAGCAGTGAGCCAAGGACCCACGTCTTGTCTATTCAGGTCACCAACCTTATGGCTGGCTGATAGCACTATTAGGCTATGTATTAATCAAAGCCTTGGCTTGAACAGAGATGAGCAAAACGGACTCTTAACTGACTATAAAGTAATGGTCCAATATTTCAACCCCATTTTAATTCATGTAAGGAAAAGCACTTTTCTGGCCAATCCATGGCAGCATGACTAATGGCTAACTCCTCCCCTTCAAGCTGATAGGACGGGGGGGGGGGGATGGAAAAAAAGTGGTATATACTACAAAAGCGCCGTCTTCCATACACCATTAGAGGGGAAGAGGAGACCTGATGCTGTCATGGATTAAAAGTCAAGAAAAGAAAATGACGGTAAGTATATGAGTACATTTTCCATGATCTGGTGGAGAAAAATGCGAGATGGTCCCGGATAGGGGTGGGATGCAAATTAAAGAGTATTAAACAAGGATGGATCGACTGAGATAGTCTCTGCATGTCAAGTTATTCATGGGGATTAGTATTCCCCAGCACCCAGGCATCGGGAGAGTATTCATGCACAGTCTTGTAATTAGTGTATAAATCAACACCACTAATCTTCTACCCCTGTCGCCAGGAATATTCACTGATGTGTGATTAATGCGTAATAGCGGACGGTCCCTCCGCTGATGGCACAGTCAGTATGGCAACACAGAGCTCCGAATTGTGTCTCACAAAGACAAACAGGGATACATATTGATACCGGTCTGCATTGGTCCTGATTTTTAGACACAGTTAAAGCACCTAAGCACTGTTCATACTGTATATGTAAAGATTTTTTTTTTTTTTTAAAGTATACATTGTGAATGCCAATCTTAAGGCCAAAGTAGCCGAGTTGGGAAAAATTCACCAATGCAGCTGAATGGGAGAATTTTTCCAACTTGGCTACTTTGGCCTTAAGTTTTGAGATTCCCATCTCAGCTGCCTGCCATTCTCTCTTTATTGAGTAGACCCTAATGTATCATTTTTTATTCTATATATTCACAGTATAAATAATATTTAGGTGACAGAGCCCCTTTACAGAAACAGTCCAGTACCTGATCACATGGACACCCCCCCCCCCCCCCCCCGCAAGGGATCACCTTGTACGGATTAAAAAGTACCTGCGCCCAGGGGAGGGTTGGCAAGGTCGGGCAGAGGGGAAATTGCCCCCCAGGCTGCCCTCTTACCTCTTTCACTGGGCTGTGGCTGCATTATTTTTCACATATAAATGCCTAGGGTCCAACTGCGGACCCCCAGCTGCTGCAGAACATACTTCCCCCCATCAGCTTTCTAGAATGCAAGGGAATTAGGCTAGATGTAGTACAGAAACAGCTGGATGCCTATCTTCCCAGCCAAACGTGTCACTCTCTGTACCTTACCTGTCAGTATATCTGTCCTGCCTATCTGTCTGTCTATCTCTGTCACTGCGCTGTCTGTCTCTATAGGCTCTACTCAATGAAGAGAGACTGAGAAAGGAACTTCAAACTTTAGGCCAGTGTAGCCATTCAGCTGCATTGACGAGGTTTTCCAACTCGGCTACATTGGCCTAGAGTTTGAAGTTCCCATCTCAGTTCCCTGCAATTCTCTCTTTATAGACATCTGTCTCTGTCAGTACATTTGTCCTGTCTGTTTCTGTATATTGGTTCCTTCCTGTCTATCTGTGTCTTTCTCTGTCAGTATATTGGTTCCTGACTGTCTATCTGTGTTCTGTGTCTCTCTTTCAGTCAACTGGTTCCTGCCTGTCTATTTGTGTCTTTCTCTGTCAGTATATTGGTTCCTGCCTGTCTATCTGTGTCCGTCTCTGTCAGTAAATTGGTTCCTGCCTGTCTATCTGTGTCTGTCAGCATATTGGTTCCTGCCGGTTTATCTTTCTCTGTCAGTATATTGGTTCATGCCTGTCTATCTTTCTCTGTCAGTATATTGGTTCATGCCTGTCTATCTTTCTCTGTCAGTATATTGGTTCCTGCCTGTCTATCTGGGTCCGTCTCTGTCAGTATATTGGTTCCTGCCTGTCTATCTGTGTCTGTTAGCATATTGGTTCCTGCCTGCCTATCTTTCTCTGTCAGTATATTGGTTGCTGCCTGTCTATCTTTCTCTGTCAGTATATTGGTTGCTGCCTGTCTATCTTTCTCTGTCAGTATATTGGTTGCTGCCTGTCTATCTGTGGCTGTCAGCATATTGGTTCCTGCCTCTCTATCTCGCTCTGTCAGTATATTGGTTCCTGCCTGTCTATCTGTGTCTGTCAGCATATTGGTTCCTGCCTGTCTATCTTTCTACAACCAAAAAAATGCCAGCCCCCCTGCTGCCCCAAGCCCAGGAAGAGCTAAGTATTAAATAACACATGGCGAAGACAGAAGGGTTTGCATGTTACTTACAGTTGACACTGATCTCCTTTAATTCCTTTTGTGGTACAATGACATTTCCCAGTCTGCATCTCACAGATACTCGCATGTCCATTGCATATACAAGCTGTGAACGAAGAGATACAAGATGTATAAGTCATATGTGCATCCTCACTCACCGCGCAGGCGCAACAAACGAGGGGCTTTATTAAAATATTTAAAAAAAATAAAAAAACATTTGATTCCTTAGATAAAGCAACATTTAAAAAATAGTATGACCTCTCTAGATACACACAGGTTTAGTCTTAGCCGAGACATTGATTGGCGTGAGCGGACAGTGCCAACTCAACCAATCCGATCGAGTCTGACAGAAGACTTGTCTCTCTTGGGTAGTACAAAGGAAGACCCTCGGTCTTGCAAATAATCAGAAGAGGGGTCCTAGTGAAAGAAAGAACAAATGTTTTATTAAATATATTTAATAAAACATTACCTTTTTGCTTGCTTTGTTTCTACTTAAAAGGTAATTATTAATTGCACTTATTGCCGGCACAGACATTTTTTTTTTAAATTAGCTCCGTTGATGCAAAGTAAACTATTTCACACAACAGCAAATGTAGGTTTCTAACATTTTTGCAGCTGAATCTGTATACGCAGATCCACAGACAGAAACTGGCACTTATTGTGTGTAAGGTATGAAATTGGTTCATATTATTAGACAAGGAATAGCTACATAACAAATAATAGCCGGGGGTAACCCGAGATCATAATATTTACACAACGAGAAGGATTAAAAACACATTTTTTTATTAGTCAAGAAGAAAAAAAAACTATGATAAAATAATAATAAAAATAATAATAAAAGTCATAAGTAGTGACCCTAGATGAAAGAATATATAAATAGATATAAACAAAAACAAAACGCCCTTCACTAGACACCTGTCACAGTCCACAATACGGAAAATAGATAGATATAAATATGTGTATATAATCACAGCCTTGGAGATATTATTATAATAATAATAAAAACAACCCCAAACATCCCAATACCCCTTATAGGGAGAAATGGGGAACCAAATGTAATGGATGTCCCTAATCTTAAATCAAAATAATTCCTATCTAATGATAAATGGCAGGGTAGAGAGGGAGAGGGGGGAAGGAAGGCTGAGATTAGAACTGGATGAGAAAGACAGGTAAATAAATGCAGCCTACGTCGGAGGGCTTAAAAAACGAAAATAATAAAAAGGGTTTTTTTTGCCCCCGACGAAGCTGCCACGGCGAAACGTGCGTCGGGCTTTCCTTTTATTATTTTCGTCCTCCACCTTTTTACTCTGAAATACTAATTTAAAAAATGTGTTTTTAATCCTTCTCGGTGTGTAAAAAACGAAATTGGTTCATAATTTACTTTTAAAAAGTTGGCTGGCAAACTGCACATAGGAGAAAACCAATAAAATAAATCTATATATACTATAGAACGGACAAAAAAAATATAACAAGCAAAATATTGGAGAGTGCAGTCAGTATAAGGAATAACGTTAAGTGTTCACAAGAGAGACACAGTAAAAAATGTCAAGTTTATAACGTCTTTAAAAAAAAAGGTGCCATTTCCCCTGCTGTGAGTCCTATGTGGGGGCAGAGCAATTGATCCAAGTATAAGCTAAGGCTCAGTGTGAACCACTTAAACTCATGGGGAAAAGAACACTGTGAACTAAAATAAAAAAAAATAGGCTTTAACAATATCATGGATTCACAAAGAAAGCATTGTAAAAACATTACTAAATAATAAACTGCCCATTTTATTCTGATTTAATTGTTATTTTTCTATCATATTGAGTGTTTTGATATGGTTGAAATGGATAACAAAACAAGAACTAGGAGATTTGCTTCCTAGGATCTTAAAAAAAAGAGGGGGGGGGTGGTATAACCATGAGAATGACAGGCATTTGCTAAAGCCTCTAATTGTCTGCTAAATTTATATCTGGCTGACAGACCTTGAGCACAAAAAAGTATTGTCCTAGTGCTTGCTTTCTACCCTACTATATCAAAGATATTTTCTAAACAAAACACAAGAGAGACTTCATTTAAAAAAAGGAACATTTCTTTTCAGTTGTAAAATTTGGCATCCCCCCCCCTTTTTTTTAGAGGGAATATTAAATTAATTTATGTGGTCCACAGCATACAGTTGCCCAAATAAATATTTTTCCATTAAAAAAGTGGGGCATATTCTTTGAAATAAGAAAGGAAAAAATATAAATATTTATATAGTTATGTTTTTCCAGAGAAATCTTGGCGTTAAAAGCTCCTTTCTTATTAATTCTCAAACCGTAAATCATTATTACAGCGCGATGAAGGAAGAATGTAGGAATGTAAAATGATACGCTCTCAACGGCGCGCTAAGCTTGGGTTGTTTGAATTATTAATAGTTTAAAAACCGCCATTGTACTTTGTTACGAACAGACAGAGAATGGCTGCGGGGCAGTTAAAAACCCCAAAAAATTGCATTTAGATTAATAGACAGAATGTGGTTTGGGGGGGGGGGGGGGGGAGAACGCACCTAATTTTATCACTTGTGTTTATGAACTGAGCAGCAAGTCGTGTCTACACAGCCGTAATTAACCCTACAGACGCCAGAGTCATGCAAACAGGGAACTTATAGAGGGAACTACAAAAATCCCCGCAAGGTGAAAGGTTTTAACCTGACCAGTTTCCCAGAGCCATACTATGACTGTGATTTTGGAATGTAGATTAATATTTTTATTTATTCATGGTGTCCATAAGTGCGGGTGCTCTGTAGGATAAGGAGTATTAATTAAACTTTTTGTATTGTGGTATAGTAAGTCAAGTGCTGGTACTGGATCGGAGGTTATAGGAGGTGGGAGCAGCTGGGGAGAGCATTCTACTCAGAACGAGTATGAGCTTCTCGGAAAAGCTCTTACACACAAAGCTGGAATATAGATCTAAACTGTTTGCTTGGCTCAGGTCACAGAAGTTGCTTGTTGCCAAACTCTGACTACCTGACTACCTTAGTAAGTAAACTCGAGAATTGGTGTCAGATCATGTGGTTTCCCCAGGACAAGGGTGGGCCGGTAGGTTGCTCCCCAGTTATGGCAGAATTACAACTCCCACAAATCTCAATTGTTTGGAACACGAAAGGCTGATTGGGGGCTTGTGGTGGATCAGCTGCTGGAGGGCTACCTTCCCATTGCTTCGTCTGTATAAATCAGGGGAAAGACATAGCAGAGTTGATGGATGCAAGGAGCAGTCTTCCAGTAGAAGCAGCAGAGGTTAACCCTGTGGCTAGATGTAAGGTTGGTCAGGAATTAAAACCAGACTAAGGACAAAGGGCAGACTAGACGTGTTGAATGATTCTTGCCAACATCAAATTTGGGGCTTCATTAATGAAAGAGGGAATTGTAGGTAATAGCATATATAAGGCCAAAGTAGACAAAGTCGAAAATGTTCCCTATTCTTCAGCTATAATTCAAACTCTGCTATTTTGGCCTTAATTTCGCGATACCTGCAGTTCCCTTTTCCTTGAATAAAGCCTAACTGCTGGAGAGCTATCTCCCTTTACCCTGTAAGCATACATTCAACATAATGATTCTAATCTCCATATAGCAGTATGTTAGAGTAACCCATGTTACAGTTACACAATGCACATGATAATAATGGAATCTATATGCACACGTCTGTGTGTAGCATTAAACTGCCACTTACCAAAACACAATGTCAGGAATCATTATAACAAAGGGCCATGAACTAATTCTCAGTAACGTCAGGCAATACAGAGATTATCATGTTAATGCAGCTAGCTGCAAATAATGGCTGGGAATGGAAATCCAGCGTGAGAACGGCTAGCATTGTACACAAGATATGGAGATATTGGCCTGAAATCAGGGCTGTTTTCTTACTCTCCATGGGGGGGTCATGTACTAAACAAGTGCAATGGGGAAAAAAGTAGGTAGAACATGAGTAAGGAGCAATTTGTGACTATTTGTAACATTTTGCGCTGGTTTTCCCTGATTTGCGCCTCTTCCGTTTATTTTTATTTAGCGTACATTTTTCCGGTTGCGCTAATAAATTGCGATAAGATTTGCGCACGGTAAAGAGTTTTGCGAATATTTTGTGAAAAATAATTCTTATTTGCATGTTAAAATTACATCAGCATTTATCGAGCGCTATCAAAAGAGCGAGAAAAAATATTCGCAAAATTGCCTGTTTTTATTCGCAATTTGCTCGTATTTACTATTTGAGTGTTAAATGTTTAATACATTGCAATATGAGAGCAAAAATTGTTTTGCACATAAAATATATTTACGTTTTTTTAGTCCATGCCCCTCTATGGAGCCTCCCCCCCTTTAGTCTTCAGTCTGGCTGTACAGAGTTTCTGCCTTCTTAAGGTGAGTTTACTGGACATGTTTTGTGAAGACATAACAAGTAAAGGGAACCGGACTCCACTAATGATGTGATAAAGATACTCATGATGTGGATGGGAGCTCGGAGCAATACTCTCTGGTCCGAGAGGAGTAATGAACAGCACCCATGAAAAATACTCAGCACTCAAATTGTGAAAAAAATGTATCTTGGTGCAGTTATTAGTGCTTTAAAATCCAAAGACCCACCTCACCTCACCCCCCCCCCAGTCTATAAGTCAGAATTCTGACCATATATCTTATATATGTGTTTGTTTAAAATTCACAGGTTATCTAGTTACATCTTATATAAGTGGTAGTAGTGTCCCTTTAATAAGGTTCTGACGTTTCTCAAGAACACAACATGTTAAAAAATGCATGGCCTCTCTGGGCCACAATGTATTATGAAGTCTTGATAAAATGTATATAAAAATATAATCATTGTAAAGACAGGCACTGGAGAGTTTAAATACCCATTTTCTCAAAGAACAAGTAGGATTCTGCATGGGGCAATGCATTCAGTCCCACTATGTGGTCTGTAGTACAAACATAGAGAAGCCATAAAAGGATTGAGTTGTAAATCTTCCCTTAACTTACCAAATAAACAAGATAGACAGAGAAAGTGACCAGTTAACAGGAATTTGCATCACAATCAGATAGGAAATTGAGTCTGCAAGATCCAGGCTTGACATGCTTGTAGAACAATAGGAAAGAGGATGAAGCATTAGTCAGTGCTATAGGTCAGGAACCAAAGGTCACAGAAAATAGCTCAAGGGCAAACCTGGCAAGGGGCAAGCCTGGATTATCTGATCTGTTAACAAATAAACATAGCTTGTGACAGCAGATTAGAACTAATTGGTGTACTCTGCACAAAGGGGAATCTCACCTATTACTTGCTTTGAACATACAGTGGTGGTTAGTGTTAGTATTAGAGTTTGGAGGGTTAGTATTAGGGTTCGGGGGGCTTAGTATAAGGGTTCGAAGGGGGGTTAGTATAATGGTTTGGGGGATTAGTATGGGGGTTTGGGGTAACTTTTGGGGGGTTTAATTTATTAGGGGTGTTTAAGCTTGTAAGCGCTGACAGTTCAGTGCTGAATTGTCAGCGGTTACAGTGCCGCAGTGAAGCAGCCGCGTTGCCTTTCACCGCAGACAGTTCTTCGTTCAAACTGCAGCGCTAAAGTGTCAGCGGTGAAACAGCCGCAAAGAACTATCCTAGACGCCCTCAGGCACAAAAGACAATATTAGGACAGTGTGTTGCTATATATATGTTATACGTTTTTATTAGTCCAAGCGAGGGTTATAGTAAATTGTAAAGTATTAATACCCAGACTGAACTAGTTACTGTTATACCTGCAGGTTCACTTGCATGGACTATATATAAGATTTTGAATACAATGATTATACAAAGAAGGTACATACACACACATTATCATTGCTCTGTGCTCTTCCTAGATACAAGATAAGGCCAGGGACTAATAAAGTATTTAGAATATTGGGCAGACTAGATGGAGTCTAGTCACTATCATGTTACTATCATGTAACTTACAGAATTACAGGGATTTGGACATAGTTCAAAGCATGATGTGACATTATGAAGTGATGCAGTTACTGGGGTTCACACAATTATACGGGGTCCACAGGGAGCTATTTCCTCCTTCATGGCCTTGGATAATGAGAGCTGTTTAGAAAGACAGGAGTCTCTATTAAGCACTAAACACATGCAGGCACCTGGATTTTAAAAGAAAGCCTGTTAGACAGGCTGGATAGTGGACATCATAGAAATGGGGTTGCTACCTTTTCTTCCCAAAAAAAATACCGGCCTTGGTACTGTGTCCATAGACTTAACATTGGCCTGTTGGCAATTTTTTACCGGCCTGCCAGGTGGCAACCCTACCTAGAAAGGCGAGAGAACATGGACTATAGGCATTTTTCCAGAAAGTCCCCTGATATGAATAAAAACCACCTTTTGGTTCACACAGTCTTTCATAAGATATATTTAGGGGGCCTGTCCCTCTAATGTAGAGACGCCCAATGTGAACACATGGCACAAATGACAGTAATGTAGCCCATATGACAGTAATGTAGCCCATATGACAGTAATGTAGCCCAAGGGACTTACCATATTTTTCATTAGCTCTATAAATCTGTGGCTTTGCTTGACTGAAGTTGAACTGAGCCTGTTTTAACCCACTGGTGACTGGACTGTTGAGTCATGTCTTTATGACACAGGCTGTTTAATATATGTATGCAGTGTTTGTGTTTAACTGTCATTGTCCTCTCTCTCAGTTACTGTACCCACACAACATATATTGTTTTGGTTTTTTTTATGGCATAAGAAGGGCTTTATTAAGATACCATTATTTTCAACATATCAAACAATTTACTATAAAAAAATTTTTATAAAATATGATAACAAATTGAAAAAAAAAAAACTTTTCAACATTTTTTTGCTTGACGTAATTTGACACATCTATAAACGATTATAAAAAAAGAGATTCTAACATTTATCCTGAGTTTAGAATGTTTACATTTTTTTTTTTTTTTGATTTTTTTTTCAAAGTTATAGGGCAATAACTGAAAGTAGCATATTGTTTTTTTTCCTAACCATTTTCTCAAACAGTGACCTTTAATCTCCAGCACTCACCCCAGCTTGAAGACTAAGTTAGCCTATATTTTTTATTTCTAGAAGCAGTCAAGCAACATACCCAGAGCAAGGGAAGGGATCACTGATCCCATCCAAAGCTCACATGGAAGCATGTCAGCAACACCGGCTGAGCAGCGAAAGAGATCCCTAGTTGCTTCCACAGCTCATTTAACTGACTTGTCCTCTGTCATCAACGTGTTAAGACAGATTTTGTATTATTACAACATAAACAATATTTGTCTATGGCTGACAGAATTTTCTTCACCATGTTTTCCCCATTTCACTTGTTCCCATATAGACACGTGCATTTACAATCATGTGACCCACTTCAGAAATCAACTCCGTTACCCCTGGTTTAATGTATCCTGAGTATGGAAAAAGGAAGATGTGCTACAAAACTAGACAACATGAACAATCAAATACAGGCAAATCTTTGCCATTAACCCAAAATACCTTTAAGTTAGAATAGTAATGTTTCCCTGGGTACTCTGCTATGTATCAAGCCCTAATAATAATAATTGTTGTTGTTTTTCCAGTTATTACCGCTTTTAGAACAGGAGTGAAGAAAAATTCTGGAAACAACAAGAACGGAAAAATTAATAGAATCCAGAATCTCGTAACGTGAGTTCCAAACGAGATCAGATCATGTTCCTATGTAATGCTCGCAATATTGAACAAGTTAATATTATCCTCCGAGCTGACTTCATTTCGTTCAGTAGAGAATTACCCAATATCCATTTCAGACACACACAAGGGCGGGATGTTCAACACGCTGGGTAATGATAGCAGAATCCATGGATGAAATGGCTCTGAAAAAGCTAAGACACACGTTTGGGATTATGTTCAGACACGTTATTTCAAGGACCAGCCCTCTCGTTTTTTTTTTTTTCGAAATAGAACACTCGGCATCGGATGCACATCTTCCTACGGCACGGTTAATCGTATCGGACATGCATCGTCGTTCTGCAGATCACACAGAATTATTCGAGGTTGCTGCTTTTTTTGTAAATGGGGACAGAGATGTCAGACTAAATTAAACAAATGTGTCTCAGCGGGAAGGAGGAGATACAAAAAAAAAAAAAGAGTTACATCCATGCAGACGGGGAAAGACTAACCCAACATTTCTAGTGATAGGGCGTTTGGAGAGATACAATATCGTTTTTTTTTTTATGGGGGTTTTTCGGTAAATGAGATGTTGCATTTCCAGATCTAATTCACTTAACGATAGCAATTAAAGGGACTCCATCATCTAAATCTTGTTTGTACGGCGAAAGTAGAGAATAAAAAATAATTAAAAACAATCTATACATTGCACTAAGCAGAATTGCACACAAATGCATAAATTAAAATAGAAATGTAATTTTAAATGTGCCTGTGGTGTCTCCAGTGTATTACATTGTCATGTGGTTTGAGATGCAAATTACACTTGGCCCATTCAAACTAGTTCATTTGCATATCAAGGTGGCAGGTGATGTCACAAATGGAGACCCCACAGATATATTTGAAACATACGTTTCTCCTAATTTACACATTAAATTAGGAAGAATTGTTGTAAAACAAATACCTTTCAACCCAACTGAGCCAAGAAGTAATAGGTGAGATTACCATTATGTGCATTGTGTCACATGACTGCAGGATACAATTAATAAGTTCCAGGAAAAAAAATATAATTGTGCAATAATTTAACCTGATTGAAGCTTTTTGTGTGTACATTATTTGGATTTTGAACTCCAAATAACACATTGCCCACAGCTTCTATTAACTAGGGAAACAGAGTCTTAAAGGTAATATGATAACATTTATATTTTATAAATATGGAGAGCCTTTTTATGGGCCCTGAACAAAGACCTGCTCATTAACAGTACAAAAGACCCCGCTAAGACGTAAAGAAATTATATTAAGTCTACGACAGCAGAAGGGATTCTTTACGGTAAGGACAATGAAGATATGGAATTCCCTGACTGAAGAGGTGCTGCTCTTAAAATACATTAGACGCCTTTAAAAGGGGTCTTGACACTTTTTTTTTAAAACCAGCAGAACATAGAGGGCTATGTATGTTAGTGTTAGAATTAATATTTATTTAATGCTTGTATCAACAAGGAGGATTCTGATAGACATTTGGAATCCAGAGGGAATTCTATCCCCATTTAAGTCAGATTTGAAAATTGCTCGACAGAGGTAAACGAGAATAGGAAAAGAAACATAGAAACATAGAATGTGTCGGCAGATAAGAACCATTCGGTCCATCTAGTCTGCCCAATTGTTTTTGAGTACTTTTATTAGTCCCTCGTTCCCGGTCTTTTAGCTAGGATAGCCTTGTGTCTATCCCACGCATGCTTAAACTCCTTTACTGTATTAACCTCTACCACTTCTGCTGGCAGGCTATTCCATACATCCACTACCCTCTCAGTAAAGTAATACTTCCTGATATTACTTTTAAATCGTTGCCCCTCTAATTTAAGACTAGGTCCTCTAGTTGTGGTAGTTTTTTCTTCTTTTAAATATACTCTCTTCCTTTACTGTGTTGATTCCCTTTATGTATTTAAATGTTTCTATCATATCCCACCCTGTTACGTCTTTCCTCCAAGCTATACATGTTAAGATGCTTAAAAGGGTTGAACTTGATGGACGCAAGTCTTTCTTTCAACCTATACTACTATGTAACTACGGCACTTGTAGAGCGACTGCAGTGTTTATGCTCAGGAGAGCTTCCAATGTAAATCTGGACCAGTCGTGGTCTCCAGGCAGCTTAGATGGATTTACTTCCCTGACTACATCTGATCATCAAACACAACCATATACTGCGTGATGTTGGTATTTCTATAGTAAAGAACAGGCAAGCACTAGCGCCTTCCGTTTATGTTAATATTCCCCTTTTTGTGCATGAACGATGCTATTCTGATGTTAAAAGAAACCTTTGACCTGCATTTGATTCTAACCATCTATCTGAGACGAGGCAGCGCTCTCCCCACGCTATCCCGAGTACACAAATCTAAAAGTGATTATTATTTAAATGCAATATTATCCAGCAGAGCAAGTCTGTTCTACAAGATTTATTGTCGAATTATCGCCCTGATACACTGTATAAAAACAATACGTCCGCTGGGCTGTGATTTCAAACCTGCTCGAGCAGCATGTCAGGAAACAAGCTGACGTTAGAAAAAAAAAAAAAGGTATTTTCACTCCGAAGGGAATATATTTTCCCCCTGCAGCTTCAATGTTTGTGACTTTCATTAGCGCAGATGTCAGAAAAGCCACCTTTCCCCAAACACATACCTCCCAACTGTCCCGCTTTGCATGGGACAGTCCCGAATTGGGAGGTATGTCCTGCTGTCCCACCTCACTCTACCTCTGTCCCGCTTTTCGGTCCTGAACCAGTGTCCCAGACACCAGAGAATGCTTACTGCGCATGCACACAAAGCTGCTTCAGAAGCCAGGATCAAAAATGGATGACAATGTCCCGCCCCCTACCCAGACCCCGCCCCTCGGTGTCCCCATTCGCCGGGGAGAGGCAAAGTTGGGAGGTATGCAAATATATAGTGGATTCAGGTCCAAAGAAGAATTCTGGGGGCAAAGTCTTGAAAAGTGGCATTATCAGCCATAACATGCTATTGCCCAGGCATCCAACTGCAGCCCTCCAGCTGTTTCTGGACTACAACTCCCATACTTCTCTGTCATTCCAGAAAGCTACTGGGGAATTATGGGACTTGTAGTTCAGCAGCAGCTGGAGGCTCGGAGTTGGACGCCTGGGCTCCATTGGATTGCATGGTGACTGTTTTACTTTTTAGAATTTTGCCCTAGACGTGCTCTCAAAAGGACAATTAACATGTATTATATACTGGTGCTTCTAATAGAGAAGACTGGCGCCGGGCTCTCTTTACTAAATGGGATCCGCAGAGGCTGATTAACTAGTCCCCCTCGTATTTAAAAACGAGGGTCTCTCTGCTCTAGAATGCTGCAGACCCCAATCAGACAAGTGGGGAGAGCCCCCACTCTGATTAGCTGTGCGCACGCCGACACTGTTGGTGTGCTACACTGTCTAGAACTGCTGTGTCACAGCTGTGTGACACAGCAGAGAGTTAACGCGCATGTATCTGATACATGTTCAGATTACTCCAGACTTTCCGGACATATTTGCAGTATCAACTAAGAAAAAAGTTTAATTATCCTTTAAAGTATTTTTTTTTTCCTTCACTTTCTTCTGAGAAACCTAGAACCCTACACTGGGTTGCCCCCCATTAAGTTTTTTTTACTGGCAGGCTGGTAAAAAAAATAAATGGCTTGTGGCCAATGTTTAGTGTATGAAGGTAATAAATAGCACGATTAGTATTTTTTTTAGATAGAAAAAATGTCAACTTTAATCTCACGGAACAGACAAAAGTACTATTTATTTATTTTAATTACTCCACGACATCATTCAAAACAAATAAAAAAAAAAAAATATTTACTGGATTTTATTATTTACTTACGAGAAAAGAGCTGATCTGTCAGTCAGTCCCTGGATTTTTTTAAATGGTGGCAGAGAATTCGTTCAGAGCTGATTTAAATTGCTCGGTCTTTTTTCTGCCTGGTCCCAAGGACAATACATTCAGGGGGTGAAGGGTTTAATACGGGTGACATGGGTCTGTGTAGCACGGTTGAAGATTAATTTACTCGTGGTGTATATTGTAAACCAGAGATCGAAGGAAATGGTCCTTCTCGGGGAAAACAAACCAACGCAGCACATTCAATATACTGGGGAAAAGAACAAGCAATCTTTAAACAGGGGAAGTTGAAAGTGTTTTAGATTATTGCTAATGGCTACAGGCAGTTTCCTGATTGATGTTTCCTATACAATAAATGTATTTTTTTTTTTTTGTTCTCCATGCTTCTAGATTTTTTATTTTTTTTCCATGCTTCCTGTTAGCCCTTGCGCTGCAGGGATTGTGACATCATCAGACCAGATTTTTTTTTTTTAAATACTTTTAATGACACAATGAAAAAAATTTGATAAATTTACAAGCAAATAAGTATCTAGCATTCCTAAAAAGGGTATGGCTGGCGGCATTTAAAATGTGGCATCACGCAAGACAAAAAGAAAAATGTATTAGTGTCAGTCTCAAAGGGGCAGACAAAAGAAATACCGGTATAGGAGACTCGAGAGAAACCATGTTGTAACCATTCTCGTTTGTGCACATATACAGTACCACCAGGCTTGGAGGAAGACCATCCTGTCTGTCAAGACATTTGTACTATACATTGTATTTATAGACTGCATAAAAAGTGAAAAAAGGTACAGCTTCCATTTAAAGTATATTTTCATTTTACATATGTGACCTGGACTCATTGTGTATTTTAATCTGGGGTATACCTGTATATATAGCGCTCAACACCTGACCCAGAAGAATTGGGACACTGTGGGTGGAGCTTGGGAGGTTAATATGCGTGCTCACAAAGCCAGCGCAGGCGCTGTAACCATTCTCCATTGTCCCAGGCACCGGAAACTTCTCATTTGTCCGCAGGATAGAGGTCTAAAAACCTCACGGTCAGTGGCTTTAATTTTACTTCTCCCTTTCCCGCCTCTCTGAATACTAGGGGGAGAGAAACTCCTCATTTATACATTAAAAGGATAACTGTACCAAAACATGTACTTGTTTAAAATTGCTTCAATATCTCTGTCAGAAGGCTGACATCTTGTTTAGAATCTTGAGTCAGATCTTGTTTCATGTGACCCAATGAGAAGGAAGATCTGACTGAAGATTCTAAACAACATGTCAGCTCCCTGATAGAGCTATATGGAACAAAGAGTGCTTAATAAGATACCTTATTTGCATTTATATTTAAACCATTTACACTTGATTAAACAGAAGTAATTGTTTTGCCAACAGTTGTCATTTAATAATTGTATACTTACTGCTAAGTCAGTGCTTGACCTAAATAACAGACAGGAAAACAATGCCCCCCCCCTCCAGCTGCTGGGATCTTAAAGTCAGTCTAGTTCACAGAGATCAGGATGCTGCAGAATTTGTATCTTATTCTAGGGATTTTTTTTTTCTTTTCTTTTTTTTTTGTCACCGACCCAGGCTCTTGTTCATCCAGGAATAAAATTGAAATTGTCCGCAGGTTTCAGCAGATCAAACGCTCGCTGGGCGCGTGGCGATGTGTGCCTGGCCACATGCCAGAATCAGCAGACAGAGAGGACCTGGCCGGTGTTCCATAGAATGCTTTAATGTACGCTTGGCATTGATCTATGGCATTGATTTTTCAGACTACCTCTTAAAATATATCTCAGTGTTAAAGCTAACAGCCCCTTAATAGGAGGGCGACCAGTAGCTCTACTCAACTTACCCACAGGAGAGGCGTAACTCCCACTGTTGTCAGGCTACAGGGACACTCTTAGTTTTGAACAATACAATCCCATAATGCATTGGTTCTTTATAGAAATAATTTCCAGTGCCAGGCACAGTTTTTCATAACTGTAACATATCACATTAAAGGGAAGGGCCAGATTACTCAGAAAAGCGCCAGCATTTGCTAAATAAAAATAAGGCGACATAGTAACATTCCATTAAACGATAATTGTCGGCAAAAAAATTAAGTTATGTTTAGCTGAACGATTCCATCTGGTGTAGGCAGTGTAAATATAAAAGCTTTAGAGAAAAAAATAAAAATAACTTTTCAGAGCCCTCTTTGATTGTACAGCTTTATCAAGAGGCAGACATGTTGTTTGGAATCTTGGGTCCGGTGAGTTAGATCTTCCTTCGTCAGATCCAAGATTCTAAACAACATGTCAGCCTCCTGATAAAGCTATTTGACGCAAAGAGGGTTCAAAAGCTCACTTTGTTTGACTTTTCTTTTGAAATTATGTCCTCATTTTAATTTGTTTACAAGGAGGCTGAGCAAATTGGCCCCTCAATCCATGTATGAACATTCTAGCCCTCAGTATGCCCCCCCCCCCCCCCCCCCACATATCCTGACTTCATTTAACGCTATAGGTTTTTTTAATATCTGATGAGCACTTGCATGAGATACAACACATTAAAAGATATGGGCCTCAATTCTGATTATCTGCAATTTGAACAGGATTAGACCGCTCTAAATCTGATCTACAGTCAATGTAGACTTCCCACGCACTGGCAAACGTAAGGTTAATACTACAGCTAATATCCTGAGTCCTGATGGGTCAATAATTCCATTAGGATTTCTCCCTGGAAAAGCAATACAGTGAGGCTTATGTGAGTTTTAATGTCCTGGAGGGTGTAGAGATGGTATCACATAGTGTGAACACAGCACTTAGCAGGACATCCCTTTGATCTGTGGTGATTCACTAGTGATTAATGCTCTTATGCATCAATCCCCATGAATGTCTGCTGTGAAAGCCAATGTCATCACTCTGTATTATGGGTTAATACAATACCTCTATTGGCATGAGAGTGCAAGAAGACATCTTGTATCCAGGCCTGATGAAGGGACCCAGGGCTCCTGAAGGCCTGCTTTTAAGTCTTACATAAAGTTCTCAGTGCTAACACTACTTGTTCTCTGTATTTTCCATGGCTGACATTTGTTACATACTATCCTTTTAACTTCTCTGCATTATTACATTATACAGCACTTACCATGCACATGCAATGATCCAAACTACCAGTCTCAGATAAGTCATGTATTAAGCATTGTACTGTGCTTCGGGTGAGAGGGAGGAAGAAAGTATCTTATAATATAGATGTCTGCATGCACTGTATTATTTTGTATTACTTTAGCAGAGTTCAAGAACATTACACTTTAACATATTTAAAAATAAAGTCACAAATAAAGGGCATTTTTAAAGGTACTTTTCTACATTCAGTCTCCGATATAAAGATTATGGATCCCACTTCCCAGCGTGGCCCCTGGTTAGCGTGACACTGCGTGAGGTCACATGACCTTTCCAGGTGCTTATTCTGCTCCCCTCCGAGCAGGAGCCTGCACCGCACCAGAGAGGTATTAAAATACACATGTAAGCTCTTGACATTTTTATATTTTTTATGGTTCTGGCAGGTAATTATCAGGGGATTAGCTGACAAAGCTATCCATTTCAGGACCAAAACAGTATGATCAACACACTGCATTTCCCTAATGCTATGTGTGAAATAAAAGCATTTACGCAATGCAATTTTATGAGCATTTAATATGGTTATTTTGTGCCCTTATTACAATAATGTCTGCTATTTGTTATATCAGTGCTCGCTAACGCTGCATACTGTGATCAGCAGGATTATTGGTACCAAACCCTCACCAGGCAATGTGACTACGGTCATGAAGACTGTCCCTGGATGTTTCTCATTTTTATTTTATTTATTTTTTCGTCGTTAGAAATCATACACATATTCATCCCACTGATCCCAAACCAAACGAGTATCAATAAAACCGAGATTTAATCTACAAATCGAAACGGCGATTCATGCAAAGCGAGACCTCATTTTAGGAAAGGGAGAGAGGGAGGAATAAAGCGGAATAAATAGTATAAAAGGTCTGTTCAAAATGATCATGCTATGTTCAGTTAAAGGAACTGAATATTGTTTTTACTGTGACTTTAGAGCATACAAAGATATTGCGAATTATCTATACATTGTATTAGCAAAAATGCAAGCAAATGCCTATATTAGTGTTTTAAATGTGTCTGTGGAGTCTACTGCTTATGACATCACCTGTGGCACGGTATGCAAATGAACTGCTTTTCAATGGGAAATGTGTAATTGCATACCGTGCCGCAGGTGATGTCATAAGTAGGAGACTCCACGGACACCTTTAAATCACATTTTTCTCCTAATTTAGGCATTTGCTGGCAGTTTTGCTAATACAATGTATAGATCACCTTCAATATTTTTTTAATGCTCTACGTGCCCAGTAAAAACAATGTTCAGGTGATACAGTCTCTTTAAACCAAATTAAAAAAAAGAGCAATGAAAGGAAAAGTGAAAGAAAAAGAGGGGGGATTTATGTTGGGATTATTAAAAAAAAATCAGTCTGTAATTAGCTTAAATCACATACAGTGACGTCACAGACCATGTCTAAGTTCCTCTGTACATACGAGAGGTCACAGATCTCCATTACGGGCGCTTTCCTTAGGGGGTCATGATGATACACATTATCTGCACTATAAACACTTTGTTCCTATAATGCTCATCTTATTTTTATTAGTACCATGCATATTAATATTTACATTAAAGCATGGAATCCGAGACAGAGAGAGTAAACGGGAAAAAAACACCGGTAACAGTAACATATCTCCGGGCTGAAATATAATGGAGTAATAACCCAAGAAGGCAGAAATAAAGGAAATAAAATCTCAGTGGCGTCATTTATCAATGCCACAAACCGCACCGCGAAACAATATGTAGGAGTGCTCCATCGCGGATATCTGGGAAAACAATTATAAGATTATCATTAATCCTGGGAAGCGATCAAATGAGCATGAAAAAAGATAAAGGGACAGAATATAAATCACGCCACCGAATCTTCTCTTCTGCTAATCCAGGCGGCGAGAGCTCATCAATTACAAAGCCCCGGCTTCTGCGCTAGACCTGATGCAGCATGGCTGCTGGGTAAGCCCGAGATGCGGTGCTTCAAAACGACCCAAGATGGTGGGCTTTACACAGCACGGTATTAATGCTAGAGCACTGGAGATTTGTAGTATGTGCGCCGTACGTAATTGTTGGTGCTATATAGAAAATGGGTGTTTTACTTGAATAGTGAAAAGTATGAATGGGTCTGCACACTTACAAGTATCGGGTGCCACGAGGGAGCGTCAAGACTTGAAAAAAGCTCAGTGCTGGGCTGAAACGTTGTTATTTGTTGGTGGATTAAACTCCCTTAAACGGTGTGCTGAGTCTCCTATCTTTCCTTTTGTTTTACTTGAATGTCATTCTGACGACACACATTTAAAAACCACTTACATTTTTAATGAAAAAGAAGGTAGCTTCAGAGGGATTAGAAAGGCCTCTGAACGATGCTCCTATGGAGGCTGCCAGTGTTCTTCGGGGTGCTGGTACCTCTGATCATACTCCAGACAGGGAGGAGATCATCACCTTCTCCCCACTCGTTTCGCTGTGTGGCGCGAAACAATTGATGCGTGCACACACCAATGACAGAGAGCGACAGTCATCAGGCTGCCTCTCTCTGTAGCCAGGGAGCTATCAACAATTAGGGCAGGAAAGATCCCCGAAGACTGGCCTCCATGTAGGTTGGCCAAGTATGGATAATATATACAAAACATCCTAGTAACTCATTTGTTTATGGCTTGTAAGATCTTAATTGCGAGAACATGGAAACAACGGCAAACCCTCACTTGGCCACAACTTAATAAAAAATGTATATTACCGTGAAAAATGGAAAATGGCAGATATGTTTAGAAAGAGTGGAAGAAACAATCTTTACAGCCTGGGCCGTGACCAAGAGACAGGCTTGATCATAGTACAAAGTGTCGAAATCTCTTATTTAGGGGCACCTGCACTCCTCTCTCCAATTGTGTGTGATTTGTATGTTATATATATATAAATTCAGTAGATAATGATATGTATTTTAATTGGTTCTCAGTCTGGTGTCTGGATGTTTGTAAATGTTTTGTAAAAATTTTAAAATACATTTTGGAATAAACATACATAAAAAAATAAAAAACAATTAGGGCACCATTCAAATGACACTTTTAATGAGGCAGAAGCGGTGTGATGTGTAGTCTTAGTTACAGCATTACAAGCAATGGATGGGCTGGCAAAATAAACCTTAAAGTGGCACTAAACTTGAGCCACGTGGCTAGAGTAAACCTGATGTGCATTTTTTTTTTAATCTGAGCTCTGCCTCTCATCTGAGGCAGAGCTCATCAGGTGCTGGCACACGTCATCTCACCCCCCTTTCTCGTCAGTTCTGGCCCTTTCAGATCTGTTCATCTTTCTCTGCTAGAGCTGAAAGAGTCCTTCACATTCGTTCATTGCAGTCCTAATTACTGTCCCCTCTGTCGGTGGCATGTGACAATGAATATTTCTAAATGCACTAGCAGTGGGAGACTGTCAGCGACAGCCTTACCCAGGCAGGGGAAAATGTACCTTAAAAAGTGCAGACAATAGTCTTTTCACTTGTGCGTCTATATCAGAAACATACGTGAAAAATAAAAGTTTAAGTCTCATCACAGCGGTCATAGAACTGTAAAGGCAAATAGTTCAATGTTGTTTATGTTTTGATCCATACATTTGATAGAAGTTTCATGAGACCAATGTATAGACTACAAATTACTTCTTTTTCATGGTAAGATACTTTGAAAGCAAAAGTACCAAGTGTATCTGTTCATTCTCCATGTCAAGGAGTGCTTACATACCCCTGACATGATTTAATCAAACCGCAGGAATTGCTCGCCATGAGTTCACTTTCACGCTGTGTGGCCTTGTCATATATTCATTATAGTTTCAAAAAAAAGTGTCAAGGATTTTGTCACGGCTCAAAAAAAAACAGAAAAAAAAACAATGTACTAACAACTAAAAAAAAAACAAACCACACCAAAAAGAGATTTACGATAGAACAGATATGTAGAACGTTTGATTCACCCTATAACATGTGTAGGAATCCAAAGACAGAACATAAAATATCACGACTCCACCAGCCAATACAGTGCAAGTCGTGGCCACCACATAAACCTGTAAGATCCACTAATTCCCAAACCCTTAACAGCGGTGGTTTCCTCCTCTGGTGTCCCTATTGTCTAGGAGTGCACAATCGTAGGTGTCTGAGCATATCGCAGAACTCCAATGCAATAAAATCTAGTGTTGTTTAAAATGTTTTATATATTAGTTTTTGTAAATAGAACTAATTATTTGTATACTAAACGGTTACTAAATGTTATTAAAAAGATTTGAATTGGGCCTGAGGTCTACTAAAAATGCCCCGCCCACAGCCACATCTCCAGCCACTCCCTCCAGAAAAAAAAGTGTCCCTCTTTGGTCATTTGAAACGTTGGGAGGTGTGCAACACTAATTGCATGCACACGTTGAGAGTTAGCGTCCCTGCGCTACTGAACTGCACTGGCGCACCATGTATAGGCAACCTGTCGCGGCAATGCGTTTAAAAAATGGCCGAAAAAATCCAGCTCCTCCCAGGGGCGGAGGTGGTGGGGAAGGTACAGGAAAGAGTCAGGTGTATAAAAAGGGATGGAGATGAGCGTTGTCGTAAATTAGAGATGAGTGAGGTTGCCCTCTCCCAATTTTTTTTTTCTTCCTAGATTTGCCTGATTTTTTACCTTCTCGTCCCACCCGGTAGTGTTAGAATTGTAAGATGCTAAGGGTCGTCCACTCCATGCAGCCCCAGCACAGGAAGTGTTAACTGCAGCTCCGTGAGTCGGCCACGTTCCCCCCGTCAAAAAGCTGTGTTTGTAACACAGAAAACACGGCGGGTCTGTGCCCAAATGATGGCTGGGAATATATGGCGTCGATCGCCTGTCGTACTGTGGCCTGAATTATGAATGTCAGAGGCACCGCGTGCCCACTCCAGTCAATAAACTCTCCATTTCGATCCGCGTGATGAGATTCTGCCACCATTTGTTTGGGGGGAAAAATGACACCTCGGAAGCGGAGCCCGAGCCTTGTTATTAGAAAAGACGGAGGACGTTTCACACGAAGGAGCAATGAACATTCACAACGGACACAGCCGAGATCGACTCAGTATCTGTCGGAGAATCTCCTGCTACAGAATGTGACACACTGAGAAACAAAGAATCCCGGCAACCACAGAAACCCTCTAACCTCACACTGAATCCACACACTTATAAAGCCACGTGGACAGCCACGCCGACATCTGTGTAACCTTCAAGTACCAAAGCGGGATCAATGGACTGAAACAGAACTGGCCAAAACGTGCCTGTCTTTCTGACTCCCTGGATTCATCAAAGAAGCAATCTGAAAAGGAAATTTCAAACTTAAGGCCAAAGTAGCCAATTTGGAAAAAACTCTCCAAAGCAGGTGAATTGGATAACTTTTCCGACGTGGCTACTTTGGCCTGACGTTTTGAAAGTTCATTTTTAGAGAATAGTCCCCGTGAAGGTGAAATGGTTAACTCTGTCCAGTCCATGCATTACCTTACCTTGGAATGGTGGGATATGTACTAAAAACCATAAACGTATTTATCAAGACAAAGCTAGTGCAATTTCAGGAAAAAGTGCTAAAATCATAGTAATTACCATGGTAACCAATGGAATGTCATGGCAGTTTGCTCCAAATTTAGCACTTTTTTTTAAATAGCACTTTTTTTTTGCCTTGATAAATCTGGACCATAATAATATCCCTGGATGTTTGGCAAAAGTAACATCCCCAGGACGTACTCGGAAACCAAAGTATATCGGAATGTATCTTTCCTGGTTAAACACAGTATTATTCTTATTACTTCATCTCAGCAGCCATAGCTGGCTGAAACCACGCCCCTCTGCATTACAAGCACTTGAAACAGCTGAGTTCAACAGAGAGAATCTGATATCCCAGTAAAGGCTGGACAGCACTTTCAGAGGGGAGCATGAAAACTGCTCCAGAGGGAGGAAGTCAGCCCGCCTCCTGTGTACTCACTGATTTGAATTTAGAAGCCCCTACGAAATTATCTTCAATTTAAAACTACAGGCGAATTTAATGCCATTTATCGTGCGGCAAAATTTTTTATTTAACATACAATGGATAAAGTATTTAACATATGTAAAAATCACGTACCACATACAGGAAGTGCAGAAGAAAAAACTGTATGTACTGGTGCCCCCCCACCTCAACTTCCCCCTCCCCTTACAGTTGCGGTTAATTATTCTAATGGAATTGACAGGGTGGGTAACTAGGTAGCTGGCTTCAACACAATGGCTGGGCTACAAAAGGTATTAATATTCCAGTTATTAAATCACTCAATATATCTGACAGAGCAGCACAAATACACTGCATGTAATTTTAAACCAGCTTGCTTTTTTTTTTTTTTTTTGAGCTGTGGCCCTATGGTTGGTCTGACAGGAGAAATAAATATTTGTAACTTTTCCCTTTCTTGTATTTTCTGTATAATTATATGTCATTTTTGTTTATTCTTTGATAAATGACTATCCAGCCTCAAGGCTGTATCCCTTGCAGCGTAAGTGACTGTGTATCTGTAAGAGCCTCTGGAGAAAGGCTCACAGAGTGCTAGATAATGTGTCAGTCATAAAGACAGAGAGGGGGAAAAAAAACATTTTTACAGACTCAATCAATGTCACAGGCAGACACGTTTTACATCCTACTGGCCAAATCAATACTGGCAGGCCGTGCAGTCTGTTTCCAGGTGTGGATATAATATGTGGATACCATGGCCAGCAGGTGGCAAATAAAGATAGCAAGAAATGGAAAAAAAGGGGCAAAGCTGTCTCCCCTACAGTGAACAGGAAGAATATAAAAAATATAAAAAATAAGTTTAGGGATTTATTAAAGTGTCTGGTCTTCTTCTATCCTAAACTCTATGAGATTTTATTTACGCAGTAGGCAACTTTTAGGATTTAAAAGGCTTTTGGATGATGATCCTGTGAAGCACCAGAAGACATTTTGACTCATTTATACATTTTTTGTGGAGGTTTCCTGCCTTTAAACACTACTCAATCCATGTAAAAAATATAATAATAATAATATGAAATATAAAATAAATTAAAAAGAAAAAACAAACAATAGTGTGATACTTTAAACAGGGGGAGCGGTCCAAATTGTTTCTAAAGTTGAACGTAAAAAAGAGGGTTCTTTTCTTTCTAGAAAATGTAGTTATTCTGAAGGGGGGTGTATTCTTTCAGTTTGGGTGAGGAGAAAGTTGCCAGTGCATTTTCAGCGGCACAGTATTACACTACTGTCGTCTATTGTTTTTTTTGTTTTTGTTTTTTTACTTGGTTACATGGATTGACTGCCGTGAAAGAATGGGTCTACTCAATAAAGAAAGGCGTGCAGGGAATTGAGATTGGAATTTCAAACTTTAGGCCAATGTAGCCGAGTTTGAAAAATGCACCTGAACGGGAGAATTGTCCCACTCGGTCTCCAGTTTTAAATTCCATTCTCACTTCCCTGCAATTATTTCTTTATTGAGTAGACCTTAAAGACTGGACATCTTTGATATCATTTACTTTTATTTTGTAGCGCACTACTTGTTTTTATGATGCTTTTTTTGTGTTACGTTTTTGGAAAATGGAAATATCCACTGGTGTTTTTGTTGATGGTATTTGTGGTGTGGCGTAGAGGGTTTTCTATTTTTTTCCCTAGCTTTAGAGTGGGCTCTTGCCTGTTGTACCTATTCACATGTTTATCCAGCAGTGAGATAAAATGAAGAATTATTATTGGACAGGAGGAAACTTCAAATGAAGGACCCAAGATCAGGATATCGTGATCCATGTATTACTCTGCCACCAACTAGGCAACTACCCACATGAAAGGTACAATCCTGCCCAACTTTGGCTTTTCAAACGACCACTAAGTTTCCGAAATGTGTAAATACATCATGTACCTGGAGGGCAGCAGTCCTAGGGGAAAAGGATATTTCAGAGAGGAAGTTGTCATCTGTCATGTTAAAAACGTGGCCAAAGTACCGACGCTCACTCACAGCGAGTATGATAATTATCAACAGTTATAAAACGGCAAACAATTTACACCACTTTTGTTACAGAAATTAAAGGGTATTACAAACTCAATTAGACTGATCGATATGTAAGGTGGAGAGAGCTCTGCTTGGCAGTTAATAATAATGGGTTACTGGTGAAACACACGGTGCTAGAAAGGATCATCAGTTAGACGAGTGATAAATTGGAAGCCTTATTTTGTAGTTCTTTTCTTTGTTTATTGGTTTTTTTTTTTTTTAAGGCCTTGGCCATTTTCACCCTGTAGCGCATCAACACTTATTCTTAATATATTTACAGTACTTTGCTTAAAAAACTTTAAAAAGACAAAGGTTGTTCGGAATTCAACATTGGATAAGATGAAGGATGATCTGACCCAAGATTCCGAACAACATGGCCGCCCCCTAATCGATAGCTCGATAAGGTACTTTATTTGAATTCTTTCATTAAAGAATTTATAATGATAACTAAAATGTATGCAACGTTTCAATTAAACATGTTCATTTTTTTTTACCTACAGTTTATAAAAGATGGCTACTTTACACTTGCACCAAAAAAGTACTACGATTCAGATGGTTCGCCCCTGTGGTCCTTCATACCTACCCAGCACTGGCCAGGAATTGTGTGCATTATGTCCCTGTTTATTTGTACAGACAGGTGACAGCTGGTAGGTATTTGTAAACTTGTACTGCTCACTTCTCAACAAATTAATACAATTTAATTAAGCGAGCATCTGTGTAAAATAGCTGAACAGAAAAATCTGTAATTATAAGAACAAATTGCTGTATATTGTAAGACAAGGACACAACTGCATTGACAAATTCCACAGTGTATGTACTGGATTGAGTTATTTTAAGGAAAAAAAACAATTCCCCCTACTTTATTATGATACACATAACTGATCCTTCAATACATCTTAGCCTTCATTTTACGCATTGAATTTCATTTGAATACATTTCTGTTTCTGACTGTTTTATAGCATTCAAGTTCTTCACAACGTAATCTAACGTTAGAGTTCTTTGTTGGCATCTAATGAGCTGCTAAGTTATAGAGGAATAATACAACAGAGTCGTAGGTGACATAAGAGTATAAAATCAAACAGAGTACTAACCCGAACAGAGAGTTCGAACAAAAAAAGTACAACGAGTAACTTAAGTACTGTACTACCACTAATAGGCTTCTAATAAAAAAATAAAAAAAAAAGAGTGAAATTAGCAATACATTTAATCAAGGCCCAACAGATCTAGAATACTAGCAAACAAACAAGTTGTACCAGAAAGATTACAAGAAACAGATCAAGTTCTTTCAAAAAAATATCATATGAATTTAAATAGGATAGTATGCCTAGTGGATAAAAGTCACTATTGATCTAGTGGGAATAGAGATATTGCCTCACTCAGCGATCAGTTCCGTCTTAGCACCCACAATGCTAGGATTTCGGAAACTTTTGAAATTCATCTAACTTACTCTATCCAAATCCAGATCAGGCTATACTGGTGTACCTTCACTGGTGTACCTTCACTGGTTTACCTTCCTTGGTGTGCCTTCCCTGGTGTACCTTCCCTGGTGTACCTTCCCTGGTGTACCTTCCCTGGTGCACCTTCCCTGGTGTACCTTCCCTGGTGCACCTTCCCTGGTGTACCTTCCCTGGTGTACCTTCCCTGGTGCACCTTCACTGGTGTACCTTCCCTGGTGTACCTTCCCTGGTGTACCTTCACTGGTGTACCTTCCCTGGTGTAGCTTCCCTGGTGTACCTTCACTGGTTTACCTTCACTGGTGTACCTTCCCTGGTGTAGCTTCCCAGGTGTAGCTTCCCTGGTGTACCTTCCCTGGTGTACCTTCCCTGGTGTACCTTCCCTGGTGTACCTTCCCTGATGCACCTTCCCTGGTGCACCTTCCCTGGTGTACCTTCCCTGGTGTACCTTCCCTGGTGTACCTTCACTGGTGTACCTTACCTGGTGTACCTTCCCTGGTGTACCCTCCTTGGTGCACCTTACCTGGTGTACCTTCCCTTGTGTACCTTACCTGGTGTACCTTCCCTGGTGTACCTTCCCTGGTGTACCTTCCCTGGTGTACCTTCCCTGGTGTACCCTCCTTGGTGCACCTTACCTGGTGTACCTTCCCTTGTGTACCTTACCTGGTGTACCTTCCCTGGTGTACCTTCCCTGGTGCACCTTCACTGCTCTATGTTTGTAAAGCACGTGAAACAAGCAAAACTGAACTGGACACATGTTTCGACCAAGGACATCCTTAAAATCCCCAAATCGTGCTAGTGTTTAGTCCGCGATGTAATGAGCGGAGCAGCAATGATCTAACCTCACAGACTGTCTGGACCACATCTTACCTGTTGAGGTGACCAGGTCATTATTAACTCTCCATCTCCCATCCTTGTCTGCCTCAAAAGACCCTCTCCCTTTCTGCTATTTAACCTCTTCTTGCCCCTGTGTCTTGCCTCTTTATTCCTCACGTACATTTTGATAGTTAGCATTTAAATTTCAATGATAAAAACCCTGCTCCAAGCACACACTGATATTCCTGGGAATGTAAGCCTACAGGAGGATGGACCTTACAAAACTTGGCTTTTACTGATTATTTCAGAAAATCAATGTAGAGAAAGAGTTATGACATCATGGTTTTAAACGTTGGAATCTACCGGTAATTCAGGAATGCTGATCACAGCACCTGACGCGTTTCATCATAAGGCTTCTTTTAAAGCTTTGGAAAGCAGGGGTATTATCAAACACCTATCTACACCAGATAAGTCCAAGGACCTGCTTTTCCCACAGACATAGCGAATTAAGTGTCACCACTGCAGGGATTCTGGGTTGACATATGCAAATACTATCACCTTTTTTTACCTCAATATCTACTTTATACATGGAGCCTTTAAACTAAAAGCTGTTCAAGGCAGCCTTTCAAACACAGCCGAGGACAGAGGTGCACAGCACAGGGCAGAGGTGCACAGCACAGGGCAGAGGTGCACAGCACAGGGCAGAGGTGCACAGCCGAGGACAGAGGTGCACAGCACAGGGCAGAGGTGCACAGCCGAGGGCAGAGGTGCACAGCCCAGGGCAGAGGTGCACAGTCCAACACAGAGGTGCACAGCACAGGGCAGAGGTGCGGAGCCCAGGGCAGAGGTGCATAGCCCAGGGCAGAGGTGCACAGCCCAGGGCAGAGGTGCACAGTCCAACACAGAGGTGCACAGCACAGGGCAGAGGTGCACAGTACAGGGCAGAGGTGCACAGCACAGGGCAGGGGTGCACAGCACAGGGCAGAGGTGCACAGAACAGGGCAGAGGTGCACAGCCCAGGGCAGAGGTGCACAGCCCAGGGCAGAGGTGCACAGCCCAACGCAGAGGTGCACCTTCCAATAGTCCAACACAGAGGTGCACAGCACAGGGCAGAGGTGCACAGTCCAACACAGAGGTGCACAGTCCAGGACAGAGGTGCACACTCCAGAACAGAGGTGTACAGTCCAGGACAGAGGTGCACACTCCAGAACAGAGGTGTACACTCCAGGACAGAGGTGCACACTCCAGAACAGAGGTGTACAGTCCAGGACAGAGGTGCACACTCCAGAACAGAGGTGTACACTCCAGGACAGAGGTGCACACTCCAGGACAGAGGTGCACACTCCAGAACAGAGGTGTACAGTCCAGGACAGAGGTGCACAGCCCAGGGCAGAGGAGCACAGTCCAGGAGAGAGGCACATAGCTGTATCATGCATAATGGAATTCTTCAGCATGGGATTGGTTACTGGATTTCTGCTCAAGGATCTTTAAAATACATGTTATATTCATTGTAACCTTAATACAGAAAATTGAGTACAAAGCAGCACAATTGCATTTTCTTATGAAAATAAAGTGGTATTTTATTAAAAAGAAAGATCTTTAGAAAGTCATTAGACGAGGCAGAAGATGTCTGAAACAAATAGTTTTCTAGATACGAACGCAACCTCCGATCTGATCAAAAATGGAATTATATTTGGTTTATTGATTATAGATACTCGGAAGCCATCCAAATCCTCGCTAATAAGGCAACCGTTAAGCAATTAATTGTTTCCTGCCACATTGGCCAAAGAGGAAGAGATACAATGTATTTAGAATAAAATGAGAGAGACAGAAAGAGACAGCAAGGAATTAAACAGGGAAGGCAGAGAGATGTATGGGAAGGGCAGTGAGACAGGCAGGAGCTGTCTAGGGGAAATACAGAAAGACAGACAGGAACTGTACTGGGGAAATACAGAGAGGGAGACAGGAGCTGTACCAATGAAATACAGAGAGACAGAAAGGAGCTAAACAGAGGGAATACAGAGAGACAGACAGGAGCTGTACAGGGGAAATACAGATAGACAAACAGGAGCTAAACAGGGGGAATACAGAGAGGCAGACAGGAGCTGTACAGGGGAAATACAGAGAGACAGACAGGAGCTGTACAGGAGAAATACAGATAGACAAACAGGAGCTAAACAGGGGGAATACAGAGAGGCAGACAGGAGCTGTACATGGGAAATACAGAGAGACAGACAGGAGCTGTACAGGAGAAATACAGAGAGACAGACAGGAGCTGTACAGGGGAAATACAGAGAGACAGACAGGAGCTAAACAGGGGGAATACAGAGAGGCAGACAGGAGCTGTACAGGGGAAATACAGAGAGACAGACAGGAGCTGTACAGGAGAAATACAGATAGACAAACAGGAGCTAAACAGGGGGAATACAGAGAGGCAGACAGGAGCTGTACAGGGGAAATACAGAGAGACAGACAGGAGCTGTACAGGAGAAATACAGAGAGACAGACAGGAGCTAAACAGGGGGAATACAGAGAGGCAGACAGGAGCTGTACACGGGAAATACAGAGAGACAGACAGGAGCTGTACAGGAGAAATACAGAGAGACAGACAGGAGCTGTACAGGGGGAATACAGAGAGACAGACAGGAGCTGTACAGGAGAAATACAGATAGACAAACAGGAGCTAAACAGGGGGAATACAGAGAGGCAGACAGGAGCTGTACAGGGGAAATACAGAGAGGCAGACAGGAGCTGCACCGAGGAAATACAGAGAGACAGACAGGAGCTGTACAGGGGAAATACAGAGAGACAGACAGGAGCTATACAGGAGAAATACAGAGAGACAAACAGGAGATAAACAGGGGAAATACAGTGAGACAGACAGGAGCTAAACAGGGGGAATACAGAGAGGCAGACAGGAGCTAAACAGGGGAAATACAGAGAGACAGACAGGAGCTGTACAGGGGAAATACAGAGAGACAGACAGGAGCTAAACAGGGGGAATACAGAGAGACAGACAGGAGCTGTACAGGGGAATTACAGAGAGACAGACAGGAGCTGTACAGGGGAAATACAGAGAGGCAGACATGAGCTGTACAGGGGAAATACAGAGAGGCAGACAGGAGCTGTACAGGGGAAATACAGAGAGACAGACAGGAGCTAAACAGGGGGAATACAGAGAGACAGACAGGAGCTGTACAGGGGAATTACAGAGAGACAGACAGGAGCTGTACAGGGGAAATACAGAGAGGCAGACAGGAGCTGTACCAAGGAAATACAGAGAGACAGACAGGAGCTGTGACACAGAATAGATTGGACACAGATTGCCCACAGAGACAGTGTCATGATTTAAATGGCTTATCGGATGACGCACACTATATAGCACAGATTTCAGTGTCATTACAATAAGTAACCAAGTCCCATTACTCTCCACATGGGAAACGGCAATTCTGGACATAAACACCCATATCAAGCCACCTACAGCAAGCCAGTCTATTCCGAGACACACGCTACATCACACACTGAATAGTTATCTGTTTATAAAAGGAATTCTACGCACATTGCACACCTAGGAGTCAATAATATTAAATCTCTGATCAGCTTCCAACAGATGGAAAGCAGTGTGTTGAACAAAAGGATTTCATCCCAGTTTAACACGTCAGCATCTACTACAAACTCTCATTTATGGAGCCTGCTTACTAAACCCTCAGATACTTTGTAACAAAAAGCCTGTGTCTTAATTAATAGTCTTATTACTAAATGATTAACTAGGCATGGTATCTCCAGACATTCTCCTGTTTCCAAGCACGTCTTGGGGGTGTTACTATCAGCCAATATCCAGGGGACATTGCAATCAAACTGCGGCTCTCTGCTGAAAATTAGCCAGGACCATTAACATATCCATAAAATATGGAGAGATATAACTTTGTCTCCGCGCTATCTCTTTTGTACACACAGGACCTGAACGGGTTTTCCTTTCTGTCCTCAGTCCTGTGCAGCTGTCTACAGGCTCCAGACCCCCAGCCTGCAGAAAGAAGACTGACAGCTTGCAGGGAGAAGCGGATCCAGCTTCCACCTCCTTTACAGTGAGTGTCATCTGTTGAATTTTAACATTTCCTGCACCTTGAAGGTGTTCAAGTCTTATTTAAGGCAAGAAGACATAACGAAAATCAGCATTCTGAATACAAACATTTTCTCCCACATCGGAGCCGGCGAAACGCGTAGAGACAACAGATTTAAGCTTTTATTCAGTGGAGTTGTGCAATACCTGATTTGCCCATCCTGGTGGCAGCAGGAAAGGAGGGGTATCTAAGTGCAGGACTTTATCATAACACACAAGTTGCACTTTACGTGTTTTGTATTTTGTGCACTGGTTTTTTAAATTGTCACCTATTCTGGAAATACTGCGCACTTGGTTTTCTATATGTTTTTTTAGATCATGAACTAAATCAGAATAATTTTATATGGTTTGATGAGCCAGATATGTTCCTGAGTTTGTGAGTGAGACAACTGAAAATAACATTCCCTTGTGCGGTTAGCAGTGTTACACTATATATGTGTTTTTTTTCTTTCTTTCCCCGGTACCTGCGCCTAAAGGGACTACTTAGGGAAGCACTTAAAGCAGATCAAGTCCTGTTTCACATGTCAGGTGTCAAAGTATCAGCTTGGTACATGTCTCACCCTTTAGCAGCTAGCTGATATTACAGGGGTGCAACGTGATCCTAGAAGATCTGTGTTGCACACAGGTTTGGGTAGGAGCAGGCAGCTGGAAGCTTTCTGAGACCAGGGACTCCCTGAAGGATGCGGAGAGATGTGCTTTATTCAGCCTGCGCTCCAGATATCAGCTTATCCAGGCCTTGGAAGGGGTTTAGACAGACGAGCAAAGAAACTTATTTAAAAGTTTGCAAAGCTCCCTGCCTGGTGAAAAGATACAGTTTCCAGCTACAATGCTTCTTAAAGTTGCACAAGGAAAAATACAACAAATAATTAAGTGTTTTCCAGATTCGGAACTCACAGTGTAACTGAAAACTGGTAACATTTCGCCTTCCATAGGGGCAATTTAGTAAATGTTTAAAAATATTTAATATATTTATGTATTTACAGGGAATCCATTATCTAAACATCCATTATACTGGGATTATAGAGAATAAGAAATAATATGTATGTTGTATTGCTAATAAATGCATACCGTATTTGCTCGAATATATCTTATAATCAGACCTCAAATAATACTGTCCATGGAATGTACTTAATTTGTCTTTAAAGCAGACACCACTGATACATTTAAAACACAGAAAATCTCATTTTTATTTTTATTTATTCAACCGTTTGTCACACAAAAAGGATTTGTTTTAAAAATACATCTTTTAAATGTTTCAATTTCAATAGGTTACTCAAGATTCCAAATACAAATTACAGTATAAATGATGTATTTTTATAAATATTTGTTATATTTTCAATTTGCTCTATTTTTTTTTACTTAATTAAAGTCTCACTCATTCTTCACACTAAACATATACTCATACCAGATATACATTTCTCTTAGGCGGTTACAGTGTTCCGTGGAGGAAGATTCCAGTGGGACTGGTCATTTATTTTCCTTTAGTCTCCACATCTCAGTTTCTCCTCGTCCGATGTCTGTTCCCAAGAACTCCAGATATTATTATATATCTGAATATTTTTAGAAATTAAAAGAAGTACCTTTCCATCTTATATGGGAAATTTATTTGATTTATAATCCGCAACGTTTAGATCTTGTTCCCATATTATGGTAGTGTTACCCTTTTGAACATCAAGTTCTTTCAGATTTAGAATCTTAGATAGCAAGACGTTAGCAGCAGATCCTTAAAGTCCTGTAAGTTGTGAGGTGGGGCCTCCATGGATCGGACTTGTTTGTCCAGCACATCCCACAGGTGCTCGATTGGATTGAGATCTGGGGAATTTGGAGGCCAAGTCAACACCTTGAACTTGTTGTGTTCCTCAAACCATTCCTGAACCATTTTTGCTTTGTGGCAGGGCGCATTATCCTGCTGAAAGAGGCCAATGCCATCAGGGAATACCGTTTCCATGAAAAGGTGTGCTTGGTCTGTAACAATGCTTAGGTAGGTGGTACGTGTCAAAGTAACAGCCACATGAATGGCAGGACCCAAGGTTTCCCAGCAGAACATTGCCCAAAGCATCACACTGCCTCCACCAGTTTGTCACCTGTCATTAGTCATAATGTTATAGCTGGTCAATGAACAAACACAGCAAAAGGACCAAAAATTTGCTCCAAACACCAAATAGCTGTACTGGGTAGGGTGGAGTTCAATCTCCAAGGTTCCTGGAACTCGTAAAAGACCTGTTATTTTATCCACTGTCCGTCAGCCACCAGGCTCCCCTGACCAGTCACTGAGTGTCACTCAGTCACAGCACAGTTAAAACAATAACTTTAAAGACTATTTTTCTGGTTCCAGGGACGACACACACACACACACACATTTCTTTCACACCCTGTCGCTGAAGTCAGACAGACAAAAACAAATGTAATAAATAAAAATAAAAAATCTCCAAGATCGAAAATAAAGTACCAGAGGGGAAATGAGTTCCATATGTTGAAAAAAAAGAAAACAATAAAAGAAATAGCTGTCAAGTCATAAATAAAATACAAAGGAAATGGAAATACTGAAAAACAATGTGAGAGAAAGAGAACAGGAGAGAAATGAAAAGTTACACAGGCCAAATGAAAATGATCTCACGATAAGACGGTTCTGCTGGTGAGTTTTTGGAAGCCAGGGTACCTCCTCCTTAGTATGGAGACCCACAAGCGAAGCACTCCCTACGTGTCCAACTGAGGCCTCCCAGATGTTACTGGACAACAACTGCCGTAATTATCTGCCATTCTAAAAGGCTGTTGGGGTATTATAGGAATTGCAGTTTATTAGCAGCTGAAGGACTGCGGTTGCTTGCCTAGGCTCTAATCTGTCCTCACTTCCCTCCTATAATTTACTGTGCAATGTGGTTCAATATTAAAGGGTCAGTCTACTCCCCAAACTCACTTTGGTGCAAGATGAAGATTACTGCTTGTATAGTGCACAGGCTTTTATCCGTGTGATTTGATGCAGGCATTCTGTATAAATCACATTTTTTATATTTGACTCAAGCCCTCCCCAGTGATTACTCTGCATGTTTACTGCAGGTGCATCAGCACTGATTATATAGACACTGTGGATATAAAGTTTTGTTTCATTTAGTCACTTCTTGAGCTCCTCGAATTGAATACATTGTGTGGACTGTTATAGACTTGCTCAAGTACACAGTAGGATCTCTTAACAGTGCAACACATTGTCTGATGACCACTAGAGAGACAAGATATTCCATTCATTTGAATAAAATTATTCTCATTGGTTCAAAGGAAATGACTTTTACTGAGCTAGTATGGGCAGTCTTGGTTTCTTGCAAACTGCTGCCATTTCATATTTTATATTTTAAGCAATGCAAAATGTAAGACATGCATTTTAAAGTACTTTGAAAGTACATTAATATGCATTAATATTTGGAAGCTGGATTTTTGGCACTAGGCAGTCCCTTTAAGCCTCTTTATGGGATTAATTGACTTTTTAGTAAATATGCATTTGTCAATAATTATCTATTTTGCATTATAATAATATATAATAAATGATAGAGAATTATGCACAGTGAAACAAAATAAAATAATGAATAATGAATGTTGGGCTTCACTGCTCCTTTAATTCATATCATAATTTTTTTCGTATAGGGTATATACGTTACTATGCAGTGCATAAAGAGTATTAAAAGGCACACCTTGTACAAGAGACACCGCTACATCAGTCTGTTCAGTCCCTGCCTCTAAGTATTACTGTGTATCTCACGAGGGTTCATAAGTTGCTGAATAAGGTGCAGAGGAGCAAAAAATAATGTAAATATGTCTGAATTGTGCCATCTTTACAGCGTAATATTTGCCATTTTGGCAATAAGCGTCCTGTCACACAAAACGTGGGTTTTGCATCACCATCTGATTCGCCAGCGTTTCAGCTGTGGCCTCGTGGGAACCAGAGCAAACACTCGTGTCCCAGATGTTTGTAAACTGCAAGTTGCTCTAATTTCCCTACAGAGTACCATTAAACCTTGCCACGGTAGTTAATTTGTGTGCTTTACACCCTGCTTCTATATCCCTTTCTGTGGCTAATAGGCCGCGATGTGAGGCCCCGCTGCTTTCAAACGCTTCGTCACATGGGATTCTCTCTTTAATATCCTTCACCCGTGGTCTGAGAAAGGCAAACAGTCTTTCCAGACTCTTTCAGCCGAGTCTCTGACGCTGGACTCTCCTGTCACCGCAAGAGTCGGGTCAGTAGAATACAGAACAGAAGCGAGAAGAATGAATGGCTCCTTCAAGACCAGGCAATCTTTTTTCAGGCTCAGTTAACATCGCGCAGGCAGAGGCCATAACACTAAGGCTATCAAGCATGCCGCACAGTCTCCGTCATTTCCGACATTTCAACAGTAATTCTCGAAGAGGCCAACAGATGTTCAGCACAGGCATCCTATTCAATGCCACAGCTGGAACGGGAGGGAACCAGTGGTGCCTGTGAATGATGAGAATTACACTCCAGCTGGAGTAGGGTTGCCACCGTTTCTTCCAAAAAAAATACCGGCCTTGGTACTGTCTCCATAGACTTTAACGTTGGCCTGATGCCAATTTTTTTACAGGCCTGCCGGTAAAATACCGGCCAGGTGGCAACCCTAAGCTGGAGAGAACACGTATGGATGCCCTGAATTTCCACACCGCCCAACGTTTCAAATTACAAAAGAGGAATGCCTTACGTTCTGGGGGGAATGGATGAAGGCATGGCTGGGGGCAGAAGTATTACCAGAACATTTCAAAGTGCTTTTATGGCAACATAACAACTATTTATTCAGTGTAGTAAGTCACTGAGGACAAGAATGACATTTTATCATCGAGAACTTAATCCAGCGCTATTTAAATTGCTGGCACTAAATACTAGTAAACAAGTTGTGCTGTAGTGTAATATAGAAATTTTATTTACAGCAGTTTAAAAATACTTTTAGCTACTATAAAAAGGGTCACTTGGGAGTTCTACTACACGTGGTTCAGATGTTATCAGAATTATCCATTAGGGGGCATCATGACCTGATACAGTGGGACAGCATATACTTTTAGCTTGAGAGTCCTGGGACATAAAGGGGCGGGACATAAAGAGGCGTGGTTAGATAAAGCTGCATGAAGTCACATGGTGTTGCATAATTTACTGTACATGGGCAGCATTAATGCCGGGACAGACCCAAATTTGATGGGACAGGACCCCAAAAAAAACTAGGCTGACCCAGCAAATTCGGGACTATTGGCAACTATGGGATAGGGGGTAAAGGAGACCCCCAAGGGTCATCAGTTTGGCACCAGGATAAATTAAGATAAATATATTAGAGCAGTTACCTTTGTAGATACATGAGCAACAATAGAAAGCTCTGTGAGCTTCCTGTGGAATCTCTATGCATGGCATACGCCATGATGTAAGCATTGCCCACGCCCAGCAATTATAAGCGTACAACTGTACATTCCGAATTTTCACACTGAGGCTGGAGGTGGGGCTTCTCATTATTTCCTGCTCAATTCAGAAACTATTAATCCCCTAGCCTAAATAGGCAATGTTAACACACCAGATTACCTAAAAATTGTAAATACAATTTAACTTTTTCCGTGGGGATTCCCCTTTAAGCAAACGGCAGAAGTGGATTAATTCTGATCCCCCATTATTTGCTTCTTTTTTTTCTCTCTGTAACAAATTGCTGGACAGGAAAAGCTTTATCTAAATAAGAAACATGCTGATCCGATGATCACCTCAAGGTTACAAAGGCTATTACTGATACAACATTATTGATATGCAAACAGCTGTAAATCCCAATAAATCAATAGTGCATGCAGATATATAAACTTTCAATTAGCACTAAGCCAGGTCTTAGCATTGTAAAGCATTAAGTGGCAGTTACTCACTTACATTTTGATCAAGTCACTGTGGGTGCTTCACAGACTACTGACAGTGAATCAAATGTAATGTATGTGAACACAACATAACTAGGGAAACACAGCGAGGGCAGTCTAGAGCAGTGAGGGCAAACCTTTCTTGCCCAGTGTTTTGCAAGATACCAAGATCTCCAAGTTCCATTTTCCCTGAGATGATGCTTCCCTCTCCCATGTCTATTGCAGACTCTTCTCATTTTACTTTCCCCTTCTGTTACTGTTCCCTTTCCTTTTGTTTCCCCATCTCAGTGTCCTACCTACATTTATCACCATGTGTTTTGATGGTGCCAATGCATTTAGATGCTTGGCACCACCGTAGAGGTCTCCGAGTGCCACCCATGCAAAAGGTTTTCCATCACTGAGATCTAGAGAGAGAAAAAACTGGGATGGTATTCTAAAAGTGGACCTATCATCTGTTCCTTCCGCCTGCTCCATTTCAAGAACTTTTGGGGAAAGAGAGGAAGTAGTGTCAAATATTGACGCACTTACGGAATTCTGACCCCTCTCCAATGCGTATGTGTCCTTGGAAACATGGCTGATGCTGGCAACTATGGTCAACGTCATGAGTCAGCGCTGTGCTCGGTTTGAGCCAGTGCAACACATGCATAAACAAAGCAAGAGTATAAATGCACCAGATAAGCATCAAACATCCTAAACCACATGAAAAAAAAGGAGCTTGTATCTTTATATACAACAAACTGGTTACTGCCCTCTTTTATGTGCGGGACCTTTGTCTTTATCGAAGTCAATTAGATTTCTGGCTGTCATAGCCACATCTTCCAAGATCCCATCATTTTCATGGTGGAGGATCAGAGATCTGGGGGATGCAGCAGTACAGATCTCTGCTGTACATTTCCTCCAAGAATCTCCCCTTATTATGTAACAGAATGCCCTTCGAGAATACTGGTGCCATCAAAATAGTTCTCAGAAGTTGGAGCAATGAGCATGCTCAATTAACAGACTTTTGCAAATTGAAGCTGGAAATCAAATAGTCAAGATTTAAAGGAGACAAATCTGGAGCTCATAGGGGGTCTATTTGCTCCAGGCGTGTGGAAATTAAATGGGTCTACTCAATAAAGCGAGAACTGCAGGGAATTGAGATGGGAACTTCAAACTTTAATAAATACCAAATCCTACTTTAATTCATTTCGTCGTGCCAATAAAATTGTTGGGGGGTGTGACAGCGTCGATGAATCAACGCACAACTCCATTACAGCTTCAAAATCAAACTCATGAATTGACTCGCTGAGCGAGTTTACAGTAACCGAGAATAAACGGAGAAGGGGAACGTAATCGCTTACTTTGTTAAAATTAACAACAAGTCTCCAGAAAGCCGAACAAATGCAAGTCTTCCCTACAATTCATTATTAAATAGATTTTTAAATACATACTACAACATGCAAATACCGACCAGGTATAATAATTCTTTTTTCGTGCGTTTTTTTTTAATACAGATTAAGGTTATTTATGATTTTTTTATTTTATTATTATTATTGTTATAAATGCCTGTTTGTCGTTTTCAAGTATGGATGGGAAAACAAGTAGAAAATGTATAAATTTCCAGGTCGTAGATATTGATTTCCACTATTATAGCACTCAGGATAATTTAGTAAAGGTGACAGGGATGCTTATTTGGTTAGCTTGCTAATGTATCCCTACAGAATTAAAAGCAGGCCCATAAATCACCCTGCCGGGGAGGTGGCTACTGCAAAAAGAACATTTTGTCAACTTCGGGAAATAAGGGAACTATTAAGAATTATATAAAGCGTCATAAAGCAGAAGAAAATGTTCAGCTGTCAATAGGGGCAGGTATTAATCTTGCAGCTCCTGTGTTCGCAGTGTGATAGCAGCCCCCAAACACGGAGCAGGAACAGATGATGCCCATGTGGTGAGGCATTCGTTTAATACACTCGGTATGGACGTGGTTCACTTTTCCCGGGATTGAGGTCCCAGAGGACAATTCTATCTCATGTGCCGCTCTAAGTCGTCTATTATTACGTCTGCTAGATATTTGAAGGTATTAAAATTTTTTTACATGGAGCCGTTATAACATACCCCTCTCTCATGTAAGAAGATACTCTTAAATGCCTATTTAAATACACGAAAGATATAATAAATGATTGTAATATAGAGTCTATACACTGTATTCAACCAGGGAGTCACCTCCCCTAACTCCACAGTTGAGGGTTCTTACCATGAAATACCATCTGGGACAACATTCTAAAAGTAATGTCATCAGCAGGGACATTCCATTGGTATCCATGGTGACTGGACCACTTTCCAAGCCTTGCACTAGAATTGCCCTTCATCCATAACGTATATTATGTATAAACAAAGTCAGTTTCCTACAAACATGTTATTCGACCCTCCAGCCCCTTGAGATCTTTTTGCCATTTTTTTTATGTGTATCTTTAACTAATATTTTCCGCTCTTTCCCACTTTACACACAAACTACGTGTTGTTTCAAGTCCTGACATGTCATGTGAAAGAGGCTAGGGAACCTTCTTGTATATTGGCTCCTAAGGTGAACCCACAAGACAACTGTCTTTGTTTAGGAGGCACAGTCCCTATTTTGTACCCAAATCCTCCTGTCCTTGTTTCCTCCTCTATTGTCCCTCATTTCTGGGAGCTCGGAATGTTAGGTTTATATAACTGTATAACAGAGCTGCAGCGCAATAAAACTCACAATAAAGTGAGTAGAAACTGCAGAAAGTGTGTTTTTATACTAAGTTGTATAAAAAAAATACTCAATTCTTGTTCTAATCAAATTACAGACATAGATATCAATTGGCCATAAAGTCGCTAAGAATGTTCCGATAAAGCTCCACCCACAGCCACACCTTCAGCCACTCCACAGAAATACAAGTGTCCCTCTTTGGACATAGGGAATGTTGGGAGGTTTGGGTGAACCTTCCCCAAAATCCCATGAATGAAGCTGCAATTTTTCATTCATTTTTCATGATAATGACATCATAAAATATATTACATATGTATTATGATATTTACCAACATAATCATATTGGAAGTATTTAAACAATATTGCCAGCTATGTCATGACATTGAGAGATATAATTACAATTTCACCAAATCATAATCAAAATGTCTCCTTTTTTATTATTGTTTCATTAACTTTTCACCCAATATCATTACACGACTTCTGTGCAATATGTGGTTTAAAACAAACACATTAAAAGGCAACTGTAGCCCAAAAAATGACATATGTTTAATCGCAAAACAATTGGAGTGTAGATTCCTTATAAAGCAATTCTTTATTGAAATAATAAAAATAAAGTATTCTACTGGGTTCTCTTTGGTCCATGTATCTCTGTACAGGAGCAGACATGTTGTTTAGAATTGTTTGGGTCCAATTTTCCATCATCTGAGCCACTGCAAACAAAGGTTTGTCCCAAGATTCTAAACAACATGGCTGCTCTCTATTACAACTATAGTGCAAAGATAGCTGAATAAAGAATGGTATTTGCATTATTTACATTTTTTTGATCACAGGAATCCTTTAATCAACTATGGAATTAAAAAAACAGAATTGTAATTTTTAGAGGATATGCAAATTGTCAAAATTTTAGCATCACACAACAAAGACCCATGTTTTCCCAATCCCGCTCTGAGGAGGGGGGCTATGTGGCATGTAACGTTGACCCAACTGAGAGTAATACATCACACATTAAAGTATAGGTGTCAGAAGTTACCAAATGCTACATTACTAAGGTCAGAACATTCCTTACCTTCACATTCTCCCCCATTGGTGGGGTTGCCGTGGTAACCCGCCATGCAGTTCTCGCAGTGTTCCCCAGTAGTGAGATTCTTACACTGTTCACACACATTACCGTTAACACATGTGCTATGACCGTTACACTGGCAAGCTGTGAAGGGGGAGAGAGAGGTGACACAACAGAAAATTAAAATAATCGGATTGACAGATAGAACTAACTATGAAAACCTTTCTAAATGAGGAAAAATAAATGACATTGATTTGATTTTTAACAACATTATAGAGGGTTCTGTGTTGGCCTCTGCATTGCTTTTTCATGGATTGGACTTTGACTTAGAGGAACAAGGCCTAGAATGTGGCTGGGGAACCATGTAGGTTAAACTAACTGGGATTGCTAATCCAAAGATAGAATGCTATGCCAAGACCATCTATGCCAAGACCATCTATGCCAAGACCATCTTAATTAACCTGACAAATTCTGCAGACAAAATTCAGGACAGAAATCTCCCACACTCTGTAGAAATACAGGGTTTTAATATAAAGCTACTTGCACAGGGAATGCATCTAATAAAGATTGCTTATACAGGTCATGGGATAGCCTTCCAGCGGTAGTGGAAGAGGTAAACACAGTCAAGGATTTTAAGCATGCGTGGGATAGACACAAGGCTATCCTAGCTATAAGACCGGGAACGGGGCACTAATAAAAGTACTTAAAAAAAAATTGGGCAGACTAGATGGACCGAATGGTTCTTATCTGCCGACACATTCTATGTTTCTATGTTTCTATGGACTGAATGGTTCTTATCTGCCGACACATTCTATGTTTCTATGTCAGTGCAGGGGCTAGGTTCTAAAAAATGGAGTAATCACCATGGCAACCAATGAAATGTTCCTGTCAATAGCTTTAAGTGGAGCTAAACTTAAGTTAAGCTTAAGTTAAACTGCCCCATAATTCCTTGTAACATATAACCTCTGAAGCCCAGGTCACTATACTATTTAAAAGAAAGAAAACGGTAACTTAAAAAAAAATGTCTATACCTCTGTGGCAGTTTCCCTTTCAACGCAAAGATACAAGAGGTCAGAGGTTATGGACATATCCAGATTTACCATCCATCCTTATACAGAACCATATATTTTATTATTCACAAAATAAGAATTAAACCAGCGTGGCAAGCTGGCTTGCATTCTGGGACGCATACTCAAAGATTTCGACATATTTAAATTATTCTTGACAAAACACTTTTTTGCATTAGGTTCATTCTTTCAGAGCTTGAATCTGATAAGCGAGGGAAATATTTGCGTTTTACACGAGATAAGCACATTAGGCTCCTGTACTGCAGAGCTAAACACAATTACACACTCCTCCTGAAAGTTGCAAAAAAAATAATAATAATAATATATCAATAAAGATAAGGCCCTGAATAAAAAAAAAAAATACCTCGGCGCTGGCGGTTTGTCTTTCGCAAATATAACAGCACGGCCTACATTTAAAAACTATTTGCGCAAGTGGATTTGAATATGTGTGGAAAATGGAAATATCATCTGTGAGAGAGAGAGAGAGAGAGAGAGAGACGTGGGAGAGAGAGAGAGACGTGGGAGAGAGAGAGAGAGGAGAGAGAGAGAGACGTGGGAGAGAGAGAGAGAGAGAGGAGAGAGAGAGAAGAGAGAGAGAGACACGTGGGAGAGAGAGAGAGACGTGGGAGGGAGAGAGAGAGAGAGAGACATGGGAGAGAGAGAGAGACGTGGGAGAGAGAGAGAGACGTGGGAGAGAGAGAGAGAGAGAGAGAGAGACGTGGGAGAGAGAGAGAGAGAGAGAGACGTGGGAGAGAGAGAGAGACGTGGGAGAGAGAGAGGAGAGAGACGTGGGAGAGAGAGAGAGACGTGGGAGAGAGAGAGAGACGTGGGAGAGAGAGAGAGAGGAGAGAGAGAGAGACGTGGGAGAGAGAGAGAGAGGAGAGAGAGAGAGAGAGAGAGAGACGTGGGAGGGAGAGAGAGAGAGACGTGGGAGGGAGAGAGAGAGAGACGTGGGAGAGAGGGAGACGTGGGAGAGAGAGGGAGAGAGAAGAGAGAGAGAGAGAGACGTGGGAGAGAGAGAGAGAGGAGAGAGAGGAGAGAGAGAGAGAGAAGAGAGAGAGAGAGAGAGAGACACGTGGGAGAGAGAGAGACGTGGGAGGGAGAGAGAGAGAGAGAGAGAGACCTGGGAGAGAGAGAGAGAGAGACGTGGGAGAGAGAGAGAAACGTGGGAGAGAGAGAGAGAGACGTGGGAGAGAGAGAGACGTGGGAGAGAGAGAGAGAGAGAGAGAGAGAGAGAGACGTGGGAGGGAGAGAGAGAGAGACGTGGGAGGGAGAGAGAGAGAGACGTGGGAGAGAGAGAGAGAGAGAGACGTGGGAGAGAGAGAGAGAGAGAGACGTGGGAGAGAGGGAGACGTGGGAGAGAGAGGGAGAGAGAAGAGAGAGAGAGAGAGAGAGACGTGGTAGAGAGAGAGAGAGACGTGGGAGAGGGAGAGAGACGTAGGAGAGAGAGAGACGTGGGAGGGAGAGAGAGAGAGACGTGGGAGAGAGAGAGAGAGGAGAGAGAGGAGAGAGAGAGAGAGAAGAGAGAGAAAGAGAGAGAGACACGTGGGAGAGAGAGAGACGTGGGAGGGAGAGAGAGAGAGAGAGAGAGAGAGACCTGGGAGAGAGAGAGAGAGAGACGTGGGAGAGAGAGAGAAACGTGGGAGAGAGAGAGAGAGACGTGGGAGAGAGAGAGACGTGGGAGAGAGAGAGAGAGAGAGAGAGACGTGGGAGGGAGAGAGAGAGAGACGTGGGAGGGAGAGAGAGAGAGACGTGGGAGAGAGAGAGAGAGAGAGACGTGGGAGAGAGGGAGACGTGGGAGAGAGAGGGAGAGAGAAGAGAGAGAGAGAGAGAGAGACGTGGTAGAGAGAGAGAGAGACGTGGGAGAGGGAGAGAGACGTAGGAGAGAGAGAGACGTGGGAGGGAGAGAGAGAGAGACGTGGGAGAGAGAGAGAGAGAGAGAGAGAGAGAGAGAGACGTGGGAGAGAGAGAGACGTGGGAGAGGGAGACGTGGGAGAGAGAGGGAGAGACGTGGGAGGGAGAGAGAGAGACGTGGGAGGGAGAGACGTGGGAGAGAGAGACGTGGGAGAGGGAGACGTGGGAGAGAGAGGGAGAGAGAAGAGAGAGAGAGAGAGAGACGTGGTAGAGAGAGAGAGAGAGAGAGAGAGACGTGGGAGAGGGAGAGAGACACGTGGGAGAGAGAGAGACGTGGGAGAGAGAGAGAGAGAGAGAGAGAGAGACGTGGGAGAGAGAGAGGAGAGAGAGAGAGACATAGGCCTTTATGTTCACTAAAGCTAAAGCCTAAAATGTATCCGCGTCCTAAATGTACAGTTTGAAATGCAATGGATGCAGGAGAAAAGGGTCAGTAAAGCGTGAAGAAGGATCTGTTTCACATAGAAATGCTGACATACCTGCTTGCTGCCTCATTGTTCACGGACTCATTGAATGAGCCCATGGCACAGAGAACAATTCAATCACCCTAATCTTACCTTCCCGCATGTCCCACATCTATTACCCACTAATAAGGAGGTCAGCCCACTTCAAACCTTCTTCCTCTGATACACAAACGGACTCGTGCAAGCTCCCAGACCGCATGGCTCCAGAGAGCACCCACACGGAAACAAGGGAGCATGGGACCTAAACTGCCACCTGGGGCAAGAATACAAAATGGCGCACTCCGCAATATAATTTCAAGCAGTTATTCTGCAAAAAAATTTAAATCATCAGTTTATAGTTAGCCAGGGTGGTGTAGTTTAGCTCACCCTAGCATTAACATATCTGAACATAGATGGTGGTACTATGAACCGCTCATCAGTACAGTAGTGTATCTTCCACAAGGCAAACAAGGCACTCGCCTAGGGCGGCACTTTGCCAGAGGGTGTTAAAGCACACTTCTGGTCCTTCAAACATTTGCACTCCCTCCCCCACTATTCAGCAAGCTTTAGTTCCTTTCTGATTAATCAGGGTGATGGGGGCATGTAATGGACGTGGTGGGGGTATGTAATGTGGGTGATGGTGACATGTAATGGGGGTGATTGGGCATTTAATGTGTGTGCAATGTGGGTGACAGGGCATGTAATGGGGTGATGGGGCATGTCGTGGGTGTGCAACATGGGTGATGGGGCATGTCGTAGGTGTGCAACGTGGGGGGGGGAGGTGCCCTAATTTTGTCTGCCTAGGGCATCCACCACTGCATCAGTATATAGTTAGCCAGATAATAATGATAGTGCAGCATAGCTTGCATCAGTATATAGTCAGCCCCCAACCAGTACACACCTGAAAGGGAGGCTCATTTAGCTATTTAAAAAAAAAAAAAAAAAGATTTTATGGGAGCCTTTTGACTGGCTGAGCATCATGGAACCTGATAGTCACGGCTACCATCTTCATCTGCTGTTGACTATAATTCCCAGTATTCTCAGCCAGACATACTTTTCACAAAATGCTGTTTTTCAGGGGTGCATGTTATCATCCCTGCGCCCCCTCACTTGTGAGTGGCTCGGTCACCTCAAACTTGCCTGACAAGAAGCCTATTAGACAGGCTGGGAGCTAAGGTCAATGCAGAATCAGTAACCATTATTTCTAAAAGTCAGGCAGGTCAGACAGCAGCCTGAACTGCAAGCACATGAATTATTATCGTTTGATTCATTCATCCATTAAAAAAATATCCTTGTCACAAGATTAACCCAGGTTGGTCCTTGTTTGGTGTCCTATCAGGTTAAAACAGATCTTTTGTTTCTGCAGATTCCTGTTCTACACTGAAAGAAACATTTTTCGTAGCACAATTCTAATTGTCTAGAAGTGAGCTTAAATTGAAAAAATTGAAAGAAAAAAAAATTATAGTCAGATTTACCTTCAAATCTACTTAGAGAAGTGTAATGGAAAAAGTCTGTAACAGGTGCCAGCTCTCCAGGGAAGATTATCAAATGAGTAATGATTTCAAAAAATTAAACAGAGATTACAGTATAATGAATCTTAAAGTAAGCCTTCTTCCTAGACTCGCATGGGTAAAGGATGTTGAGAATGATTTTATTTGTCAGCAAATCTTTCATACATCACTTTCATATCTTACGTGATATGGACGCCCTGGAGGGTTTCGTTTGACTCCCAAGGAAAGAGTAATGTGGGTCTTACAGAATGTAATGTTACTACCAAGAGTAGCTCTGCACTACCCTGCTTATTCTATATACTGAGGGACATGCCAATCCCAAAACTGGGATTTATAAGTAGGGTTACCACCTGGCCGGTAAAACTTGGCAACCCTATTTATATGTAGGGTTGCCACCTTTACCACAAAAAAATACTGGCCTTGCTACTGCCTCCATAGACTTAACAGCGAATTGGCAGCGAGCTATATTTTTACCGGCCTGCCTATCACAGCTTAAGGGGGCTGGACACTGAATACACTGTTATGTGCTTGCATTGTGTGTGACAGGGGTGTGTGGGATTTACAACTTGTGGAAAAATCCAAAAAAAATGTTTGGATAACGGGTAATTTTTGATAATGGATTTCTGAATAAGGAATACTCTACTTGGTGATCTATAAACATGGCGTACATGCTCCCTATGCCCCTATGGAATCTGCTAAGCCGCACATCTGGGTAGCGCCGGCAGTCATTGCACCATATAAGAAGAATCTAAAAAGTGCCTGATTAGTGTTGAAGAACCATCCGCCAAGCTCTGCCGCTGGATAGAAGGCAATTACCATTATACACATCCAACGGCGATTGCAGATTCCCCCCCCCCCTCCACTTCCTGACACATTACACTGCAAGAGTTTTTTTTTTTTATATGACCCCCCCCCCCCTTCCTCCCCCATAGACATGTAAATGGATACAAAAACAGGCGTGTTCCAATCAAACAGGCCAATGAAAGCATTTCCCTGGTGCATTTCATGAGCAGTGGTTTCTCACCTGGGCAGTGGATAAAAGACCACTCGTAGTTCTTTTCACGTGGGCACAAACCAGTATCCAGCACCATTTCACTGGTGTGCTTTCCCAAAAGCTTCATCGGTCCCCTGGAAGACCCCTCCACGCAGTTCCCCTTCCCGGTGTTACTTGGGTCGTTACACCATCCGCAGCCTGGGTGTTCTAAACACTGGGAGCAGGTTCGAAATCCGGAGCAGTTCTGGGCTAAAGAAAGGGGAAATAAAACATTGCATTATACGTAAGGCTTGGAAGGGAGACATGAACAGCGGGCACCATGCTATCAACACAGAAACTCCAAAAGATCAGAGCCGTCCAATGTCCAACCCATGGGTCTAATGTGGACCATCCGGCAGGAAGGTGTGGACCAATTAACATAACTACCCCCATTCTCATTAACCCTACAAATGAAAGAAAGTTCATTTAAACCTGATTTCATCTTCTACTGTATTACTGCTCAGGGAGTTGGACACGTTTTCCAACTCGGTTACTGTGGCCATAAGTCTGAACTTGACCTTCACAGTTTCCCCGCAGTTCTCTCTTTCATGAATTAAGCGCTTAGTAACCAGACATTTTTCTGTGGCTAACAAGCTATTCTTCCCCAATACTGCACATTTAATACATATTATGTGACCCCCCCCCCCCCAATACACATATGGATTTCTGATGAGGGAAAGTTCAGAAATACTTGGATGTCACTGCAATATATGGCAGACTCGACGTAGGGCCCAGGATAAGCAGGCAGGGCGCCCACACGGAGAGTTGTTTAGAGAAGTAAATTCTGGTTCTAAATAGGTTCTGGAGCAAACACCATGGAAACCAATCCAATGTTTCTGATTATAGTCACAAATCCCAGCAGGGTTAACTCAGCCCTTCATCCTTTTGAGGTGGATAAATGAATACCATTATAAAAATCTACTATTCAGCTGCTGACTTGATTAATTCCCAGAGTGTGCACTAAAACAATGCTTTGAGTCCCACTGGGAGAAAGGTGCTATAGTATAGTAGGAGTATACATTTATACTAGTTATCATTCTTTTTATTACATGGATATGAGTTTTCTTCACTGATTAAGTGATGAAGGAGGTACAGGGCTTCTCTCAGAAACCAAGTAATAAAATGGTTCATGCCAAACTTGTAAAAGCCAGGCTCTGCAAGTTGCAGGAGATCTTGTAAAAGCCAGGCTCTGCAAGTTGCAGGAGATCTTGTAAAGGCCAGGCTCTGCAAGTTGGAGGAGATCTTGTAAAAGCCAGGCTCTGCAAGTTGGAGGAGATCTTGTAAAAGCCAGGCTCTGCAAGTTGCAGGAGATCTTGTAAAGGCCAGGCTCTGCAAGTTGCAGGAGATCTTGTAACGGCCAGGCTCTGCAAGTTGCAGGAGATCTTGTAAAGGCCAGGCTCTGCAAGTTGGAGGAGATCTTGTAAAAGCCAGGCTCTGCAAGTTGCAGGAGATCTTGTAAAAGCTAGGCTCTGCAAGTTGGAGGAGATCTTGTAAAATCCAGGCTCTGCAAGTTGCAGGAGATCTTGTAAAGGCCAGGCTCTGCAAGTTGCAGGAGATCTTTTAAAAGCTAGGCTCTGTAAGTTGCTGGAGATCTTGTAAAAGCCAGGCTCTGCAAGTTGCAGGAGATCTTGTAAAAGCCAGGCTCTGCAAGTTGCAGAAGATTAAGCAAAACTTGGTTAATTGAGTCAGTGTTTAGACTGGAGTACAAGGGGCAAGTAAGGCACTGTTCTGCATGATGTTCCTTATTGCTGTGGCTAGAGGTGTAAACATGAGGGTCTCGAGGCTGCAACAATTCCCAAAGTGGGGGCTCTGTGACTGCGTCTAGTTCTAGTCGTCTAGAGGATGGAGCAGAACATTTTTCCCTGGCTGAGCAGATTTCTGCTCCCTCATTGACATGCTCAATTAGAGACGATGGAGCGCTAGAACATCGTAATCCAATGCTATCTACTGTCAGGGAACAAAGATCTCCACTATCAGTAGCACAGATCTTCCACTTCGCTAGCTAGACCACCAAGGATTAACCATACACCTTCACTGCCCAATCCAAAGGTATGTGATGGAAGCAAATAGAGGCCACAAAAAAAAAATCTTAAGCATGTTATCACCCCCATTGTTCTCCTACCCTCCTGCCTTTTCCATCATAGACTTAAATTAAAGTATGTTTGAATTCAAAATAAGACATACTCTTAAGACTGGGGTGTCAAGGACAGGCCACTCAGGACATGCTGCTTGAATTTTGGAAATCTATTTCAAAAGCCTGTTATTGGAAGTTAAAGACCATTAGGATTTTCAGTTGATCGTCAAACAAGCAACAAGCCAAATGCCCATCTGAAATCCCACTAGGTCTTTAGCTCTTGAGAACGAGTTTTAGGAACTGCTCTTTTAAAGGCCCAGCATTTATCATTATCGGAATACTCTGCAAGTGCTCAGATTTAGCGAGTTAAACAGCCAGGCTCTGTACGGAACCAGTCTGCCGACAGCCTCCCTCTGATTGGAATGTGAAACTCCGCCGCAAGGTCAGGCCAACCTTCTAGTACTGTGAAGTATGAAGAGCGGCTCATGTGTATCCTATGCGTGGACCGCCGAGAGGTCTTGAAACATTAGGTTCTTTCTACGCTCAATAATATTGTTATGATTACTGAATTAGTTAGGAACTTCAGAGGCTGCTGGAAGACGACGAAGGCAGGAGAAACGAGACCAAGGTCTGTCCGACCTAATGCCTTTAATTTTACAGTGCACATAATTAATCTCTACGAAACGTCGTAAATCTTAATGCCCCGTGCGATATTGGATTTGGAAGGATGGAGATTTGAGCGCAGCAAACGATCTCAGCTTCATCTTAATGTTCATGATTTTTTTTTTTGGGGGGGGTTTTGTTTTTTTTTTTAAATCCTTTTTTCCCCCCCTTAAACTTGGATTTATTTTTTATTTTATGTATTTATTTTGCCAGATAACACTCACTGCTTATAGAAATTGAATTCCTTTGTTGCCTAGACAGAAAACAATCTCTGAGAAAGCTACATCTGTGCGGAGATGTATGATCTGCAAATTCCATTACATTTATTTAATAAAGTTTATATATATAGAGAGAGAGACAGACGGACAGACAGACAGATACACACAACATACAAAAGATAGAAGCACTAACGTAAACAAGCATTTACTGACTATAAATGGCACTGCTGGACCAAGTAATTATATACAATACACAGATCAGTACACTCATATTAACCCCTTAAGGGCAGAGGAGGTTATTACACTTCTTCGGTGTTTGTATCTAGCTGTAATTTTCCTCTTTTTCATTTAATGTAGCCACGCATGTTATACATTTTTTTTATCAAAATGAGAAGGGGTTTGCTAAGATACCGTGCATCACGAAGGGGTTAACAGAATGCAAAATGAGAGAACAGAAGAAAAATATAAATAAAAACAATAATTTTTATGACCACCCTTTGCCTTCAAAACACCATCAATTCTTCTCACTTTGCATTCTGTTAATTAATAAAAAATAAACTATTAAGACGTTTATTTTATTTAAGAATTCTTACTTTCCAGCATTTCTTCACCCCTGCCTAAAACTTGCGCACAGTACTGTATTTAGATATAAGTCAGCATTGAATAACATTGGAATTAAACACAGATTCCTAACATCCCCGAGCGACTTTCCCCATGGCTGTAGGAATTTCCTCTCTCTCCGTACTGCCATTGTAATTGATGAATTTGGCCGTTAACCCATGCAACAGATTAATTTTCGGGAAGATGGGAACCAGCAGTTCCACAAATAACGCAATCCATATCACTGGGTTTATCAACAAAGGGTCAGGATGAACAAGATGATTTAACATTGTGCTGGCCGGGAATATAAAGCATGAATGGGAAGGGGATTTATCAGCCATGTCCTCTGTTTAACACCTGCACAATCTTGGATTCCGATACGTGATCTCCCTCTAGTGACCTGCCGCCAGCATTGGTATAGAGGAGATCTTATATCCTTTTACCATCTGTCAGAAAAGACTCTAAACTAACTAAAAACAAAAGGACGTAGGGCTTTCATTGTGTGTCCAGGAAATCAGATTCAACTGCTAGTATTAATGTAGCGTATTACACTATGTATTCTTCTTTTCTGCATGGTATTACAGATAATTGTTTCATCTTTATTTTTGAATTAAAGTCTGCAAGATGACTTCCCGTCACCGTATGTTCCTCCTAAAAAGTCCCTTTTTTTGTAAGCTTTGCACTGTAGGATGTGTTTACAGTTGGGATTATTATTTTTTTTTTTGTGTTCTTTTAATGTCTTTACTTGTATTGTAATCGCAATGACAAGCAGAGGATTCAAGTCTAACTCGTCACTGGCTGGAGTTTTAGAGGGGCATGTCCACCTACAGTGCCCTAAACACATTTTTTGGGGGGTAAGTGCTGTATCATATAAAATAAAGAGAAATAAACAAATCTGTCTTTTTTTTTCCATCCTCTCAATTATTTCTGTCTTCTAAAAGCTGCAAATAGAGTATAAAAAAGTTATCACGGTTGCTGTAACAACAGTCCTGACTACCTCTCTAAGCTCCTCCTATAGGAGGTGTCACTGTATTGAGAAGCCCCATAGAAATTATTTGCAATGTAAAACTATAGTAGATCTTTAAATTGTATGTAAGTAAAAATATGTGCATGTCACGTATATTAAACACATGTACAAGATACAGACTGTAAGCAAAGTGTAACTGCCCCTTTAAAAAGATGCTCGATCATAGATTGGGTAGGTCAGACAAACGGATAGGATAGGGGAAGACGACCTTCGGCACTGCAGATGTTGGGGGTCTACATTTCTCTCTATGCTTTTGCCTGTAAGAGCATTATGGGAGATGTAGTCCACAACATCTGGAGTGCCGAAGGTTGCCCACCCCTGCTATAGGATTTGACGACAGTGTAGGTCCTGCCCTAGAAGACACGGCACTAAAAGGAAACAGAAAGACAGCGCAAACCATGAGCAGGCCGACAAAGCCTGTTTCTTGACATACCCCCCCCCCCCCCCCCCCGCGAGGCAATGTGCCATAAGGGATGTTGGGCTGAAAGATTTATTATAGCTTTTATAGCCCATTTTAATAAATATTCCAAAATTCGATTGTCTCATTAGCATTTAGGGCTTTATTGAGGGAAATTAATGGGGGAATTTTTCCAACTCGACAACTTTGACCGTATGTTTGAAATTCCCTTCTCAATTCCCTGCAGTTATCTTGTTCATGAAGGAAGCCCTTCGTGTGTACACACAGGGCTGGATTGGCATCTATGGGTTTTATTCACGAAAGTGAGAATTCCAGGGAATTTTCAAACTTAGGGTCGAGTTGGAAAAAATCTCCGATCAACACTTGGATTCCATCTTTCTCGTCTCTATCACCGTCCGTTGGCATCCAGTCAGGGATCCATGGCTCCCAACGTCAGTATCATGGGTCCATGCACATTAGGAGTCCCCGTGCCTCTGATTTCAGACGTATGGACATGTCTCTGCACATGTGGGCATATACCAGGAAAGCCACCTGACTGCCAAGTGATTCCTACTTGTCTCCATTAAGGGAGACATTGTTCACCTGTACAGTCACTATTTGCTAATGTTTGAATCTAGGGGGAACATGGCCCTTTACATTTCATATTGAAACGTGCAAAAAAAAAAAAATATACATATCAGAGAACGTATATGAAGCGTCCATGCATTGGGCACCAGGGCATTTATTGGAATGTCTGTTCACAGTGGTGTAATAAGTACTCACGTGAGCAGGTGTTGGTCTGCCACTCCAGGCACTGTCCGTATGGGAAGGAGATGATGTAAGCATTGGAATCCACGCAGCGCTTGGTATTACTGCACCACATGCATTCCATACCGTTACTGGTGCAGTTTGAACAGGAGGTGCGCAGGGAACATGGCATCTTACATGGCCTGGCGTTCTGATTTGGACTCACTGCAAAGACAACAGGTGAAACGTGTATTGAATTAGCAAATTCCACAGATCCCATCTGCAGAGCCAACATGAGTGAACACACTCCTACCGAACACTCCTTCCCAAGCTCAGCCTTTAAAGACCCTATCACTACCCACCCAACCACATTCCCACTAAACACGCAACCTTGGTCAACGCTTCCATACCCTGCCCCAAGCTTGTCTGCCTGCCCTAACCATACCCATCTACCACAGCCACACTCTCACTAAACATGCTCTGCCCTAACTTCCCCCCCCACTAAACACTCAACCTCACCATCAACCCTGTGCGAGCCCCTCCATACCCTGCCCCCGCTATGACCACCTAACCCATCTACACCCTCACTAAACATACTCTGCCCCAACCTCTCCCCCACAAAACAAATTCCACCTCAACCTCACCTCTAGTGAACCTAAGATTGCCACAACTTCACCCCCACCGAACACAACCTGTGCCAACCAAGACCCCATTGAACACACTCCACTGAAGCCTCCATTTGGCTAGTCCAATGTATGGGTGACATGGCATTCTACCATTTTTGCGTGACAGGGTGCCCATAAAGAGAGAAATATAATAATAATGATAGTAGTAATCCTTATAAATAATCTTCCTAGATGCAGGGGTACACAATTCAGGGTGAAACATTGTGTTCTCTCTTAATTCAGTTATGGACACGAACACACATTACTATGCTCCCAACCTAAGAGCACTATATCAGGATGACATTCCCCTAATTAGTTACTGGTGTCTAGTTTCGTCACATGTGATGGGTATCTTGAATGGAATCAGTATACCCCGTGTCCGTCTGCACAGGGAAATGTCATCTGATTTTCCATAATGTCAAGTAATTATCTATTTGAGTCAGGTACAGGACCGAGGTGAAGGATGCAGTAATATCCAGTGTGTAGGACTTCCTGGAGAAGAGTAAATAATGTATCTTTATTACATAGTACATTATAGAGCGTGCTTACAAACCAAAATGAAACCACTCAATCATCTCTTACGGGGATCAATAAAGTTTATAAATGTAATAACACCAAGATCATTTATAACATTAACAGGTTTCATAGTACATTTTATTTCGGGTTAGGGGACACATCCATTTAAAAAGAGTAACATTTTGTTACTATCCCTCAGAACCTACAAAAATGAAAAAAGTGGAATATTGGGTAGAGCATGCCCCTGAACAGGGTGGTGGCAAGCAAAAGATTGCAATATTTGGGCAAACGTAGGGAGAGAGTTTAGTGAATGGGGAGGTCTGCTGCTACTAAAGTGTGTTTTCCTTTACCTCCTGTGCACAATGTTCGGTCTTTTCGGACAGAAATTCCTTCTTTGTTTCTCCAGGAGGCTGGAGTTGGACCTACGTGGGTGGGATTGTCACCGCAGTTGGAGGTTCCAATCAGTGGTTCGGAATGCTAAGGACCTTGTTGGGCATGGTATGATGAAGGAGTGAAGTAAACATCTGCAAACCCTAGAGCCTCCTGGACAAACCTAGCTAGATGGGTGGTATGCTCTTGTGGAAGACGCTTGAACTTACTTTTAAAAAAAAATTGTTTAACTTTAGTCAGGCCCCTGTTTCTCACTGGTCAAGTGAGAAACAGGGGCCTGACTAAAGTTAAACAATTTTTTTTAAAAAGTAAGTTCAAGCGTCATTTGTCAGCAATCCTCTCTTTCATGAAGAAAGACCTTTGTGTGTACACACAGGGCTGAATTTACATCTATGGGTTTTATCCACAAAAGTGAGAATTCCAGGGAATTTCAAACTTAGGTTCAAATGAGCCGGGTTGGTAAAAATCTCCAATCAACACCAACAAAGAAACTGAAAAAAAAAATGGGTATTAATAGCAAAGCTAAAAAGACAGAGAAGTTGGATAACTTTCCAACTCTGGTATATTGATACCGGCCTCTTTCCTTTTCACTGCATGGTGAGAAGGCTTTATTTTATGGTAGCATTATAGCCAGCAAATGTAAAAAAAATAAGAGAAAAATATCTTTTAAACGTGCGTCTGTTGCTTTTACACCTTCACCTTGGGGCTTGATAAACAAATTATACATATGCCCTTGAAGTAGTTCATTTGCATATCAAGCTGCACGATGATGTCATAAACAGCCGACAGCTCACGCTTAGTCCATGCATTTGCTTTCAATTCTGTGAACACAATATATATACATTGTTTTTTGTTTGTTTTCTGTATTCACAGTACAAAGACTGGTTAGGTGAGAAGGATCCTGTAAGTATTAAACCTATACATCCTTATCTGTATTTTTATAATATGTTTCTTGATAAAAAATTTTTTTTTATTTCTATGTCTACAGGAGAAAGATTTAGTACTGCCCACTTTATTTCTGTGTATTATTTTAGCAGAGGTGACTCTACTTTGTTCTTTCTAAATCTTTGCTTTACATTTCTCAGAGAGGGGCCGCGCCTACTCCTTAAAAAGCTTTCCAATCTGTGAACTGACTTAAGAACACAAACAATATATATATAAAAACATTTTTTTTTAAATCCAGTCCTTGATAGATACATAGCAGAGATGGTGCGGATAATAGACTTGTATTAGATTTAATTGTGCCCAGAGGGACACAGAGTATAAGAAAAGGTGACTGACCCTAAAAGGAGCATCGCACTCCAGAGGTACCAAAAGGCAAGCAATTTATGGAGGAAAGAGGGAGGGGGGACGTAAGTGTAATATGTCTCATGTTAAAGAAGCCCCACAGCACAGGCTGTTAGTGGAAGCCACTAGTTATAGAGAGCAGTAAAGCTGTACCGAAAAAGAATATCCAGTGTAACTCTCTGGAGTCCTAAATAATGATACAGACAGTCTATACCCTGTGCACTGAAACCCATTGGAGAATTCAAAAACACAAAACGTCACAGTGAGCAATGAGGTTAAGACTGGATCAGCCAACACTCCACTGTTCATTTTCGATAAAAAACAAAGTCTGTATGGTATCGTGGCCAAGCCGAGTTTTAGATAGGACAAATCTGGTTTGTCTCAAGTATATTGGGGACCTGTGACATGGGAGCTTGTGGTGTCTCACAACAGAGTGGGGCAGGGTGATGGTACATTTACACAGATCTATGGTATATAAGCCTCACGGTTTCCAAGTATTCGTATTGAGCAACTTGTTGGTTCTGCCCCGGAGGCTCTGGGTTTGTCAGTTTATTGTGGGGTCTTTGTGTCTGGTGATTGCAGGGTGTCTGGGTTTGTCAGCTGATTTGCAGGGTCTCTGGGTGAAACCTTTAATGTCTGGATAGGGAGTGCGGGTTTTATCTCCACCCATTTCTGAAGATCCCCCAACTCCTTTTTTATTTTGGTTCGAACTGCCCCAACTTTATGACACACACAACCTTTGTTTTTTCCCCAGGACTTTTCTAGTCTCAGAGTTATCACACACACACCCCCTATACCCGCTGAGCAAAGAGCTGGGTCACAAAAAAAAATGATGATTCAGAAGGAAGCCAGATAAATGTAAAAAAAGACTACAAACATCGCAAATTTCACAACGCCACAAGGAAAGCAGATTTGTCGCGTTAGTCCGCATGGGAATTGCGTTTGCGGGTTCTATTAGATTTGAATGGTTTCCAATATTTTAGGGTTGAAAAAAAAAAAAAAATAGGATCAGCCATTCAAGCAGAGACAGACTTACCCACTGGCTTCTCGCACACCAACCCGTCCGTCATGGCCGTACACGGATTGGCTTTGAGTCCTGCCACCTCGGCTCTCTCCAAGTAGGCACAGAATCCAGAATCACTGGGCTCCCCGGGCAGCCACTGCAGCGTGGTGTTTGTAAACGGGCACATGTCTTCCCATCCCCAGTACGAAACATTGATTTTCCGTAAACCCACCCAAGGCGAAAGCTTCTGGAAGAGGAAAAATGGCAGGGTCAATAGAGAGAAAGTAAGGACTAAAAAAAACAAAAAAACTATTTGACGTAGGCACACAGTGGGCTGTGAGGTCGGCTCCTTGATTAGTTAACTGATTTCCTGCAGATCACATATGTCTACTATACACTCCAAGGCAGCATGAAAAAGCTATATGTGGCGGGTAACAAATAGCCAAGGTGGCAACACTATATGCAGATCATACTTCTGTGTTAACCGCTCGAATGGTTCTAGCACTAGTAACAATGCAGATAGCAGAAGGAGATACGGTCATATATACGCAATGCAGAAGGAGGAGTGTTTATTTGTTTGGTGTGGCCCCTTAATTATCTGTTAATTACAATATTTTTAAAGTGACTGGCACAGTTTATTTGTTGATGAACTGGCACTATGGTAATTGCACACCTCTTCACTGAACTCCAGTTTGCGAATTAAAAATATTTCAGCTTTTAAGAGGACAAGACTGCCAATAATGTCTGAAATAAGGATCCAGTTTTATTTTCATTTTTCCGATGTTTCTGCCATTCTGCTGAGAGGTATTAAAATACAGATGTCACCATAATAAAATAAATAAATAAAAATTTTGAGAACTCAGATTACCGACAAAGTCTGCTAACAACAAAAACCCATTGAAGTTTGGCTGAGCAAGACAAACTGCAAAACGGAGCGACAAAAAATATATGTATATATCTGTGCCTCTAATGTCACGACTACAAAAATATATCTGCTAACTCTTCATCTGCATAAAGCAAAAATCAAAATGATTTACACATTAATTTTTTTGTTTGTTTGCTTGTTTTTCACACCTTAAAGCCCAAGACCGATATTCCTTTCTCACCATTGTGCTGACCTTGTAAAACTGTGGCTCAAATAGAACGTTTTAATACAAACCATAAAAAGTGGGGAGCAATGTTCCCACCAAATTCGCAAAGGGTTTTTCCAGTGTCACTGTCATTTCTTTTAAATAGAATTTATTCATTTCAATTAGGGTTATTAAAAGTATTAAATAATAATAAAAAAAATTATTATTATTATTTTAAAAAAAAGCCATAGGATATTAAAAAGTAGTGAAGTACCGCATTAAAGAAAAGTTTAATTGATTGTTTTAAAGATGCTGGACAGTCACTATTCAAATCAATCGCTGTGTTACTTTTGTCCTTTTCACAAGTCACCCAGTAGAACAGTCATAATTAAGAGTATCTCACGAACAACTCACAAAAATCGCAAGACAAAAAGTATTGTATATGTTAACGCAGTGTTTTTCTCCCTAAGTCAAGTCAAAGCACTTGAAGAACTGTACCACCTAGACATAGCTAATACAGTGAACATAAAGAAGAAATAAATTATCTATACATTACAAGCAAATGCCTAAATTACGAGAAAAATATGTTTTAAATGTGTTTGTGGTGTCTGCTGTGTATGACATAAGCTGTAGCTATATTTGCGAAATAGAAAACCGGTTCATTTGGCTACCAAGCCACAGGTGAGGTCATTAGACACATTCAAAACTCATTGTTCTTCTAATTTAGGCATTTCCTTGCAGTTTTGCTAACACAATGGGGGTCAGGTATAAAAACTCCCGAACTGCAAAGCGTCGGGAGAGGAATAAACAGACGCAGTCGCCGTTTGTTATATTTAATGACGCCCTTTTATAAAGCCTGACACTTTGCGGGTGCGGGAGAGAGACCTCCGCCAAACGCTGTTTGATTGGTGTTCTCCGACACAAATCAGGCGCCTGATTATTTTGTATACATTGGACGCGCCCACGCGCCGGAAGTAGTTTCCTGGTGCACACAGTCCAATCTGTAGAAAACGCCCTCCCAATTTGTCGGAAGTCTGCTTTACTCATAGGCACACACACTAATAGCGCAAGTGTATAGATCATTTTAAATCATTTTTTATTCTCTACATGCACAGTAGAATATATATATTGGTGATATAGTCCCTTTAAGCACCTCTACCTAGAGGGTGAACATATATATATATTTTTTTATTGTTACTCCCCTTAATGGGACTCACTTTATCAACCTCAGGGGGATGAAAGCCTAAGCTGACACTACTGGGGACTTCACTTCTGATGCTTCAACAGGTATCTCGGTTGGTGCATTAAACAATTGGACCATTGCAACCAATTCCCATCCACTGCCGCCACAGAGATTATTTTTCATTGTTTTGCAAGTCTAGGAGATTTTATTGGTCCTTAAAGAGTTAAATACACAAGATAATATCCGTGCATTTGTTTCACATACACACTAATTTCATTGCAATTTATTCTGCCTGTTCTCTCAACCAACTCAATAAAACACCCAAAAAATATATATATATATCGCTCTCATGCCTGGATAATCCGGGTAATTTGTTTGAGGCTGCAGATAATTGTGTCCATTTGTCGGAGTTGTAAACCTCCTCTCCGGTTTCCCAGCTCATCTGCTCCTATTCAGTCGCAGGCAGCTTTCCGAGACCACGGCTGGGAGCTTTATGGCCGCAGATGACTTGGATATATTATTTATGGCGGCAGACTGAGAGCGAGATCTGCCATGTTAGAAATGGCAGGTGATTTCGACCACCTTTGTCATCTAGATCAGGAGGTCTGGGGTCTGGGACAGCTGTCCGCCAAAAAAAAGAATGTTTAATTGTAAGATTCAATCAAGTGTGGGAATTTTATAGGGGGCGGACATGTTGTTTAGAATCTTGGGTCAGAGGAAGAAAAACCCAAGATGTCTGCCCCCTATACAAGCAGAGAAGGCTAAAATAAGGTGCTGTATTTTTCCTCTAAAACATTTCTATTTAAAATGCCTATATTTGATGCAATCTTTAAACAGAGCTGATTTTTTTTTTCAGATATTTGTCCTTTAAAACTGCACGGTTCCAACCAATGCAGAAAAACACTTCAGTTTTTCTAATTTTCTCACTGCTTAAAAAAAAAAAAACCCCCACGCCAAGCCTTTCTTCCTTACAATCAAATATCAGATTCAAACTAGAAAGCCCTTGCTTTGCAGATCGAGGGAGAGTCGGACGGGGGGGGGAGACAATTAAGGCAGATCTGTAGGCCCCGACTTGGCATGTATCATCACGAATCCCAATGACTTATAAAGACTTGATGGGATGGGACTGGCAGACGGAATGAAGAGAGAGATTAGTTTTTGCTCCTCTGTAGAATGGAATGGCAGTACAGTATAAATCACTGCTACTTTTCATTAGCCATGTCTGATAAGTAAATGATCAGTTAGGCTCAGTGAATCTCGAGTACATAGATCTCTCTATTCTTTTCTTTTTTTTGTGGGGGGTGGGGGGGGGGGGGGGGGCGGTGTTCAGCTTCTGGCCCGTCATCTATCTACAGTGAGCAGCTCATTTGAGATTGTCAGGCATTATCCAAAGTGCCACAGAGGTGCATAAGTTACGAGGCAAGGTATTCTGCCGGGGTTCAAGGAGGGGTATTGTCAGATACTAGCACTTCACTGACAGAAGCTGGTTTCATGCAGCTGTTGAGTTGTTGTTGGGCAAGCAGCATTAAAGGGACTGTATCACCTGAATATTGTATTTACTGTGCATGTAGAGCAGAGAAAATGATCTATACATTGTGTTAGGGAAACTGCCAGCAAATGCCTAAATTAGGAGAAAAATGTGTGTTTGTGGAGTCTCCAGTTTATGACATCACCAGTGGCCTGATATGCAAATTACACAGTGAAAAGCAGCTCATTTGCATACCGTGCCACAGGTGATGTCATAAGCAGGAGACTCCACAGACACATTTAAAACATATTTTTCTCCTAATTTAGGCATTTGCTGGCAGTTTTGCTAATAAAATGTATGGATCATTTTCAATTGGTTTTGTATGATCTACATGCACAGTAAAAACCATGTTTAGGTGATACAGTCCCTTTAAAAGAATTTTCTGAAATTGGACATCTTTCAGTATTTGATCTGTACTTTCCCTAAAAGCAGAGCAAGTTTAAAGCTGAGCTCGCCTTGCAGGAGAAACTCTGCACAATGTATAGTGGAGTTTGTGAAAGGAAATATCAACCTCACCTGCAACTTTTATGTTAGTGAAAGACCCCCATCCTTTTCCTGCAACACAGCTGATGTGTAGGGTATTCTGCACAGTGGAAGAGTGCATGCTTGGTGTCTATGAGGTGCCATGTTCAATCTCCTGCATCTAATTATTAAACATCCATGGTATAATCCTAAATCCTGAGCTTGCCAAATTCCAGGAGCCAGGACTCCTGAAATCCTCACTGTGTGTTTGATTGTTTTACAAAGAATTTTCTGGAAGAACCATGATCCTGTTTCCTAAAATATTTAGACTGGTTTCTGAATTGGTCTGTTTAGTAAAAAAAAAGTGTATAAATATCTGTCATTCCCTACACAAGGCCAATGAGGATTGTACATGAGACAGAAGGGGATGAATCTAATGGCTCTTATCTGTTGACAGCTAAGTAAAGGTACCAGTATTTACCATGTGAAGATCTAGGTTGCATTGTGTAGAGATGGCCTCATACACTCCGCTCAAACATATTAATTGGCAAGATCCCCTTAGTCAGTTCACTGGTTTACGAGTAGACCCCACGTGCAACTTTTTTTTATGCTCTCTAAGCACACAGGTGACAGAGCCCCCCCAAGGAACTGAAGGTTTAATTTACTGGATAATAATGTCAATAACTATTCAATAAACCAGTGAATTGAATCCTGAATCTTCCCTGGAAGCAGGATCTATCCACATCACAGAAACCCAGTCGTTGGTGAATACCAATAAACATATGCCTGCAGAAAATGAGGAGAATTTTTTTTTTCACGAACACCGTGAGCGGGATGCAGGTCATGTGATGGGAGATGCTTTAAAATCTTCTTGAGAGAGGAGATATCAGACTTTGAAGAAGCATAGTCTGTTAACAGTGCAGACGGCGTGCATATTTTATGCACCTTTTCTTTCATTCTTGATTTCTCGTTTTTACCTGAACCGTGTACTTCTGCATTTCATCGAGAACAAAATCCACTTCCTTCGAGGTTGTCAAGGAAGCCAGGCTTCCGCTGAGATTGTGGCAGTAAACTCTGGCGTTATCATAGCTGTCCCGACTGGAGTTGATCCGTAGACAAGCATCTCCTACGTGATTCCATCCCTCACCGCACAAGTGAGCTGTAACAGAAGATATTTACATTAGAAAAAAGGGGGATGCCCCGCTAGCGAATTCTGCTCGGTTGACTATGGGAGTGTAATGGGAATGCAAGTGATTGAACCAACATTAATTTTGTGTTGGTATTTGGGACCACCCACATCACAGTGTTGGTAATTATTTTTCCAATTGGAAGGAGGAGCGATATTCATTCTAATTTTGGTATATTAGCATTCCAAACCCAGAACACCTGTGCAGAGCACTGACTGATTCCACACTGGTTATTGGTTTTGGGAATGATGTGTGCAAATCCAACTGCAGCCAAGTATGGGGTAAGATTTGGTGGAATAAGTTGAATGTGAAGCCAAAGAGTTAACTGCAGGGGATTGAGAGGGGAATTACAAACTTGATGCCAAAGTACCCAAGTTGGAAAAATCCCAGAATTACTCTACATTTCAACATGAATCCTTCCCAAGAGCATGTTTAACGTGAACCAGTCATTAGAAAGTTTTTCTATGCGCCGTCATATATCACTTAAATAAACCAGCAAGTGGTGTGGCTCAATTTAAAACCTGTTAAACGCAGCAAATTCCCAGTGTACACTGCTGCAAGGAATTCTGGGTAAGAATGTGGAAATAAGGTTGGTAAGGCCTTCTGTCTCAATACGCATTTAATGGACCTCTTCAAGAACATGCACACTGCTCAAGACAGTCTTTCAAATACCCCCTAGACTTGAGGAGCCAGATAACCACTCATGGACAACCATTTCCTTCTTTATGGAACTCATCAGCAGGGGGTCAGTTTCTGGGAACCGGCTTGCGGGGCTTGGGACACTTTACCAATGTAAATAGATGATAATGAGTCCAAAAAGGTAGTCATTACTGACCTTCTTTGCATATCTATACCCAGAATCCCTAGCAACACTTTCTATTGGGGTTTTCAGCCAACTTGTCTGGCGCGTGTATATATGTTCAGTGATGCTCTACTGATTATACTGTATTTTTTTTTAAAGCGGGTGTAAGAGGTGTGAGATTGTGCGCTTATTTTCTTTTATAAAATTGGGAAAATGACACACACTCTCGAAAACTAGCGAAATCTCAACGTATAATTCCGTGGAAAACATTTACAGCAATGAATAATATATAATTCCCCCCTTTCCCTATAAGAGTAGTAGTAGCAATGTGGCTAGCACAATGCATTCATGGGAAATAAAGCTTCATGGTACACCTGCACAGACATGGCAGCCTAACGCGTTTCGCATTAAGGTTTGGATGTATACTTGAACCAAAGAATTCCATCAGCTTGTGTGCTGCCACATTTCTCTTTCCAATGAGTCAGGGACTGACCCTGGTTATTTACCAGCAGCCTAGTTCACCCGAGTCTCTGTGTTTTCTGATGCGCACTCTCACCTGGCAAGGCCTGACACTCCTGCTGCCTCTGATCCCACTGGCAGTTTAAATTGAGGGAGCAACTCTTACAGCTCGTCAGTTTGTTGCAAATCTGCTCGTTCCGGACGTAGCATTTGGTGTAGTTTTTTACCGACTAAAATCCGAGGACAGATAAAGAAAAGAAATGGATGGTCACAACAAAGCTACAAAGCAATATGTTTACAGCAAGGGGTCTCTCCAGCCCCTATCATTTATTGTTTATCTATGGGGGATCCTATTGCAATAAGATTGCCCTATTTTTTTCCATGCTTGAATAGGCAGAGGTTTTGCAAAAAAAAAAACCACAAAAAACCTAATTAGATAGATAAAAAAAAACATACCCGCTGCCTCTACCTGTACGTGTCACAGTGTCCCAACTAGGCCTGCTCCCTGCATGGTAGGCCAATCTTAAGTCTATGGAGGCAGTAGAATGGCCAGTGGAGTAGCCTCCTAATAAACTAGCACATTTCATTTTAAAGGTGTAAAGCGCTTAGAATTTGAGAGTACCCCCCCATGATTTGGAATGGTCTAGCTTATCGTGCCCTTGATTCTGCATTCCATGGTATTTAAAGTGACAGCATGTCATAATTGCACGACAGGTGCAGGTTGAATTATTTAGTGTTTTTTTTTCCACATGTCAGATTGCGCATGATAGAAGTCACTGCCCAACAGGCGCCTAATGAGATGTAAATTTCATTAACCAGCCATCTGCGAAGTAATGAAATCTTACACTAATAAAGCCCAATATCTACATCAAAATGTCACAGACCTTGCATCTCATTCACAGGGCTCGGGATCTGTCATATCAAGAGATGATCAAAGCATGGTACTCAAACTATGACATTGTATTCATATCAACGGTCAACTCAGATCAAAACTTGTATTTATTTGGTGCCTTGGGTGCACATACTGTACATAGCAAGTGCTACTTTTATTGCATGTTCATGTATGCACAGCTTATATGCATCTGAACTGTAGTTTGCTCAAACCCCTACCTAACCTTTAAAAGGTATGAGCGTGCAGCCCCCCCGAGGTACACACATTACTATGATTTAGAGCTGGTGTCGAGTACATGCACTTCCACCATGCATCTCTTCCGATGTTCCGATTGGCTCCCAAGAATGATGTTGCTAATGCCTATTTGTAGCAGCAAAGGGGAATTAATTAAAAATAATAATAATAATAATAATCAAAAGCCAGATTGATAGTGATTGCACTATCGCCCACCAGCTGATGAAGAAAATTCGAAACGCGTCCTGTGGGGTGTAGCTATTTTTCTTAGTGCATATCCTAAACTGTTCAATAGACCTGGCCAGGCGAACAGACCCAGTGGGTAAGGGATTTTGTCATTATTAGTTTTTATGTATTATACCATTTATGTACTATTTTTGTAGCCATAGAGGGCTTTTTTATTCTGTCTATTGTTACTTATTCCCAGTGTTTTTTCTATCCATGTGATCACTCATTCATTTTGTGACTCTGGATTGTCATATTGTGTCTTTTTATGTTTATTTATATATATATATTCTGTTGCAATAAATTTTGTATATTTTTTTTATATATCCTATTGTCCTTGCAGTTCATTTTGCCATACTGTGTTTGTATTTACTATTAGCGCTGTCTCACTTTTATACTGTGTTCTCCTTTTTTGCAGTGGATTTTTCCATTGCATCCTACTATAAGACTAGCTGCTTCAATTTATATTATCAGTTTGAGTAATATGCCACTCCCTATACTGATTGGGATTCCTATCCCCACCCTGTGCCTTTCCTGCTTCCAGTGGTTAGTATTGATTTGTGTTTGATTTCTTACCTTTTTCCTGGAGTACGGTCACTATATATACTATATTATTATTATTATTGTTAGCGCTGTGCCCTATCTTTCTTTCCAGATTGAACATTTATTCTCAAAGTTTCAGATTTAATTTATATTCTTCTGGGGCGGTTCTTGAGCAAGCATTTGCCAGTGGATAAAGCATTTCCTAGGGGTTTTTAATCCTATCTGTAACCTGAGACTTAGGCTTCCTTATATAAGGGCAACGATTCTGTCGGTTGTCGTAACAGCCCCGTTGAGGTGGTGAAGTAATATGAAGCTACTCTCTGTGTCAGTGTTGTCCATCATTTGATTACCCTCAAGGATGGAACAATAGAGGGTGCAGCAATTGCAATTTGGCCAAGGGGAGGCCCATCCCTTTAAGCTAAAATAGGAGACAAACATTGGACTAAAGGGGAACTTGTTTCTGTAATTTAAATCAGTATTCTCACCACGCTGCAATTACTACTCAGCGACACACACTTCTTGTCATCACACCACTGGCAACCATTGGTATTTGCCGTGCAACTGGCGCAGTCCGTATTCTTGTAGCACCTGTCATCCGCAGCCACTAGAGGGACAAGCAGCGAGAGTGTAGATAAGGAAGGTGACCTTAAAAACATCTTTGATTTGTCCAGCAGATCACAAAAGAAATGTTAACCACCACGCTAGTATCACAGCATTACATTAAAGGTCTACACTGTTGCTTATTTGCATATGGTGCCACATGATGATGTCACAAACTGGTGCCAGTGAGCTAAAACTTCTATCTCTCTTGATCCATACATTTGACTCTGTGTTTCCCCCATAACAGATTCAATAGATGATCTAAGGACATTGGATTGTACCCTTTATTATAGGGCAAGGAGCAGAGTTTAGCTATATAATGTTTCTTACAGACCAGCTATGTACACCTTTCGACTGATTGCATTCCAACCTCTTTGACGACTCTCACATTACCTGATTTGGTCGGGCAATTGGCTCGGAAAGAGTTCTTGTTAGCATGTGCGATCTCCCAAGACACACAATGGTACTTGTCCCACACGCAACTTATCCCATGTACCGCGTTGGTGCATAGCTCTTCGCTCTGGAAAGCCTCGCAACTCGGAGGCTTATACACCAGAATGTCATTGAGGAGCACGCTGGAAAAGCCACCAAATACATACATGGACCTAAAATGAGAAGACAACAAGTGAAGCAGGCCGAGTAGCAAAGGGACATTGGCAACAGGTTTCTCTTGTGGTTGGAAGCCTGTAATAAATGACCAATGGGAATGAGGAGATATTCACGAGGTAGAACTTACATCAATTAATACTCTTTACTCGCACGTTAACAATATTAATTAGCATCCCTCTGGCATCATTAATGAAAATCTTCACATGAAAAATCCTGCATTTTCCCGATTGCCCCAAAATGGTCAAATTAATCGAAATCTCATTCTGATCCAGGAAGCAGTACCCCAAAAAATATATTTTAGGATTGACTGTTCCTTTAAAAGAAGTTTAATGAGCTGAATAATTAAAAAACCATCCCACTCACCAAAGGCAGAGAGATACGCACAACTTCTTGTTACAAAGCCAGTATTCTGAAAGAGGCTACACAACTAACCCATGAGTATCAAAACAGCCACGGCTTTTGTATCCGTGGATATCCATTGGCTTGTTTGATGTAGTATTAATTTGGTCGACTAAACTTATTCGTCATTGTTTTTGTCAGCTCCATGTTTTCAGTGACTAAAACTAAACAATAACTGAATAAAAACTAAGTTAATAGGACTAAAATCCATTGCAATTTTCATCAACTGAATAAAGTGTTATGGAGGGACTATTAAATTTAGCTATTTGGACTTCTGGTTCTGGTTCCCATGGATCTCTGCCAAAGCCCAGTCCCCTGGAGTCCCCTGCAGCTGGATTGGCTGAGACACAGGCTCCCTGAGCCTGTGTGACCCCTGGAACAATGCCCTGCAAACTGCAGAGGAAGAGGATACTCCTCCATCTGATTCACCTGGTACCGTCACGTGAGTGTTTTCAATCTCCCTAGCAAATTAACTTAACACCGTGTAACAGCCTTCTCAGACCTGTTCCCTCTCATCTCCCTAGCAAGCTAACTTAACACTATATAGCAGCCTTCTCAGACCTGTTCCCTCCCATCTCCCAGGCAAGGTAACTTAACACTATGTAACAGCCTTCTCAGACCTGTTCTCTCCCATCTCCCTAGCAAGTTAACTTAACACTATGTAACAGCCTTCTCAGACCCATTGCCTCCCATCTCCCTAGCAAGATAACTTAATACTGTTTAACAGCCTTCTCAGACCTGTTCCCTCCCATCTCCCTAACAAGTTAACGTAACACTAAGTAACAGCCTTCTCAGACCTGTTCCCTCCTATCTCTCTAACAAGTTAACTTAACACTATGTAACAGTCTTCTCAGACCTGCTCCCTCCCATCTCCCTAGCAAGTTAACTTAACACTATGTAACAGCCTTCTCAGCCTCACTGCTGGAGATTCAGTCAACTAAAACTAGACTAAAACTAAAGCAATTCAGATGACTAAAATACGACTAAAGTAAAATGGCATTTTAGTCAAAAGACTATGACTAAATCTAAATCAAACTTTGATGGTCATTTTAACAATTCATTTTACCCTTATTTTTTATTTCTTTATGTCTACTCCTAACAGTTTTTGTAAGATCTATCTAATCCATATAAAAAAAGTAAATTTTTTTACCCATTACTGACGACCACAGAGTGTCCGAATCGGTTAACATCACGGTGCAGACTGGGTTTCTGGAGAACCTTCCATTCGTCGCATGCTGCAAAAACAGAACAAATATATAGATATAAATTTAATGCGGCAATCTCAATGCTCTAATGCCCACTTACATGTTTTGATTTTCTAAATATAAATAATAGAAACATACACATTTATAGCTCGTTACTTTGAATGTATGTAGTTCCTTGTGGATATTTAATGCTGAAATAATTTCAGTTTAAACCTGGCCTATGTTTATTGATAATTGCTTTATCTATTTCAGTGTTTTGAAAAATAAAGTCCAATACGGAGTAGCTTTATAAAATAAATAATATTCTTCCATAAGGAAATTCCAGCCACAAGGAGTATCATGAAATCCAGGTCTGTGTGTTGTATAAAGAGTAGAAGAATGGTCAGAGAACATGCACATGTGAAGGATACATGACACCCACTTTCAAATGTAAGAACTAAGTAGTACAAAACGCAATTTTAATTCACATGTTATTTATTTCTAACGCAAAGCATGTCACACGTAATCTCCTTCGTGACATCTTTTATTTCATTGGATCTCAGTTAAACTTGATTAAGTTCCGAGAGGGTGAGGCGTAACGAATACAAAAAAAATATTTTGAGAAATGAAAAATAAAAGGAAAAAAAAAAAAAACCCGATGTTGAGCGCTTGCAATCTCTGAGGGTGTGACGTGATTTATAAAATGTAATTAATAAAACCTCAACCAATATAGCATAGCTCTTTAAAGTCAACACTGGAACTCTTTTCAGGGTAATTTTTAAAAAATGGATTTCGTATCCCATAGATTACACAATTTTCGGCTTTTTTCCTAGATAAACTTATTTTACCTTTTTACAATTCCACTTTTTTTTAAACCCTTGCTTCCGAAAAGGAAAATACATGTCCTGTTTCTACTATCAAAAATAGGAGAAAAAAAAAGGAAGCAAAAACGGTTTGCGGAAGGAGCTCACAATCAAAGCAGGTATGTGAAAATAAGCCAGAGTTTAATGCTTAAGTAAAACAGGCTAGTACAAAAAAAAGAAAATGAACCACACAGTGAGTCCGTTTTTGCTTCCTTTCTTTTGTCTCCTATTGTGCGGGCTGGATGGACTGGCGTTGAGGGAAGCTCCACTTTGTTATTTCAACAGGCTGAAATCGGAGGGATTACTTATGTTTGGTTTATCTGACCAGGAGGTCCTCCAGTGCTCTTTTACTGTTACTATCAAAAATACATGGCAGTTTATCCTCACTCTAAGGGCAGTTTTTTTCACAAATGTAATTGTCCTTTAAATCATTTTATAGTTCTCTTCTAGTTTTACATTTAAAGAGATATCACTAATTGCAACAGCAGTAACTTAGTAAAACATACACCATATTGCCTAACTGTCCCGCTTTGAATGGTCTGTCCCGCTGTTCGGGAAAGACATAGAGTTCAGCGGGACAGTGGGAGTCAGGACCACGGAGTCGCATTCTCCGGTAGCGCTTTTGCCCCTTAGCTACCAGCTTTAGCGGACAGTGATAGCGCTTCCGAGCTAGTGCGGCAGCGCCGACCCTCACCTCCCCCGACTCCGCATACTGGTGTCCCGATTCCCAGGGTGGCAATATAGGGAGGCATGATACATATATATACACACTTTATGTGTGACAATCTTGCATTAGGGACTCTGTCCTTCTGTCCCGCCGGCTCTACCTCTGTCCCATCTTTCGAGACGGGAGGCAGAGATCGTCGGGACAGGTTGATTCGGAAACTGCAATCCTACATTCTGGGACAACGGAGAATGCATATTGCGACTGAGTGACAGAGCCACCATTGATAACTGATCCTGGTCTGAAACATTGGCATTTGTATATAACCTGTGAATAAATTTTAATATTTTGAAATCCATTAAAAAAATGTTTACAAATCCCAGTGAGTTTGTATACGACTGTGGATAGTTACGTATTTGGTGAGCAGACTGCAAGCTTTGTGATCCTTTATATATATATGTGTGCCTTTGTTACGACGTGTGAAGAATGGAGTAAAAGATAAAACAAGTTATGTGTTTCCTTTACACATTAAAGTCCTATTAATATTTCTGTATATGAGACCTGGCCCTGTAAAAGAGATTTTATACATTAACAGCGGGTATTTTTTCCGGAAATGTAAGGTTAACATCTTTTCAAAAAGGTTTTTATTTACTTACTGTTAGGAAATAAAATCTGTAAAAATGTCATTTCGCAGAGCTGAGGATAATGCAAAGGGAAGTCTTTAAAACCTACTGAATAAAGAAAGAATTGCAGGGAATGGAGATGGGAACGGAAGGCCAAAGTCGGCTCCATGGAACTGAAGTTTGGAATTCCCTTGTCAATTCCCTGCCGTTCTCTCTTTCTTGAGTAGACTGTATTGCCTTCCAGGACAATTTGTTTTTATTTCAGATTGAAAATGGCTACTTCCAATATTCAGTTTTGCTTTTTACTAGATTAACAAATATCCCAACTGAAGTTAATGAATGTGTTCAATTTTTTTTTTAGCATAATTAACCATGAAAGCTAACTATCTTTTTTTATATATATATATATATATATATATATATATATATATATATATGTTTATTATTTTCAGTTTTTCAGTAATAAACAGACAGTCCAACAAGACAGACTTAATACAGTGAGTGCTTTAGAATATAGATACATTTACCCGTAACACGGAGAGAATGATTCCCAGTATCGAATAATAAACACTGATACAGGTTTTAAGAGCAGTGCAGATGTAAACAGTGATAAGACTTACAAAAATAATAATAATAATAATCCATGAGTATGGGGGTCGGCGAGACCGTTATATTTCTTCATATTGTTAACTAAGTCCGCCGGCGGGGGGGGGGGGGGGGGGGGGAGAGAGCATCAAACAGGCAATCCGGGTGTATATAGAATTTTAAGTTTTAAGTAATATGTCCACGGGGGCGGTCGTGACTGTGTTCTTAAGATTCTAGTGTGGGCTCCCACCATATCCTGATATTAGCTATTTTTATATTTGTTAGCCCGTCTTAGCCAAGGCGACCATTTTTCTTCGATTTTTTTTTATTATTATCATTTTGGAATAATAAACCTCTTTCCATATTATATTGGTATTCCAACTGTGATATAATTTGACTCCATGGTGGAATTGTATCTTGTTTTCAGTATCTTGACAGAATAATTTTGGTAGCTAACAGAACCTAAATAATTAGATATCTTTTCTTAATCGGGAAGCGGGAAATATTAAAATGCAGTAGGGCTATGGCTATATCGGGGTCAATGTATTCCTTGATAATTTCAGATATCATCCTTTTCCCATAGAGGTTTTATCAACAAGCAACACTACCAAATATGTGAAAGCTAACTATCTTATTCCCGAGACACTTTTATCTCATTGGAAAGTTAAATTCGGAGCTGTATTTTGATCAAGCACAATAGGCTTGTCAGAAAAATAAAGACCGGAGTCATTGGCTGTGTTAACGATGATTATGAATCCATGTCTGAACATAGTGTGCCACGAACCATCCACGGCTGAATTAACAACTTTCTTACAAAATATTATCCAACTTCCTTAAAGCTGTAATGCCCCGCGTGTGGCACGATTAGATACCAGCAGCCAAGCATGTGGACAACATGTGAACGAGCTTTAGCAATGCCGGGAGAGATTGATGGAACCAGAACTCCAAGAACGAGGACTGTCCCGTCAAATCCGGGAATGTTGGCAGCTCTGTGTTGTCTCTGGAATGATCACAGCTTCAATGGTTGCTTCAAAAAGCATGATCACTCTGTAAACATTATCTAGGTGACAAAGCTTGTTTGCTATTCTAGTATGGCTCTAGTATCATATAGGATTCTAGCACCAGGGAAAAGGAATTATTACATATCCCCGTCTGCGCGCCAATGCCAGATAAAAAGGAGTAAATAAAACAAAATGTAAAAAGTAAAAAAAAAAATAATAATAATAAAATAAATCCCAGCCGCAATACTTCCATCTAATCTACAGGACAGGGATCACATTCTGAATGATTCCCCTATGTATAAAATTATTGGTAAGGGGTGAGATTTCTGGGGGGAAAGCGGGCTATAAAACTATTATTAAAAGCGCGTCTTTAGATAAGCAAGGCGCGCAGACGGGATATGTAATAATTCCTTCCCTGCTGATACTATTTGTCAAACTGGCAGCTCTTTGCAGCAGAGAGAAGGGTGGGGAAAAAAAACTATATTACAAATGGGCTTTTCTGTTATCTTGTCTTCCTACTTAATAACTAGCGGCCAGCGGAGAGGGCAGAGAGGGAGAAAACACTGCTAGCGGGCGTAAATCCCAGGCCGGTGTTCTGACGAATTACTCGAGCAAATTCTCCTGCGCAATCGCAGGAGAATTTGCTCACTGCGCATGCGCATAAAGTTACAGCTGATAACTCAGCTGTAACTTTATGTCCACCGCGCATGCGCGAGCTGCGCAACCCACATCCCGCACACCCCTTCTCACCAGCTGATCGGACAGCGGCGGTACACAGCGCATGCGCGCGGCTATCAAGCCGTGTGGGAATGCGCTGTGTCCGTGGCTGGATTCAAACAAAACGCTGGTAAGTAACACGGGGCGGGGGGGGGGGACATAAGGAGCCAACAGAGAGGTAAGCACCCTGGTGAGGGCTGCCTCATCTTCATGGGAGTTGTGATCCTACAGCAGGAGGATCACAACTGGAGCGACGAGAGGTAAAGGGTCTAAGCCCTCCCGAGGATCTTCAAATCAGACAGAAGGCTACTTTGCATTTGCAAGGGGGGAATATATTTGGAGTGGGGCACAATCAGGGCACCATTCAAATTACAGTGGGCAGTAACATTTTGTTTTATTAAACAAATGTGTTTAATCCCTCTGTATTCAATTTGTCTGTGTGATAATAGAAACATTTATATACATAATCAACACCGTAAAGGAAGAGAGTATATTTAAAAGAAGAAAAACTACCACAACTAGAGGACATAGTCTTAAATTAGAGGGGACAAGATTTAAAAGTAATATCAGGAAGTATTACTTTACTGAGAGGGTAGTGGATGTATGGAATAGCCTTCCAGTGGAAGTGGTAGAGGTAAACACAGTCAAGGATTTTAAGCATGCGTGGGATAGGCACAAGGCTATCCTAGATATAAGATAGGGAACCAGGGATTAATAAAAGTATTTAGAAAATTGGGCAGACTAGATGGACCGAATGGTTCTTATCTGCGGACACATTCGATGTTTCTAAGTTTCTATAACAGGTATGCGAAACTAAATATTTTTTTAAGAGAAGTGTCGAATCTTTTTATTTTAAAAATGCCTCGCCATTTTTTTTCTTCGATTGTTGGTTTCTCCTAAAAAGAACGATATAGATTTTTTGCTTTTTCTAAAGCAGCAGTCCTGTCTATCCCTCCTGACTGGATGTCCCTGGATGTATATAAAGAACATATACAATATATGGAAACTAAGCTGGGTGGGGCGGATACACAGTGAGAACTGTGTTATATTATTATTATTATGTGTTATATTATTATACCCTTAGAAGGACAATAGAGCTACACAATGCAATTACACCTTGTAGGCTTGGTCATTTGGAATCTAGGCTGCCATTGAAAAATCTGCGGTCCCAATACACATCTAAAGACCCTAGCCACGCACCTATTAATTGGTTGGCTTCAAATGCATAAAAATGGACAAGATTAGACCAAAGGCATGACCAGGTCTGATGAAGTGCTTGGCTACCCCAAATGTTAGTAAAGTAGCAATGGTTGCAGAGATGAATGCATTGTTTGAGAAGCTGGTCTAAATGCCTACGACTAAGTGTCGTCAATGTGAAACGCGACGGGCAAGACAACTTTTGTGCGATTTTAAAAATGTGGGTTTTCTCCCTCTTTAAGGCAGATTGTAAAACATAGACTATCTTATTTCTCCCCGAGGGGCTTGTAAAGTACATATGTTGAGCGCAGAGGTTCAGGAAGCAGCGAGAGAGCATTCAGTTAGGAGTCTTTTCATCATGTGGGGGGCTTTCTCTAGGTAATGAGAAGAGGTAAATGTTTAGCAGCTGCTGTAGTGGATTATATGTGTGCACTCCTGCACTCTTAAGTCATAGAAAGCTGCTGTGCACAGCCTGTGGCAGCAATTAATTGTTTATCGCTGCAGTATTGGAGAGACACAATGGTCACAGCATTGCAAGCCAATTGTTTTATACGGAGATCAACTGCCAGTCCCTTTGTTCTGTGGATATTATTCAAGACCAAAAGGCTGCTGTAGACTAAATGCTTTCACTAACCAATCTGCTCCGTGCTGCTTTGGAAACATTTAACCCGACAGATGCCATTTCCATCTCCTCTGGTACAGAGAGGGTTCAAGACAAGGTCCTGTAGCGATGTCACTGGATGAGGTGTGCACACAGTATCAATAATGCACAGATCATGTGTATATACAGTATAAGAGCAGTCCAACCCTGTGCCATCAAATAAATCACAGCAAAACGGAAACTGATACCCTCCCAAATATTCAAGGGAACCATTAAATGTTTATTACAGTAAAATAATTTTTTTAAAAAGCAAAATACATAAATAGATTTTTTTTTAAAGTACAATAAATATTACAGCAGATATACAGTCTTAAGTCCTCTGTATTTGGTCCTCCAGTGCAGTGCCTCCCTGTGTTGGCTCCGAGAGCATATTTAAGGGGACCATGGACCCTCCTGCCCAAATGGTGCAGAAGTGAACAATGTTCTGTTTTTATAGTTCACTTTCACTGTCCATGTACTTAATCTCCTTTTTTATGTATTTTTCCTAATTTTGTATTTTTGCAATACAGTGCTTGACAGTTCCCGGGAGCCAGGAAGCCACCTAAAATCCATACACCTAGTTCCTAACATGTTCTCAGAACTCTAGAATTGTCCCTGGCTCTCTGATTGACTTGAATATTTGGGTGTGCATTAGTTAACTAGGTTTTTTCCGGAGCCATCAGAACCTCCTACATTTCCGTTGACATATCCTTCTTGGCATACGCTGATATTGAAGCCATTATGTATATTTTGCCTTACAGCGTCTGTAAAAACGGTCTACTCAAAAAGAGAAAATTGTAGGGAACGTAGTTGGGGATCTCAAACGCTTCCCATCCAGCTTGGAGAATATTATTTAATGTTAAATATTAACTCGGCTACATTTGCCTAAAGTTTGAAATTCTTGTCTTAGTTCCCTGCAATTCTTTCTTTATTGATTGCATTGCTTAAAAGACGAAAATCTTACACTTAGATGAATTTGTGAAATTACAGCAGTTTTCAAGAAGCCAGGACTGCCCATACTAACCGAGTAAAAGTCAATTTCCTCATTTTTTTTTTTTTGCTATATGAACCAATGAGAATAATGACATTCAAACGAATGGAATATCATGTTTCTCTAGTGATGTCAACAGACAGTGTGTGGCAACGTTAAGAGATCCTACGTGTACAAGGTCACTTTGATCCATACAATGTATTGTATTCCAGCAGCAGAGGAAGTGGATAGGATGCAGGGGAGGGCTTGAGTAGAATATATAAAAACTGATGTATGTAGAATACACCATTCATGCAGTCTTCCACTTGCACCAAAGTAAATTTGGGGACTAGACTGTCCGTTTAAAGCTGTAACAGCTGTTAATTAGCCAATATGGCTCACCTTTTGCAGCTGTGTCTGTAGTTGTGATCTTCAATTCAATATTCATCTGGTGTTTCTATTTTTCTAAGCTTTGATGACCATGTATATTTTTTAGATTTTTCTGACTCGTTTTCTCAAAAAAAAACAATATTTAAAATACATGGCCTCCCGGAGCCTCCTGCATGCCTATTTTACATTTTTTTAAACGTGTAACTTGTATTACACTTTAACTCAGATAAAAATAATAGAGGTCAGTCTAACTCTAAAAACGTTCTTCCTTTACGAAAAGGTTCCGTGCTCGACCCATTCTTGAATCTAGAACTCCTCAGACTACATCATCCGATCCAAGGGCAAAAGGTAGCAGCTTCCTTCTTTCAGCAGTTATGTGTTAGTCCTTAGTAAATCCAGCGACCATATAAATGAACTCTGCTTTAATAACTCACTGATACAGGCTATTCCATTTTAACAGATGGCTCTTTCACAGAGTGAGAGAGAGAAAAAAATCTGCAATGAATCTGGCAGTCTGCTAGGCAGCATCTGAGAGTGATGCTTATATTTCAGTGAATTCATACGCTGAATACCAAGCAGAAATGATGGATAATGCCTGCTTCCTTACATCCGCTGAGCAACCAAATCACAGAGATATGGGGGACAGGACCGAAAATCTACCATGCTCTTGGAACATTAATAACTGCGTTATCTTACGTTATGCAGTGTGGATTTAGTTGAGCCAGGTATATAAACAGAGAACGATGGGGGTCAGAAAGTTAAGATATCTGTGCCAAAAGTAGATTTCACTTAAGAAATCTATATATTATGCTAGCAGAGTTTCAAACACACGTAATAAAACATAATCTGTTTTAATGGTTTCTGAGGAGTCGCCTGTTTATGACTAGGGTAGCCACCTGGCCGGTAATTTACCGGCAGGCCGGTAAAAAATTGGCATCAGGCCAATGTTAAGTCTATGGAGACAGTACCAAGGCCGGTATTTTTTGGAAGAAAAGGTGGCAACCCTATTTATGACATCACCTGTGGCATCCGTCCTCCCTCAAGCTTCAAAGTATGGTTTAAGAAGCATATATTTTATATAAACACAAATTGATTGATTTATATATTTGTTCACTTTTTTTATATATTTGTTCAATTTTTGGGCACAAATATTAAATATAATATTTTATTGCGCTCCTCCAGTACACTTTACTTATGATATTTCCCAGTGAAAGGAGTACATTTGTATCTAAAGTCACAGGTTATGCCATAAATTGGCAAAACCACAAATAGAGTTTAAAATTTTTTTATCTTATTTTATGCATTTGCTTGCTATTCTTCTAACACAATGGATGTATCGTTTTTATATCTTTTTTTGTTTGTTATTCTCGACACTCACAGTGACCGAGACCCTTTATCCATAGTTGCCAACATTGGCCATGTTTCCAGGGACACATATTTGTTCCACGTGCTGCAGAAAGAGCATGCAAAGTGCTGCCCGGCAGTATGAAGGATGCATAAACACACAGGCAGAATCCAATTAATTAATCAAAGGTAGGTTCTATGAGATCTCCACCCTGATTAATTAATTGGATTGTGTCTGTGCGTATATGCATCCAACATACTGCTGGGCAGCACTTTGCATGCTCTTTCTGCAGCATGTATACATTATACATTTCCCACTAAAAAACAGTTAATTTGCATACCGTGCCACAGGTGATGTTATAAGCAGGAGACTCCATAGACACACATTTTTCTCCTAGTTTAGACAGTTGCTTGCAGTTTTGCTAACACAATGTATAGATCATTTTCAATCATGTTTTATTATGTACCTGCACAGTATAAGCAATGCTTAGGTGATACAGTTCCTTTAACCATTTACACCCATAAGTTACATGTAAATAAATGTAACAATCCTGAATTACACCATGTGCTGCTGGAATTCGCCCCACGAGAAACATAACAAGCTGTAAGCAGATTTTTCCGAGTCTAGACCATACTGGAAAGTGTCTAGCCTACAGAGCAGAACTCATTCGGCAGAACAGATCCAAAACAAATCCATAAAAATAATCCAGCTGAGTATTACCAACTGTACATCTCCTGACAACTTCCCCTGGAGCAGTGATTCCCATGGTTCTACCTTTAATAGAAAAGGGCTCAATATTCTAAGGATTTGAGCAGTTTCTGTAAAAAATTATAATGGAATGTTCCATCTGGGATCATGCCTCCGAGTTCCACTTTACCCAGAATTCCATTGGGTTTTCAAACTCTTCTCTTAGATGTACCAATGCGTTTTTTCGGTAAATGGTGCTATTGCTGGGATACAATACGGCATGTATCAGTGGAATAGTCCTTCTGTAAGGAACTGACTGGATCACTGTATCCCTTTCATAAACTGTAACGTTAGGCAAGAGCACTTCACTCTTTTGAAACTTGAATTCCGCATTGATTTCTAGAGTCCGGCACCACAGACGTTCCAGGCGTCGGGTCTGCAACCAGCAATTAATCCATCAATGGTACAGAGAGGAAGAACACCAGGGAAATCAAGGCCGTTTAATACAAGCATTACACTTGGACAGTGTAAGGGAGCTGATGTGACCCAAGCATTCAAATACAGAAAGTGGGGAAAGGAAAACGAGGGTTCAGGTGCAATCAGTCTCACAAATCCAAGGCAGCCATTTGTAAATGTTCTACTGAAATGTTCTAAAACGCCTTGTATGTATCTTTTTTTATCCCGGGGTCCTAAACCCAGAATGTCATTTAAATATCAAGGATTAAAAGATGACAAATAGTTGCCACTCTGCAGGGCTTGATTTATTTCAGTCAAAGCACCATACCCCTGGCTCCTAGAAATTACCTACGTAGGCTTCTGAATTGGTCTGCTTGGCTCCTAAAATCTACAAAATATTTATCAAGCCCTGCAATAGATATGACTTAGGTACTCACCCTACTGACCATGGGTCACGACTTAGAAAGTAATCATAGTTATGCTTTTGTCCAACTCCAATATAGCAAACACCATCCTATTTCTATTCTGTTCATTCCGCTCGGTGTCAAAGTTATGCATGGCACATGGATCCACCCACTTCAGAGGCCCCCCGCCCACAGCGTACCAATTAAAGCTTAACGTGCAGTCGAGCTACGGGCAGAGTTCTGGTACAATTGTGAGTATCGAGTTTGCAAAGCGGCTCTACGCTCAAGGCTTAATTTGCCTTCTTCAACTAAAAACGCTTTCAGGGATTTTTTTTGGGGGGGGGGAATCCCTCGAGACTGATTAAATCCAAGGGGAAGACGAACATGGATCGGAGATCTGCACAGAGACAGCCCAAAAGAAAATACGCAAAGGAACGCAAACATGACATACTATGGCATGAGTTATACATTAACACAAAACAACTGCAGCTCTTTGCTAAATATTTTATACTGTGTATCATGAGGCCTTTCAAACAGCCAGTGTTTTATAATCTACTATAAATAGCCGGCAACTGGACTCCTCTGGCCAAAACAGGAGTTACCCACGTTGGACCTTTATTTCCTTGTATTTTATAGTGATTTGATGGGTATCGTCCCCCTCCATGAACTAACCACATACAACGGAATAGAAAGGAATGTTCACAGCTGGTCCTGCCACGTCCATGACTTAACACAGGGCTGATCCCTTGGACGAAAGATCTGTGCGAGTCCATCTGCAGGTTAGCTGACCATGGCAGAACGTCCTCTCCCGTCTCACTGGCTCAAACACTTGGATTTAAAAAATATGACAACTTGAGGTGCAGATAAATAACAAAAAGAATTGTCTGTTAAAAAATATATGAAAGGGACAGTCTAGTCCCCAAACTCACTTTGGTGCAGGATGAAGATCACTGCTCGTATAGTGCACTGGCTTTTTTTCCAGTGTGATTTGATTCAGGCATTCTGCATAAATCACATGTTTAATATTCTACTCAAGCCCCACCCTGCATCCTATCCTACAGGTACTGCCACATTGATTGTGTGTAGGCAGTGAGCATGTATCAATTTCGTCACTTCCTCTGCTCGTGGAATAGAATGCACTCTGTGGAATGTAAGTAATCTTGTACACATAGAATCTCTTAACAGTGCAACACATTTTCTGATGACATCACTAGAAAAACAGAATCTTCCATTCAATTTGAATGGCATTATTATCATTAGTTCTTGCAGCAAAAAAAAAAAAAAAAATGTTTTTTAAGAAATTGACTTTTATTCAGCTGGTGTGGGAAGTCCTGGTTTCTTGCAAACTGCTGTAATTTCGCAAATTCATCTTAGTGTAATAAAGAGAGGAATAAAGAGGAAGAGAATGGGGGTAACAGTATAACAGGTAGATGTGCACATCTCTCTGCACCAGTCAGGGCTGGAGGATTTTTGCCGGTGACCAGTGAAGGTCGAACATCAATAAAATGCCCATTGCAAAGTGCGGGGACCGACCATCAGGAATAATGTTGGTTTGTGTACACATCCGGCTAAAAGGTGTTCCCAAATCAACATAAAACAAGTTATAATTTCTGCTGCGAAATCACCTTTGTGATGATCTCTTTCAAATATTCCCCTCATATATAGCATACAAGTCAGCGTGCGCAAAATAAACCTTATTTTATCATATATCCCATATGAAGATTATCACGTATAAATAACCGAATATTGTGTGATAGCATTTAAGTTATAGTTCATATGGGACTTTACTGTAAATTATATCACACTATTTTTTTTTTTTCCTTGCGCACCGTCACCTGGATGCACATGTTGGTATCCTTCTACCCATTTACATAAATAAAGTCTACTCATTATAAATGCATTGAAATTTGGATGTATCACACCAACATGCCACTGTACCGTAAAAGTCTGACGATTTCTCACCGTGTAGAACTTGTTTTAGCATCTCACCCACCTTGGTTTCTCAATGATAAAGATAAGATTAGTAACAGATCCGATTTTGCCCCCCGGCTTGGAAAACTGTAACTAAAAATAAAAAGGATAAACTCTCCATCTTAGAGCAGGAAATTGCATTTCCACGTCAATTTAAAAAACCCACTCAATGTAGAGGTCGGAGTTTTAAAGGCATGGTGGGCTTAACATGTTCCTTGCCAGTAGTAGGGGGATTTTCAAAGACTGTACACAAAAGGATGAATTGGTCAAAGAAGTGCCCTGGAAGGAACTGGTTCTCCATAACCTGACATCACTGATTGACATGCAAAACTGGTGCTAAAGACACTTCCAGCAGGGAAGGAGATGATCATTAACCAATGCCGGACCACATTTCACTGGTGCTGTGGAGCGTGGCTCTGTGAGGTGGAAGTCCTTAGTCCATGCTTGTGCCTTCCGTCTCAGGTAAAATCTTGGGTTTGGTCTCTCTTTAAAAGAATTTTCCATCAACGTGAGACAAAACCTGCTCATTCCATTGGCCATGGGTTATCAGCCGCCCGATCTAACGTGAACAGGCAATGCCATGCTAGGTGTTCTAATGAACCCGACACGTTGGATAGTCAGGAAGTCCCATTGCAGGATAGTAACATTCTACACAATGGTACTTTATTGTGGTCAGGTATTCCTCAAAGAAGGAAGTGAGACTGACGGAGGTAGAGGTAATTCTTTATAGGGTACACCAAGGATAACCAGATGGAATAAGAAGGAATAAATAGGCTAACACAGCCTGAGGCCAGAGAACTGGTTAGGAAGAGTGAGTAGAGTATCCAGAACCAAGCCAAATGCTCATATACCAGGGAATTCGAATAATCCAGAGCCAAGGCAAGAGATGGCACATTGGAACAAAGCCAGAATCAAGCTACAAACATCAGGGAATCCGTAATCACAAACTAAGAATTTCACTATGCAGAAATAATGCCAAGTCAGAACCAGAAAATTCAGAAAGTACCTTTCAGAATCGATCAATTATTTTTATATTTATATCCCGTGTGCCAACGAGCCTTTTCCACCAACCGTGGATGTCTGGTCACAAAATAATAGATTTCAACCTGTCTGGAATGCTTTAGTTCGTGGCTCAGAAACACTCTGATGTCACAAATACAAAGACGTTTCCAGGATCTTTTAAAATATGACCTATTTATGTTAAAATGAAATCCGTGATAAATATTGGTGCGGTGGCTGACAAACTTCTGACCCAGCCTGTCGGAGACGGTTTAAATGTTGACCTTGCTCATCGAGCAAGCACTTCCAGAATGTGGTGTTAACTTTCGCTGGCAACCAGCACCTGTCCACCTGAAATGGACATCTGTTGTTCTTCTATTATCGGAGACGTGCTGTTTGGCAAGTTCCTGGCTAGCTTCCACTGCATACAACAAGGTCACTTTCAGCATTAATCACAGACTATCAAAGCCTGATGAAATCAGCAAGCACCTTCCTCCACTACAGAAAAAGGCAATTATTTTCCCAGAAGATGGGACTAATAGACAAAGATTTAACCTTGAAAGTTTAAAATCCCAACCCGAGAAATTTAGTGTTGAATAAATGCCATAACTAAGCAACAGTATCTTTCTAAACAGGAACGGTACGTGATCAAGCTTGACCATCTTACTCTGAATAACCATAGAGTCCAAGGGGGCAAAGCCCTCTCATTCAATTGGCCATCGCTACATGCAGATGGATCAGTGGAAGAGAACCAAGTGCAAAGTAACGATGCAGAAATCTTACAAGCACTGGCCCATGGTCCGAAGACAGTAGCATTGATTCATAACATTGTAGGAGGTAAGGAGAGGTACAGGAAAGGCTGATCACCTCTAAGGATGGATGGTTCATGGTTTGGAGCTCTGGGTCAAACAGATTACGTATATTTTTTTCCTAGTAGAAATTGGATGTTATTTTTGGGCAATCACTATAATAAGATCACTTATTCTTAATAACTATGGTAACTATAAGATTTCTGCATCGTTACTATTCCAAATTTATCAATAATAGATATGTTTCCTTTCTTGAGAAACACACTAATTAAGTTTCCTGGAAATGCTTTACAGAAGCACAAAGTTAAGAATAAGTGTAGCGAGGCTTAAACTTGCAGCTCAAGGAAAAGAAGCCTTCTAAAGATGTCCATCGGTAAGCTGGTTAATTCCGAGCATGAGATGTTCCAGGGTGTGGGACTTCTAAAACTCAAAATATCTGACCGTAAACCAGAAAGCTCTGCAGGAACACAATGCAGACCCCTAAGAAACATACATATTATAGCAAGACTGGACGACCCGTGGATTATATATGGTATCTTGCTATCTTGAAAGCAAAAGTAACACCATTGCTGCAGGTATTCAGAGGATCCAGAAACTGGACAACTGCAAACAGGTCAGCATCTCTCCATAAAAGACCAGGGGCACTGGGGTTATAATATATTAGATATAAAAGAGATACAAATCAGGTTGTCCACCCAAAAGGTTAAAAAAAAAATTAGGCTGAAACAAGACACTTTGTTATTATGGTTTAAGAAGTTATATTCACAGTACACTGGGGAGCATGGCTGAAAATCAAAAACCTTTTCATTTGGATGGCACAGTTAATAAGTATTTTTTTTATATTTGTAATGGTAATATTGTGTCCTTAATGGTTCTACAGGGACAAAGAACAAGAACAGAAAACACAGTTTTTTTTGGATACAAAACATGTTCTCTAAAACCCTTCCAATCTCAGGCATTGTTCGCAGCTAGTACACCAAAATACAGGTGTGTAGTCTATTCTTCGCCAAAAACAAGAAAGTATTGAGAGAAAAAATAATAATAATAATAATAATTATTTCCAGATCAACATAGCAAAACAGACTGCGCCCATTCAATCACATAAATGCATTACCCTAATGATTAATGGTTTGGAAAAAGGCTATTTAAATGCATTTGCCATTCGTTTTGTCTCTTGCATTCTCTCGGAATTGAGTTTTCGACGTTTATGGATTGTAACAATGGGCAGATGTTTTCCACCTGGGCACATGTGCTTCCATGCTTGTTCCAGTTCTTTCCTATTTAATCAGGGCTTCTCGATGGTTGTGTTGCTAACCACAGACCTTTAAATCCGCGGGGCTGTGCGCTAAACACAGTTATTAGACACGGTGGGGATAGGCAGCAGCTTTTGTAGGGAAGAAAAGAAGGAATCTAACAATGGGCTAAAAGCTCTGAGGCAAAGAAAAATATTATTATACTTATATTTGCAAGAAAGAAAAAAAAAAGGAGAGAAGAGAGACAAGCGTGGAAAGTGGTAGGCAATTTTGTATCGACAAAAAAACGAGGGACTTCTAATCAAACAGTGCATTGTTGTGTGTTGTTCTGACAAGTCTATATTCTCCATCAACTTACAAGAGAATAAAAGAGTCTCGCTTCGTAATGAGGGCTCAATGCACCCAGTTTACGTTGATGGAAAACGTTGGCAATTAAGACATCCGCTAATCATGGGCGCTCGATTGTGGAGCCGGTGTACCTTTCGCAATAGACTGCCAGACAGGAGGACTTCATTTGGTGTTACACATGCGCCCTAGGAAATGCAGAAAACTTGCCAAAGCGACTATCGCAACGGTATTTACCTTGCCATGGCACTTCTTGCCAACGCGTTTTTGCCCAGCCACAAATGAACAGTTAGGAGTAGTTAAAAGTCATCTACGAAAGATGCGGATGACGAGTTCAATGTAAACAGTTAATCTACACATTTGCTAGTGCAGTCGCTACCAATCCATAGATTAAAAAGGTATGGGGAGTTATGTATAAAGGTCAACTGTGGAGCAAAGTTCTAAAGGTAGTGCAGTCACCTTGGAAACCAACGGACTGTTCATGCTACTTACATCACTTTTAGAACTTTGACCCAGAAATTACTTTTATATTTAAATGGACAGTCTAGTCCCCAAACTCACTTTTGTGCAAGATGAAGATCACTGCTTGTATAGTGCACAGGCTTTTATCCCTGTGTGATTTGATGCAGGCATTCTGTGTAAATCATATTTTTAATATTTGACTGAAGCCCTCCCCAGTGATTACTCTGCATGTTTACTGCAGGTGCAGCAGCACTGATTCTATAGACACTGAGGATATAAAGTTTTGTTTAATATAGTCACTTCCTGTCGCCGCAAATTGAGTCTATTGAGTGGCCTATGAGTGATCTTGCTCTTGTACACAGTAGGATCTCTTAACAGTGCAACACATTGTCTGATGACATCACTAGAGAGACAGGATATTCCATTTGAATGAAATTATTCTCATTGGTTCCTGCAGCAAAAAAAAAAGGAAATGATTTTAACTCAGCTAGTGTGGGCAGTCCTTTTTTCTTGCAAACTGCTGTAATTTCTCAATTTCTTCTGCCTGTATGTATTTTATATTTTAAGCAATGCAAAATGTAAGATATGCATTTGAAAGTACTTTTAAAGCACATTAATATGCATTAATATTTGGAAGATGCATTTAAGGCGCCAGACAGTCCATTTAATTATCATATTTTCTGGCTGTAGCTATAGTAGTTCCTTAGAAAAATGCAGAAACCAAGACCCTTTTTTTGGCTTATTGAACTCTAACCCTGCCCACAGCTTTCTTAGGATCCTTTGTATCTCGTATGGCCAAGCTGGAGGCAACACTCCAAACAGCCCAATGTCTAATTCAAGGGACTCCAGCCCAGAAAGCTCTGATCTTTCTCAAAGAAGGGGACAGTCAAGGGTTTTACCACACTGTAGAGTCCAAAACAATCGCATACTAATAATAGACAAGTTAATTGCAAAAATCATCTATTAATAAGTGTTGTCATTCACGTTTAATGAATAGCACCCCCAGTGGTGGTGCAGAGAGAATCTTTTACATTACTTTTATGTAGAGATATAAATTGTTCCCAGTATATAATATGAGGAGCGATTTACCTATGTCGTAGGCCAGGAAATCAGCGGAGAAACACTTTGCACCGTTGCTCAGAGAAGTATCATTGTGCGTGTTACCACCAAACACCAGCATCGCACCACTGATTAATACCGCCGAATGGAGGTACCGCGAGAGTCCGCTCTCTTTCAGGATTGTCCTGAGGGGATTAAAACATAATAATAATATAAGTACATTTTCAATATACAATACTGGGAGATATCCTTTTGTTAAAATTAAATAGAAATATATTAGAACCTTAAATACTATAACAATAGAACACTGATTACCGAACCCTGGAACAGCAAGCCATCAATATTTATAATTCAAAGAGTATGTATCTGTTGTGTCAGTGTTCCATATAAGAATACTGTGTAGCCAATGAGGGATAAGCAAGGAACGGATTCCATCTCCGATTGGCTGAATATATTCTGCCAATGTAAGTCTTGTTGTTATTGTAAATTACATATCTTTGAGTGCAATACATTGCAATAATTAAAAACCCTTTTTAATACACATGTTAATTAGTTCAGATTTACAATTTGCAAATGGGCCCCATTGATGATTGTATACAAAACAAATATTTATAGTTTTGGTGATTTAAATAATAAATAATAATGGTAAAACATCTTACTGTGAACCAACCTTGTATGCCAAGAATATGTATATGAACAACAAAAAATAATTAAAAATCCACATATACCAGTGTTTACGTGCTTGGACAATGTAGAGGTGCAAGGTCTAATACACCAAGATTCTCATTATTTTGCATAATATGGTTTGACAATGTAAATATAAAAAAATAATGAATCAGAAAGCAAAACCCAAAAGATAGAGTAAGCACAAATAAATCAGCGTTTTATGTGATTTATAGACCATTTTTATGGTCACACAATGCAAGCAATGTTTAGGTGACAGTGGTTTTAGGTCATCAAGGAAGGAATAAGACATTGGGGAGAGGGTTCTCCGGTTTCCAGTTATGTCAATGCAATTCTGGGCATCAGTCCGTAAAAAGGACACTGTAGAACTGGAAAAAGTACAAAGCAGGGCTACAAAATGAATAAGGGGATTGTAGGATCTTGGTTATGAAGAGACTAAAAAAAAGTTGCATTTATGTACGCTAGAAAAAATATGATTAAATTGTACAAATATGTGCAGGGCCAATAAAAAGAGCTCTCCAGTGACCTGTTCATTAACAGAAAGGTACAGAACCAGAGGTCACCCCCGGACACTAGAAGAGCAAAGATTTCATAGACAGCAAAGGAAGGGATTTTTTACGGTAAGGACAATAAAGATTTGGAACTCACTGCCAAGAGAGGTGGTGCTATCAACCCCAATAGATGCCTTCAAAGGGGGTCTGGATACTTTTTTTTAGAAAAGCAGGACAGGGTTATCAATAATAGAATAAACATTAATATTTTCTGATTGCCTATTGGAGTGAAGAAGGAATTCTTCCCCCTAAGCCCAAAATTTTGAAATAGCAGGAATGATAGGTAGAAGGTTTGACCTTGATGGACTTAGGTCTCTATTATATCTCTGCATATATGCAGGGTCATCTTCCATAAACACAAATTCTGACTAGGGTTGTCACCTCTGCCATTTTATACCTGCCACTAGGACTTGCATTATGTAGAAGTAGGGTTGCCAGCCCCTTCTTTAAATAAATACTGGCCATGCTATTGCCTCCACAGGCTTACATTGGCCTGAAGATATTTGTATTTTACCAGCCTGCCAGCAAAATACTGTCTGGTAGGCATCCACATATAGAAGTCATATGAAATCACTTAACTAATCAATGTGGATCTATGGGAAGCCCTCCTTGAGTCGATTTCTGTTTGGTCACATAGGGCTTCTACATACTGCAAAGAGGGGTTGCCATCCAGTCGGCACTCTTTTTTTTTTTTTTTTTTATTTCTTCTTTTGGAAGAAAAAGTTCGCAACCCTGACTGCAAAGCAGCAAGCAATATATGTCAGCGTTGGCAAATCAGCTCCGAATTACAGCCACGGAAGATGTAACATAATACATTGTAGCGTAACTGGCAAATTAACATGAAGTGCATTTCTTGGATCCCGGAGGGGCACTGAATCTTCCTTCATTGGGTTCAGTTCCATGATTGTGGTACATGCATATATATGATTTAAGGGTTAATATGAACACACTCTACTGACGAAATCACATGGTACTAAAGTATATAAATTAGCCCCAGAAAGGCCAAATCTGGCCCTGGGCTCTCTGCCCTTTACCACAAAGTCTGACCCATTTATTAAGCTCACTGGAAACCAATATTGATTTGTTATAGCTGTATCCGACTTGGGCCTATAAAGGATGTGACCTTTACATATAGTGCTGCCTTTAAGATATATTCAGGAAGGCAAAGGGACTGGCCGTCCCCAGAGCATCGCATGTATATTAATAACATAACAGAATTGCCACAATACTCATCAAAATAAATATCCCACATATTTACATAATAAACGTGAATATTTATGAGGCTATTCAAGGAATTAAATTCTACAGCAAAGTTCTCCAATTGGTCTACACAGCAGGAACATTCCATGCATTCCACTGCTAAGCTTTTAGAACTTTGCCCCAGACCTGACTTTTATAAATATACCACTACTATACATTTGTATTTCAAATTCTTAATAAAAATTGTTTTTACCAGTTACATATAACTTATGTGTGCTGCTTTGCAGTTAGGCTTGCAAACCTTTTCTTCGAAAAAATGGCAGCCATGTAATTGCCTCCAAACCAGTTGGGTAGAAACCTCCATGCTGATGTATATGGCTTTTTAATGTCTTTATAAAGCATTTTTTATTTTTAAATCAAAATGTGTATTAACACCTTTCAGGGAAGAAACTGTTTTTTAACTTCTGCGGTGTATAGCTATAATAATCCTTTTTATAATTTAATATACCCACACATATCATACTTTGTTTTATTCAACATAAAAAGGACTTTCTTAAGATACCATTATTTTCATTGAAATTTAAAAATGTACTATTAAAATGTGTTAAATAATATCAAGAATTTTTTTTTTAAACTTTTTCTAACTTTTACATAAAAAATCCTTTACACCTTTACAAATACCCAAATTACATGTTTTTCTGTTGTTTTCTGCAAGTTATAGGGCAATAACTGAAAGTGGCATATTGCGTTTTTTTTACTGTAATGTTGTTGTCTCCCTCTAGAGGCAGTCAAGCAACATCCCATCAGTGACGGATGCCATCACTGATTGCTTCCAAAGTTCTTGCCACAACAGGGCAGCACCATATTGAGAGGCATTTTACCTTTAAATATGGCACTTGCGATTGCTCCAGGGAGCGATCATTTTGTCGCGATCATTTAGACACAGGATGTACATGTATGTCCTGTGTGATTAAGGGGTTAAAAATATATATCATTAGAGCAATGCACTGCTTACCGCTCAGAGATATCAACACAGAAAAAAAGATTTTACAGCAAAACAACTGTTCTGCCAGGTTTAGTCTATTTTGTGAAAAGGTTTTATTTTATTTACTCCCTAGTTATAGCCAGCAGTAGGAAGGTTAACCCTGTTAACAGCTAATAACACAGGTAGGGAATAGGTTAATCCACACCTGGCTTTAATCGAAGAACAATTAAGCTGCAACAGCATTGCTAGCTTGTAAACCGAGTTTACCATTCCTTCTCAACACAATACAAGATAATCAGTGTGCAGCTGACGTAGCTAGCAAGTTAATCTCAGGCCAGTTTGGGCTGAAAGAACAAACTAGCTTCTGCCGTCTTGTTATGTTAGAAAAAGGAGAGAGTGTTAGCTTTAGAAACCCAGGAAACAAGTCGAGTTACATTGACACCTTTAACTGAGATTGCAAGACTTAAAGAAGTCTCAGGTCTCTTCATCGTGCTGGTTGTTAAGAATGTAAAGCAGATTAGATCCAAGTGAGCCCAGGTCTGAGTTCTTTGATCAATCATTGGTGGTATAATTGCAGTCATCCTCTGGAGGTGTCAGAAGGTATTCACACTTCTAGTGGGATCTGCTGTCTGGTTTGCAGGCAGATCTATAAAAGTTATATCCCACTAAAGAGCTTCATTTAAGGAATTAAATGGAAGCATTACTTTAACTCCACATATTTTCTACTCCCTTGTACCACCACTGGACGATCAAAGAACCTGGACTCCCATTCATAACAATGTGATGTGTATGTGTACTTAAGAGAGATTTTTTTTTTAATAAAGGCTTATTAATTCAGCTAAGATATTGATACTGAGGTAAGTATTAGTACCAACATATAAAGAGTGGCTTCAACCAATCAAAGAGAATAAAAATAGAAGATGCCATATATTCAGCCCAACGAAGAAGATGGAGATGGATTAAGTGGTCATAGTTTATAGAGAGCAAGGAATGTAAAAGCTATCTGAATAGTACGGTATAGGTAGAAAATGAGGATGAGAGAGTTTATCTTTGGAGGTAATATATAAGGGAAGTAGGATTAGAGGAGAAGAGGGGATAGGAAAGAAGGAGGAAGGACGTATGTCTGTATAATTGTTATATTGGAATAATAAGAGTTATTATGTATGCCTATTATAAGTGATTTCTGTAAATGGTATTGTTTAAAATGTGTAAATATATATTCATTGAAAGAAGCACTTGTATTTGTGCAAATTATTGGAAATTGTGAATATTTGCACGTAATGTATTATGGATACTTTTGTTTTAACTGTAGGATTTTTTGTATTTGTGAATTTGTATGAAGAATATAATAAAATAGATTTTAAAAAAATATGTTTTGAACATTTATTTTGTATAACATGCCTTGTTTACCGCTGTTGATCCAAAAGAAGGCACAAAAATACCCTTATTTCAGCAATTTATAATTCTGTTTTCAATGGGGAAAAAAATGTCCTTCTTGACTCCAAATGGCAATCAGATTTCTCCTTGGATCAACAAGCACTAAATAAATATTAAAGCCTGTAAAGGTATCAATTTGACTCTACTTTTCTGTTTGTAAACATTATCCTATTTAACTTCAAGATTAGTGGAGATGGTTCTGAAGTATTTTTTGGTACAAAAACAAGACATTAAATTGAAAGCATGTCATTTTTGATAGACTTGTTTTTTGTTTTGTTCTGTCTTGTTTTATAATTTGTTTACTGTTGATACATAAGTCTTAGGCATGGTTGTCTGCCTGTGTTTTTTTCCTACAGGGGATTCGTTTGGTGAAAATAGAATAAGGATTATATGGCACAATGGTACAAGACATTTTATCCTCCAAACTACTGCCCCCATGTTTCCCTGGCAAGGATGGGGGGTGATCTGGTTGCGGACTGTCTCTCTCTCACAGTACAATGAGAGAGCCTTGGTTTTACATATAATCAATAGAGGGGATAACAACTAGGTTCCCTCTGGTTGTGCTACAAGGGATCAAACAGACCTGCAATTTTCTACAAAGATACAAGCAGGAAGAGAAGGGGTCCTACAGTTTTTTTTAAAGAAGTTTAAAAGAAAAATGTTTAGTGCCCCTTTAATAGCATAATTGGAAACATTCTATAATTTGTCCATTTTTCGAATTCAGCTATAAATGAAAAATGTTTACATTAGCTGGTGGGGCAGCTCAGTGGACTAATGCCCCATCTGGAGAATCTGTTCAGGGTTAACTCAGCCCATCATCCTTCTGAGGTAGCTAAAATAAGCACCATTAACTAGGGCAATATTAACATCCCCTGAATGTTGGGCAGAATGTTGGGCATCCCCGGAATGTTGGGCAGAATGTTGGGCATCCCCGGAATGTTGGGCATCCCCGGAATGGTGGGCATCCCCTGAATGTTGGGCAGAATGTTGGGCATCCCCGGAATGTTTGGCAGAATGTTGGGCATCCCCGGAATGGTGGGAATCCCCTGAATGTTGGGCACCCCCGGAATGTTGGTATATCGCCAGGATACACTCAAATACCAGAGATTATTTGAATGTATCATTCCTGGTTAAACACTTTGCCTCTTTGAAAGTCGATATAATAATAATTATAACAAAATAGATAATTTTCAACTTCTACAGCAGAGAAGTAACATCAGAAACCACATACTTAAAATGTAATTTTTGACTAGAGATAATTAATTTCGGACAGCATGGGCGCAGACGGGAAGGAATGTCTGCAGATGCTGCCAGCTTGCTACCAGCTAGTGGCATTTAGATCGGGAAGTATGCAATCAAATCAGACTCACACATTTTGTAGCATTTCCAACAAGCTATCCCCTAAGCGTGCCCTAATCAGGTAGAGAGGAGTCTGCAGCCTTCAGGCAAACATTAAACCAAGGGAAGAAAATGTGCAGAGAGGGATGGAACTTAATCTCCAGATCGCTCTGAGGGGAAGGGAAAGATGAGGAAGAAAAAGGTCAATGTATGCAGTGGACACAGACGATTTATACACCCCTCATTCCTTGAGGAGCAAGTATGGATCGGAAGCAGATCTTTAAGCAACAAAAAGTGTCCAATTTCTAACATATCTTGGCCATTCAATTGTAACTAGTTTTTTGAAACTTTGTAGATATAGTTCTGACAATCTTTCAAAAAATGGATTATTAAGAAAGGGAAAAGTCCAAAGTGAGATTGGTCATGCTGCTCAATTATTACTCCACGTATGGACACACTGGGGTTATGTTTAAAATAGACCCACGTGGAAATACTGCCAAAGACTGGCGCCAATGTATAAAGGTCGCTCTCGACACAGGTCGCTACTTAGTTTTACATACATCTGTCCTAATCCCCTGTGTTGCCCTGACGCGTTTCGCTCAGTCCGTAGGCACACGCTAAAAATTGTCCAAAGAGTTTCAGAGAATCTAGCCCCAATTCCATTTTGGTCGAGGCACAAATACGCCCCCGCAGGAAAGTAGTGGAATGTATAAAGAATGTGCAATCACCATTTGTACATTTAAAAAAAAAACGTGATTATGACTATATTTTACCTTCCTAAGACTTGTGTGTGTGATTTTGTTTATACATAACCCAGCATATTTTGAAAGCAAGCATTGTAATTCCCAATTAAACTGGCAGTTACATTACGTTCTTTAAAATAACTTCACTATTGTGTTTTTCTCTCTTTGTTTCTGTCTTAGCAAATCTGGCAACAGGAAGCTAGTAGGTTTGCTGCCTTTTATTTAAATAATTAAAGGGACACTAAACGTTATATTTCACTAATATAGAAGCACAAGTGAAAAGTTAGTTGTCCCTAGTATGAGGATGAACTGGCGTGTACGTTTGACAGTACTTTTGATAGTACACTCCGGTTTATTCTCTTACCGACAGATGCCATGTTTCCATAGGAAGCAGGCTGCAATCTGGTCGGCGACTGTATCTCTCTGCTAGAGACCCTCGTTTTTGCATGGGATCAGCAGGGGGGACCATAACTAGCCCCCCCCCCTCCCCCGCTGATCCAATGCAAAAACGAGGGTCCCTCGTATTCAGCAGTCAGAGCGGGGCGAGCATGTGAGACACAGCAGATAGTAAACCCACGTGTATCTATTTACTTCAAAGTCCCAGGACATGTCCTTCAAGGAAGCAAGGGTTAAAAAAGGTGCAATGTTCCTTTAAAGTGGTACAGGAGGAGGAGTGGTGCATGGAGGAGGAGAGTCATATACAACATGGCGAGGATCTCATGTGGCTGACAATACTACTCACCAGGTTCGAGTGATCACTTCGTATCGGTACAGATCATCCACGAGGCCATACTTGTTTCCCGGCAGAGCTTTGTGTCCACCGTGTGCATACACAGATTTGGTTATTGGGTCGTACACGCTGGTGTGACCGTATCCGCCTTGCACAATGGCTCCTCTGGTCTCAGGAACGAACCAAATATTGGTCCCTGGAAGAAAACCGAGAAACTCCAATAAATGCAATTAAAATGGTCCAATGGTGCAATTAATCCATATATCTCGTGCAAACCTTTCTTTTAAAGTGTAAAACCCTTTAGTGTCAGGAGTGCTGCCTATCAATGAGCTGCCTATCAAAGATGAAACGTTGCGAATGTATGCAGGCAGCCCAACCCAGCTGGCTTTTTAATATGGGACCAATTTCACCCCAAAAACAACGATATTTCGTGAACTATTTGGCAAAACGTTACACAAAGTAATAGCACACCAATCGGGAACAATCCGCACGTTTCGGTATATTACATGTCTATGTAGTGTAAAAACTGTGGGAGGAGTTAGGGTGGTAAATCTGGCTATAATAAGAATAAGAATATATATGTGAGATAATATTAAGTGGTCTTGCAATGCAAGAACACTTAATGATTGAAAACGATCTATACATTGTGTAGCAAATTAACTGATTTTCAATGGGAAATGTATAATTTGCATACCGTGCCACAGGTGATGTCATAAGCAGCAGACTCCGCAGACACGTTTAAAACACATTTTTCTCCTAATTTGGGCATTTGCTGGCAGTTTTGCTAACACAATGTATAGATCATTTTCAGTCATTATTTATTCTCTACATTCACAGTAAAAACAATGTACAGGTGATACAGTCACTTTAACTGGTTAGACATACAGCAGTAGTAGATGTAAAGTAGGGGGCCCATGCAGCTCAGTCATAGGGAAGGGGGGCTTACACAAAGGGTACAAATTACTGTTGGGAAAGGTGGTCCGAACACTCATTGTAACCTTACAGCATGATGGGCTCTTTTAACTAAACAATGAATTGCAGATGACATGAAGATTTAATTCCACTGACAAACCTGGGGAGTTTCTCCTGCTAGAAGAGCTCAGTTGGCCCTGCATAATGCATATTAAATCTTTAAAATCTCTCAGATTATGCAGGGAAATCACCTGCAACTCACCCTCTCAACTCGCCTGCAACTCACCCGCAACTCACCCTCTCAACTCGCCTGCAACTCACCCTCTCAACTCGCCTGCAACTCACCCTCTCAACTCGCCTGCAACTCACCCTCTCAACTCGCCTGCAACTCACCTGCAACTCACCCTCTCAACTCGCCTGCAACTCACCCTCTCAACTCGCCTGCAACTCACCTGCAACTCACCCTCTCAACTCACCCTCTCAACTAGCCTGCAACTCACCCTCTCAACTCACCCTCTCAACTTACCTGCAACTCACCCGCAACTCACCCTCTCAACTCACCCGCAACTCACCCTCTCAACTCACCTGCAACTCACCCTCTCAACTCAACCTCTCAACTCGTCCTCTCAACTCGTCCTCTCAACTCGTCCTCTCAACTCGCCCTCTCAACTTGCCTGCAACTCACTCTCTCAACTCACCCTCTCAACTCCCCCTCTCAACTCCCCCTCTCAACTCGTCCTCTCAACTCGTCCTCTCAACTCGCCCTCTCAACTCGCCTGCAACTCACCCTCTCAACTCGCCTGCAACTCACTCTCTAAACTCACCTGCAACTCACCCTCTCAACTCACCTGCAACTCACTCTTTCAACTCACCCTCTCAACTCACCTGCAACTCACCCTCTCAACTCACCTGCAACTCACCCTCTCAACTCACCTGCAACTCACTCTTTCAACTCACCCTCTCAACTCACCTGCAACTCACCCTCTCAACTCACCTGCAACTCACTCTTTCAACTCACCCTCTCAACTCACCTGCAACTCACCCTCTCAACTCCCCCTCTCAACTCCCCCTCTCAACTCGTCCTCTCAACTCGCCCTCTCAACTTGCCTGCAACTCACTCTCTCAACTCACCCTCTCAACTCCCCCTCTCAACTCCCCCTCTCAACTCGTCCTCTCAACTCGCCCTCTCAACTCGCCTGCAACTCACCCTCTCAACTCGCCTGCAACTCACTCTCTAAACTCACCTGCAACTCACCCTCTCAACTCACCTGCAACTCACTCTTTCAACTCACCCTCTCAACTCACCTGCAACTCACCCTCTCAACTCACCTGCAACTCACTCTTTCAACTCACCCTCTCAACTCGCCTGCAACTCACCATCTCAACTCGCCTGCAACTCACTCTCTAAACTCACCTGCAACTCACCCTCTCAACTCACCTGCAACTCACTCTTTCAACTCACCCTCTCAACTCACCTGCAACTCACTCTTTCAACTCACCCTCTCAACTCGCCTGCAACTCACCCTCTCAACTCACCTGCAACTCACTCTCTAAACTCACCTGCAACTCACCTGCAACTCACTCTCTCAACTCACCCTCTCAACTCACCCTCTCATCTCACCCTCTGAACTCACCCGCTCAAGTCACCTGCAACTCACCTTTTAGGAAACAGGCTCAAGGTTTGAAAGGGATTCAATCTCAACATTCCTTATGCTATGAATGTATAGAATAAAGAAGTATGATGAAACATGATCTAAGCATTGTGGATGCAAGATTGCAAACAAATAAATCAAAAGCATAAATGAAGAGGGAAACATGTTTTAAATGTGTCTGCAGAGTATCCTGCTTCTCACATCACCTTGCGGCTTGATAATATATTTGTTTCTATATATTTAAACAGACTATCTATTAATCCTTCTGATGTTACCTCAGTATCATCAATACCTACAATTACTATCCGCTTATTTTTATCGCCAGAAAGAAAGAAGGAAAAAGAAAAACAAACTAATTACATTTGAAATCTGTATTATGGCAAAAATTCTAGAGAAAGGAAAATAGGTTTGAAAAGCGGGTGTGAAGCTCAGAGAATCAGCTTTCCTCTTTCGTAGTTGTGTGTTTAATCTGCCAACCAGTCCTGAAGGTAGAACTGCATAATTATTAAAATGCCTGGGATTTTAATAATTCCCATTATTCTGATTGCTGCAAACCCAATTAATGTTAGCATGTTAGCGCTGTGGGCGACAAAGTGTTTTTTTTATAAATAATGGATGGGGCAGGATTAGGGATCAGACATAAACCAAGCTAGGGCATGTAGCAAAAATGTCATTTGTTGGCCGTATTAAAAGGGATTAGGGGGGGGGGGGGGGGGTATTTATTGTGAGATTTCTAACTTGCATAATAAGAGAGAAGTTTAGAGAGGATTTATTCATCTTTCCAGTGCCAGAGGGGTGAATAAGTGAGAGAACGAAATTCAAATCCTTTCCCCTCACACCGAGTGACCAGGCCATATTTTAACAGTGTGGGGGGCTCTTCTGTCATGGATTAATAAGGTAAATAACACCTTTATACAAATGTCTAGTAAGGAACTGGTTAAACTATCTGTTATGGCAATTGGAAGCAGCTTTCCAGCAGTGAGGTGGTTAATCCCAGCCGGACACACAGATTCGGCTGCTATGTATTGTACCCAGTGGTGTATGTTGGTTTTGTGCTGCCCTAGGCAGACAAAATTCGGGCATCCCCTCACCCGCGTTGCACACCCACGACATGCCCCATCACCCCATTACATGCCCCATCACCCACATTGCACGCATATTAAATGCCCAATCACCCCATTACATGCCCCCATCACCCAGATTGCATCCACACTAAATGCCCCATCACCCCCATTACATGCCCCCATCACCCAGATTGCATCCACACTAAATGCCCCATCACCCCCATTACATGCCCCCATCACCCAGATTGCATCCACACTAAATGCCCCATCACCCCCATTACATGCCCCCATCACCCAGATTGCACGCATATTAAATGCCCAATCACCCCATTACATGCCCCATCACCCACATTGCACGCATATTAAATGCCCAATCACCCCATTACATGCCCCCATCACCCAGATTGCATCCACACTAAATGCCCCATCACCCCCATTACATGCCCCCATCACCCAGATTGCATCCACACTAAATGCCCCATAACCCCCATTACATGCCACCACCATTGGAAGGAGCTAAAGCTTGCTGAACGGTGGGGGATAGGTAGGGGGGGTGTAGAGATAAAATGTCTCTCTATTTAATGCGGGATCATGTCAGGCAGATCGGTCCTAAAATGGGTATAAAAGTACAAGTCATTTTATCCTCTGACTGGCAAACTCTACATTTACAATCAGCACTGCTTCCCAGAGCAGGGGCTCATCAACTGGGAAATGTTTGTCTCTGCTAGAGATTTTATCCGTAATCAACGGGGGGGGGGGGCAACTAGATTCTCTCCAGTGATTACATGGGAAAACAAGGGTGAGACACAGATGGCACTTTTCTGACATCCAAGGATACAAGTGAAGATCCACTGCTCTAATCGCGTGAGAAGCAGAGCGGTTTGTAAGCCTGGCATGTTGCTTCCATTAAGGAAGCAGAGTTTAGACATATAAATGTATAATTAGAGCCCTTTTAACAGGAAATATGGCAGATATATGTCCTTGTCCTCCTGTAGAGGTGATACCTGTAGCCTGAGACCCTGGCAGAGGCACTAGCTTCTGATCTCTCCTCTCCCCAGCCATGGTGTCTGTATGCTGCCTAGGCACAAAGACATCCATCCATGCTGCCTCTCATGGTTCTTGCGCACTGTTCTGAGGTCAGAGCGTTTGAGGCAGCATGGTAGAATGTCTGTGCACCTGGGGAGCACCCAGACACCATCCTGAATGCCTGTCCACTAGAGAGCTGTGGGTTCTGGCTGTGGTAAGTCCTGAGAGAGCAATGTGGTGATGAGACATATCCTGGATGAGCAATGTGGGTGATGGGGCATGTAGTTGGGTGCTGGTGTAAGTCCTGAGTGTGCATCGTGGGTGATGGGGCATGTGTTGGGGTAAGTCCTGGGTGTGCAATGTGGGCGATCAGGCATGTGCTGAGGAATGTCCTGGGTGTGCATTGTGGGTGATGAGGCATGTCCTGAGTGTGCAATATTGGGCCTGAAGCATGTCCTGGGCATTCAAGGTGGTGCTATGGCAAGAGATGTGGGGGCAATAATGAAAGTAGAAATGGAGTGACGGAGATAGGAGCCCAGACTATTTGTCAATTTCTGATGGAAGCCCTGCCTTTAGCTGGAAGTAAGCTAGTTTGAAATACAATTTTATTAACACCCATTCTGGAGTCTAGAGAGTACTGGTAATGTAACTGGTATATGTAACTAAACCTACTCTTTATCTCAGTGTTCTAACAAAGTGTTCTAGCAGACACTGAGTACACTGCAGAGATATTGTAACATTGATATTGATAATATACATGAAGGAATAGGGGGACATATATGTTATGTGTTTTATATTGAACTACTAGATGTACCTCTGACAGCAAAATAGTCCATAGCTGAGAGAGGAATGGAATGCTAGATTATTAAAGTACAAATACAGCAAAAAAGCAGTATACTGATTTGTCATTTCTGTATGAATCCTGTGCATTGTATACAAAAGCTTCAAAAACAGCCACAGTTTGGTTTAAAATATAATAATGTCCAATTTTGATCCCAAACAAGAAATAATGTCGGCAGAGCAGAAAATGAGTTAAAACTAAAAAGCTTGTTCTCTGTATGTTGTACACGGTTTTAATATATGTCAAACGCACTTATGGTTACGCTTGTCTGTCCATCACTTGCTTTGCACCGTAGAAAAAGAAGCGGAAGCTTTGCAGTCGAGACTTAAAATAAAAAGGTCCAAATCAATACAATAAACATCGGTGTCTCTGCGAGAGAGATCAGTGTGAAAAAAAACCCTTATATTTTACCGCGGCGTTCGGAAAAAAAAAAGATTTATTTCATTTTAAAGCCACTTCATCTTACCCACGATGCTCTGTGTCACCGGTAACTTGGACAAACGCCTACATAACCCTTGTGTCGCAGGTAATCAATTTAACAGGAGTGTGGCGGATATGTTTTTTTTTTAAACAGGAAACAAACTAGCGGAGAGAGAATTCTTCCTTACGAAGGCTTTGGCTTTCATATCAACAAAACATTATATATTTATAATATATATATTATATATAATATTATAACTGTAAAGGTTGCCAGTTAGAGAATACAATGGCTTGTACATATATATATATTTACATACGTTTGCACTTATGAGATCATTAATTATATATATATATATATATAAACCATTGTATCCTCTGACTGGCAACCTTTACAATTATAATATTATATATATATATATATATATATATATATATATTGTGACCTAAAGTAAGGTATTGTGCTGGATGGAATCTAAGTATTTCTTCTGAAATTCTGCTAGGTTCCCACTTTAATGCGGAATAATGTTGTTTTTTTTAAACAGATTTTGCTCTTTATATAAGTATTTGGGCCCTCTAAGCATTCACTCATATATGTTAAGAAGGTTGAGAGTAGGGTGGGGCCAGTGCTCCACTCTTGGAGGTTACAAGGAAACTGCAGGTGAGGGGTCCGGTTCCAGAGCTCCAACTTTCTGCTTTAGCTCTCCATTCAAAAACCTAATTAATGGCAGGTGCTTTTAAGGACCCCCCGGCCAAGAAGCGTACAATACTGTTAAGTTAGCTCTCAGCAGAGTTAGGATTTATTTTTGTATTTTGTTATACACTGCTTAATCTTGTTGAGTTCTGCACCAACAATAAAAACCAAGATATTTTATATTTTCCATTGTGCGGGGTTGAACTTGAAAGACTCTGTGTGAAACCCAGATCTCAGGGCATGGTACCAAGTAAAGTAGTACGTTTGTCACAGTGTATATGTACTTATATAATAATAATAATATATATATATATAGATCGTTGTTTCACATATGGTTGAAAACCTCCCAAGTCCAGATGGGAGATTCGACAGAAGGTTGTGGAGAATGAGGCTAAGATCCAGACAATCAACCAGAAGTCTTGTGGGACTTCAAGATCTAGACAACCAACCCGATATGGCGGTGGTGGTAGACCCAGGGCCAGAAGACGATGAGAAGCTGGAGAAGTACCAGGGCCTGAGAGAGAAATTAGAGAGGATGTGGTCCCAGGACTGGGGGCTGTGACACCTAAGCTGGGAGAGTGGATCCCAACAGATCCCAGGAACAACATCACAGCACTCCATAAGAGCACGATGCTACGAACAGCTAATATACGGCGCAGAATCCTCAAAGGCCCTGGTTTTCTTATAGAGGACCCAAGGTTCAGGATGTCACAAACCACCCATGGGGTGAGATGTTTAAATATATAAATATATATAATATGCACCAATATTTACTGTCCGCAAATTAGATTTTTGCTAAATAAATATTGCTGTGTTGTTTTTATCCTTAGGGGTAAAAAAAACTGTTCGAAAAATGGACCATTTCCCTTGCAGTAAAGCTCCAAGCGTGCCTTTCAGGTAAACCATTTTCCTTGAAGATTTCATTCAAATCCTTGGAAGTTTTTTATGAGGTATTACCATCCTGAAGCAAAAATAAATTTACCTTAGGACTTGCCCAGAAGGAAAAAAAATATAATAAGTTTATGATCCATGCAAGTAAAACCTTCCATGACATTTCCTCCAGGAGATTTATGAGAGTTACAGGCAGCCATAACTAAGTAAGGCAAGAAAAGGGTGAAAGCTACCATCTCCTGCAACCCTGACAGAGAGCAGAACACTGGGGAGCATTCAACCATTAAATACACTTTTCTCCAATTAGACTTCACGGCTGTGAAATGGACGAAACATGCTCTGTATCTCTCCGAACGGTAAGAGGGGAAAGAAAGAGCCCTAAAACATAATGCTAGTTTTACCAGGAGATCAGAGAGTAGAATGGCTGGACATTAGGCTGGTGTGGATCAAAGGGACACAGAAACTAATGAGAATCTAATGGACATCAGTAAAGGGAACCATAGTTTTCGAAAAACTGAAGTCAATGGAAGAAATGGCGCCATCCCATTGGTCTGCATGAAAGCCAAAAAAAATCAAAATGAGAATTACTTAGTTTTTAGTGTGTTACTAATATCATTCCTGTTATTGTGGGCACCAGATGTTTCCTTGGTTACAGGTTCAGTCTCCCTTATCCGAAATGCTTTGGACCGGCATCATTTCGTATAAGGTATATTTTTTCGGTTACCTAAGTCCATTGTGTGCAACTTGCTCACTGTAGATCCTTTATAGAAGTGGCGTTGGTAACGTTACCTGCTCCACGGTGCGGCCGAGATGATGCGTCGGGGCGCTCTGGGAACTACATTTCTAATGAACGTTGGCTCCAAAATATACGGCGCACAGAAGGGTGACGCAAAGGAGCTTAAAAACCGGGGCACCAGGAAAGCGAGAATCCCTTATCCGAACTGACCCATATACCATAAAAAAAAAATTGTATTTTGGGTCATTTTGGATTTTGGATCTTCGGATAAGGGATACTCGACACTGTATAACACACACTTGTACTAAAATCACTGACCCTGCATGATACAAGTTTATTAAGAACTCATCAGGTATTGCAAGTTTGATAAACTGCTGCTTTATAGAAGGATTTAATTAAGTGTAGAGGTGTTAAATGGTGTAATGAAAGAAACTGAAATTAAGGTTTATCTTCTGATTTTGCACAATCCATCCTATGGCCACAACACTAGTATTCCGTGGAAAATCTAAATACCAGATTACAAGGCTTCGATAAACACAGGCGGAAAAAAAATTAAAAAAAATAAACTTATCCGGCAGCATGTACCAGGAATCCCTAAAAAAAGATAATTTCACCTTTCTGAAAGTGATGATGGAAAGTACACAAGACAGGATTTCTGAGCAATGATTAGCCTGATCTTTTCACAGATAATAGAATGTGACATGCTACGTGTGTGGAGGAAAACCTGCAAGGGTGAACTAATATATAACCCAAACTCTCAAGGGTATTTAAACGAGAGAACATTATACCAGGTAAGCGGGAGCTGCGTCCAGAGACGTGAGTGGTGCATCGTGGGATGCTAACGTGGTAATTAATACCTGTGGATCATTAATAAACTTCTAAGGTAGAGAATGTGGGTAAATAGTCACAAGAAATATCCTAGTCATTTGTAAAAAAAATATATATAATCTGTGGCAAACGGATCGAACAAAATAAACTACACATTCGGATTTTGATGTAAGAAGGTCACTTCAGCATATAACAAGTCTGGACTGATACATTCAAGCAACAAACCTTAATTTAGGTTTTAAAAGGCCCACTCCAAGAAAAAGAAAAAAGGTTCCACCATTGTATTACTTTATTACACTTTATGTTTTACAATTGGGGATTTTTTATGGTTATTAACCTGAGTAGGGCTCTCTACCTCATGTATCAGTCTGTTCCTCTAGATTGTAAGCTCTGCGAGCAGGGCTCTCTACCTCATGTATCAGTCTGTTCCTCTAGATTGTAAGCTTGTGTGCAGGGCTCTCTACCTTATGTATCAGTCTGTTCCTCTAGATTGTAAGCTTGTGTGCAGGGCTCTCTACCTCACGTACCAGTCTGTTCCTCTAGATTGTAAGCTCTGCGAGCAGGGCTCTCTACCTCATGTATCAGTCTGTTCCTCTAGATTGTAAGCGTGTGTTTAGGGCTCTCTACCTCATGTACCAGTCTGTTCATCTAGATTGTAAGCTCTGTGAGCAGAGCTCTCTACCTCATGTACCAGTCTGTTCCTCTAGATTGTAAGCTCTGCGAGCAGGGCTCTCTACCTCATGTATCAGTCTGTTCCTCTAGATTGTAAGCTCTGTGAGCATAGCTCTCTACCTCATGTATCAGTCTGTTCCTCTAGATTGTAAGCTTGTGTGCAGGGCTCTCTACCTCATGTACCAGTCTGTTCCTCTAGATTGTAAGCTCTGCGAGCAGGGCTCTCTACCTCATGTATCAGTCTGTTCCTCTAGATTGTAAGCGTGAGTGCAGGGCTCTCTACCTCATGTACCAGTCTGTTCCTCTAGATTGTAAGCGCTGCGAGCAGGGCTCTCTACCTCATGTACCAGTCTGTTCCTCTAGATTGTAAGCTCTGCGAGCAGGGCTCTCTACCTCATGTATCAGTCTGTTCCTCTAGATTGTAAGCGTGAGTGCAGGGCTCTCTACCTCATGTACCAGTCTGTTCCTCTAGATTGTAAGCGCTGCGAGCAGGGATCTCTACCTCATGTACCAGTCTGTTCCTCTAGATTGTAAGCTCTGCGAGCAGGGCTCTCTACCTCATGTATCAGTCTGTTCCTCTAGATTGTAAGCGTGAGTGCACTGCTCTCTACCTCATGTACCAGTCTGTTCCTCTAGATTGTAAGCGCTGCGAGCAGGGATCTCTACCTCATGTACCAGTCTGTTCCTCTAGATTGTAAGCTCTGCGAGCAGGGATCTCTACCTCATGTATCAGTCTGTTCCTCTAGATTGTAAGCTCTGAGAGCAGGGTTCTCTACCTCACGTACCAGTCTGTTCCTCTAGATTGTAAGCTCTGCGAGCAGGGCTCTCTACCTCATGTACCAGTCTGTTCCTCTAGATTGCACACTTGCGAGCAGGGCTCTCTACCTCATGTATCAGTTTGTTCCTCTAGATTGCACACTTGCGAGCATGGCTCTCTACCTCATGTATCAGTCTGTTCCTCTAAATTGCACACTTGCGAGCAGGGCTCTCTACCTCATGTATCAGTCTGTTCCTCTAGATTGCACGCTTGCGAGCAGGGCTCTCTACCTCATGTATCAGTCTGTTCCTCTAGATTGCACGCTTGCGAGCAGGGCTCTCTACCTCATGTACCAGTCTGTTCCTCTAGATTGTAAGCTCTGTGTGCAGGGCTCTCTACCTTATGTATCAGTCTGTTCCTCTAGATTGCACGCTTGCGAGCAGGGCTCTCTACCTCATGTATCAGTCTGCTCTTTTTTGTCTCTTTAAGTCACCTCTATGCTCTGTACCTAGCGCTACGTAAATTGTTGGCGGATATAAATACATGTTAAAGACATGTAATAAATGTACATAGTCTGCTGTGCCGTTGGTGTGTTTTACAATATTTAACAGAGCCATGGAGTACAAACGTATTTAATTAAACCGTCTCCTTACAGTCGTGTTTGTGAGTGCACATACACTATTTTTATTGGAAGCTTTTATTATGTTGTGTGGTTTTACACTATGTATTTGGATTATTTTCCCCACATGCACACGCACCCCTCTGTGATGTGATTTTGTGTGCTCCAAGTAGTGTAATAGTGTAAACAGACTTGCCTATCTTTCCAAGCACCTCCTAGTTGGATGTCCCTGAGTTTAGAAGCTCCGGTGAAGAACAGAAATAAGTGCATTTCACATGTATAAGAAACATGTACAACATACAGAAAACATGATAAGTGGAACAGTCCCCTCATGATGATTCTCTGTACGCCCAGGAACCCAGTGTATATATTGTATGTGGAACTATACTTGGGCTACAAGGATTAATACTCACTGAGGTTGTACTCCTGGACGTTGCTGATGTAACCATACACAGAGGAGTATCCAAAAATGATTATCATAATCACATCCCGGTTATCGAGTTCCACGATATGAGCCGTGTGCCCCTCCACGGCGTATTGCTGCCCGTGGTTTTGGATGGTTGGGGTTCTGGTGCTCCAGGACTGACTGGAGATGTTGAAAACCCAAAGTTCGTCGGTGATATTCCCAGCACTGGTTTCAATCTTTCCCCCGTACATGTAGATATCGTCCTGGAGGAGGTGATACAAAGAACCAAGTTAAAAAGAAAATCCACTGAGAATAAACAAGAAGTTACACAGACACTGCATACAGTGAACACTACACCCCACGCAAGGCGGCTTTTTTGTAACGTCAAATCCGCAGCAACTCAAACAGCGATGGCTGTTCTCCTAGCAAGATGGGATTCAACAACAACAATGTATTTGAAGGGATTCTGTAACCTGAACAGTGTTTAAGGGATGAGGCGGTTCTTCGCGGCTGCTTCAATGCAGCCACTTCACCTCGGCCAGGTCTTCTCGCGAGAGGTCATCGCAAAGACTTCATTGTGGGACAGTTCATCGCGGGATCGCATACAAGTTGAGTAATATTAGTATTAGGGCTTAGTGTTAGTGGTAGAATTAGGGATTAGGAGTTAGTATAAGGTTTTATGGGTTAGTGTTAGTATTAGGGTTCAGGGGGTTAGTATTAGGGTTTGGGAAGGGTTAGTATTAGGGTTTGGGGAGGGGTAACTTTTAGGGGGGTTTAATTTATTAGGGGGGGTTTCATTTACAATCTATACATTGTGTTAACATAGTTCCAAACAAATGTCTAAATAATGGCCTGCTTATCAAAGGGAAATGTGTAGTTTGTGTCTGTGGAGTCCCTCGTTTATGACATCACCGGTGGCTTGATATGCAAATGAACTGTTTTTGAATGGGAAATGTGTAATCTGCATATCAAGCACACAGGTGATGTCATAAGCAGGAGACTCCACAGGCATGTCTAAAACACATTTGAATCTGAATTTAGCCATTTATTTGATACACGATATATAGATAATTGGGGGGGGGGGGGGGGATTATTGTCTCGAAAAAATGTTTAGGTGATACAGTCCCTTTAACCAGGAAAGAGATAATCTCTAGTTTTTAGGTATAGCATGGGGGTGTTAAAGTTTAACCAACATCCGGGGGATTGTACTATTACCCAATTTAATGGTACACTTTTAACCTATTCGGAATGAAGGGGTGAGTTGACTACAGAGGAAACTCATCCAAATGTATATAAACCCTTCTCAAATAGGCTGAAATATATAGCGTTTATTCCTGACATTACAAAACTCAATTATAACCAGCCTAGAACAAATATATCATCCAGGCGAATCCCAGTATTGGCCCTGTACAAAATACACATATATATACAGTGAGGGGGAAAAAGTATTTGATCCCCTGCTGATTTTGAACATTTTCCCATCTATAATTTTAATGGTAGGTGTATTTTAACAGTGAGAGACAGAATAACCCCAAAAAAATCCTGAAAAACACATGTCAAAAAAGTTAAAAATTTAATTGCATGTCAATCAGTGAAATAAGTATTTGATCCCCTATCAATCAGCAAGATTCCTGGCTCCCAGGTGTCTTTTATACAGGTAACGAGCTGAGATTAGGAGCTCTCTCTTAAAGGGAATACTCCTAATTTCAGCTCGTTACCTGTATGTGACACACGTGCCCACAGAAGCAATCAATCAGATTCCAAACTCTCCACCATGGCCAAGACCAAAGAGCTGTCCAAGGATGTCAGGGAAAAGACTAAAGACCTACACAAGGCTGGAATGGGCTACAAGACCATCGCCAAGCAGCTTGGTGAGCTCTGGGGATCAAAAACTTTTTCCCTCACTGTATTTATTTATATATATATATATATATATATATATATATATATATATATATATATATATAATATGTTTAGATATATATTGTCAGTTCACCAGTCAGTTTTTTTGAGCAGGCTCCTCCATCATCAATCTGCTTAAAGAGACAGTCTAGTCCCCAAACTCACTTTGGGGACTAGACCGACTTTGGAGCAAGATGAAGATTACTGTTTTTATAGTGCACAGGCTTTTATCCCTGTGTGATGTGATGCAGGCATTCTCTATAAATCACATTTTTAATAATTGCCTCAATCCCTCGCCAGTGATTACTCTGCATGTTTACTGCAGGTGCGGCAGCACTGATTATATAGACACTGAGGATATAAAGTTTTGTTTTCATTTAGTCACTTCCTGTCCTCCTCAAATTGAGTCTATTGCTCTTGTACACAGTAGGATCTCTTAATAGTGCAACACATTGTCTGAAGACATCACTAGAGAGACAGGATATTCCATTCATTTGAATGGCATTATTCTCATTGGTTCCTGCAGCAAAAAAAATAAATTACTTTTACTCATCTAGTGTGGGCAGTCCTTGTTTATTGCAAACTGCTGTAATTTCACAATTTCTTATAGCTGAAAGTATGTTATTTTTAAGCAATGCAAAATGTAGACATTAATATTTGGAACATACATTTTGGGCACTAGAAAGTCCCTTTAAAGCAATACACCAAAATAAATAGTCAAACTGGACTCAATAAGAAGACAGTGCACGAAATGGGCTCAACATGTTCCCCAAGTTGGAGTAATAAACAGAATTGCTCAGTACTCCAAGCAATTCTGGTTATTTCTACTGCTTACAGTAATAACAAAAAGTAACTTATTATTTAAAAAAAGTGAGAATCAGAAACATAAGTCTGCCGCAAATATGAAATTCCATATTTCCAAAGTAGAAGTAAATTCTAGCATTGTAAAATAAAAAGCACAAATAACATGGAAAATAACAGAGACAGCAGATCAATATTAGACAAAACGGGACAATAATTACATAGAATTGTCCATTTTACATCTGTCTGTTCTATTTAATTACGGTCGTAAGGCACCAGATAATTTCATTCCTTCAAAAATAATCGACAAACAGCTTTAAGGGAAAGAGAAAGTATTAAAATATATAGTGAAAAAAAAAGAAGTGATAAAAGCATGTATAAAACGATCCTACGGTGATGTGAATGCTAATGTGTAATTAAAGGCAGATGGTTTATACCAGATTATCAGATTTCCGCCTTTTATAATCTGATATTAAACATTATGTCACAGCACGATAGAGCCGATTTGCCAGCATTAAGATCTCCCAGAGCTCTTGAAAGGGAATAGTAAGGGGAGTAAACAAGGACACAAATAATCACTAGTCTTTGCCATCAACAAGAAAGCACCAGGACACACATTCTATAGGTTTTATTCCTGAAAGAGGGAATTTACACGGAAATTTCGAACTTAAACGGGCAGTCTAGTCCCCAAACTCACTCTGTTGCAAGATGAAGATCACTGCTTGTATAGTGCACAGGCTTTTATCCCTGTGTGATTTAATGCAGGCATTCTGCATGAATCACATTTTTTATATTTGACTCAAGCCCTCCCCGGTGATCAGTGCGGCAGCACTGATTCTATAGACACTGAGGATATAAAGTTTTGTTTCATTTAGTCACTTCCAGTCCTCCTAAAATTGACTCTATTGAGTGGCCTATGAGTGACCTTGCTCTTGTAAACAGTAGGATCTCTTAACAATGCAACACATTGTCTGATGACATCACTAGAGAGACAGGATATTCCATTCATTTGAATGAAATTATTCTCATTGGTTCCTGCACCCAAAAAAAAAAAGGAAATTACTTTTACTCAGCTAGTGTGGGCAGTCCTTGTTTCTTGCAAACTACTGTAATTTCACAATGTCTTCTAGCTGTAAGTATTTTATATTTTAAGCAATGCAAAATGTAAGACGTGCATTTTAAAGTACTTTGAAAGCACATTAATATGCATTAATTTTTGGAAAATGCATTTTGGGCACTAGACAGCCCCTTTAACTGAATTAAAGCCCTGTGTATTTGCCAAACCAGGAGGGTCCAATTTACACTTTACTAAGATGATTAAAAGCACCCAAGCTCCAAATTCTGAAAAATCCTGTAGGGACACCTCATAAAATCTGCAGAGAGCACCTACCAAGATTAGTAAACCAAACACTAAGTGGACCCACGACTTACCAAGTATATGTGAAGAGTATTAGAGTTTCAGTGCTACATTCTGGGGCACATCCAAAGAATCAAGTAAGAAAATACCAACACATTTTTAATAACATTAATGGGACACTACACACACCCAGCCAAGTTTGATGCATCTGGTAGTGTCTAAACTGTACCTCTCTTTAAATGTCTCCTGCTCTACTTCTTTTTGTTGACATTTTCCACAAGGACCCATTAAGTAGGAGAGCACATTTTCCCATTGCTGAAGCTTTGACACCCAGGTGATAGATTGCACCGATTTGAAAGACGCCACAAGCTAGGCAGCCACTGCTTCTACAATCCTTACTTCTGGCTCCCACCTTTTTTGATGGTCTTAAATTCGAACTCTATGGAGGTACCATTTCTCTGGCTCTTAAAAATAGCAGGGCTTACTCCTGAATTGGTTCGCTGGGCTCCCTCGAGTCTACAAATATTTGCCAATCATGCAGATTATTGTGTGTCCCTTTTTGTTTTGTCTGTACGTAGACAGACACAGCTACTCAGTATTTATTGATATAGAAAGTGTTTTACCAAGAAGACTACATTGAGATGGTTTGTGTCTTTATGTATGTACTAAAAGTTGAGTGGCAGGTGAGTTGAATTCAGATGATCATTTAATCTCACTAATTTATCTACACATTGCGTAGGGGCAAACCTGGTGAGTTTGCTTAGCGGGAGGGGAAGACTCACCAGGTTTGCCCCTGCACATTGTATAGCTAACTAAGTGATAATGTTCACCTCAACTCATCTTTTAGTGAATAGCCCCCACAGATTATATTCACAAATATATTTTTAAAAAATCACTAAAGGTGAACTAATATTGAGTATGTTTGTCTTTTTTTTATTTTAAAACTCCATTCAGGCTGACTTGTTCCACCGACAAAACTGTCTTATCATCTCACAGTAATCCTAACAGCCTCACAAATCATTTAGCCTTCTCTTGCCTGCCTTAATGCACGAAAAATAACCTAGAGAGAAACTCATCCCAAAACTGTAAAAGTGAGTGATTTAGGGCAAAAATAAGAAAGCTTGAAAGTGCCAAATTTACTGTTATTGAGAAAGGAGAATCATCCGTTCATCAATCTCTGCCTAACTAACTCTGATCACCTTTCATTCAGGGACACGGTATTAAAAACAAAATTAAAAAAATAGCAAAATAAAAAACAAAAATCATAAGTATTGGTCGGGTAACACAACAGACCATGTATAATCATTGTTTGCTCTCCCAGAGAAATAAACAGGCTCCTCCCAATCTTGCGAGGCTGCTCAATGCCTGAATTAACCGGAGCACCCTTTTTTTCCGACGTTTATTTTTTTCCAATCAAGATCTTTTTACGCAACGTATCCCTAATCCCTGCTTTTTTTTTTTCCCCCAAGAACTTGACCTGACAATTCTACACTGGAAAAAAAAAAAAAACAAGAGAAATATTGGTTAAAGCAGAGGAGAAATACAAACTGTGTTTCATTTTAGTCTTTATGTACGACAACTCAGGGTCCCAGGGCTCCGGCACGCAAAGAGTTACCAGACGGCGGTTCTATTCTGTCATTGATAATTTGCTTACACTTAAAAATATCTGTGCGCTCAAATCTCGGCAGCAAATTGAATTGGACACTTCTGGAGAAAATGATATTGGAGGAAGATATTCCATGTCAGACAAATGAGGCCATTAAAGTGTGGCAAGGACGTCTAGCGGGGCCCATTCTCCATCATGGATATGTGCTTGAAGGGGGCGGCGCGGGAGTAAAAACAGTTTTTGTGGGATTTGTGATTTCCGAAATGATATTAACCCATGCTTTGCCTGCATGACACCCCCTCCATAGCGTTATACAATAAACGTGCAGGATATGGGGTGTCCTTATGTTTAACTGAAAGATTGTATCAAGTGGAGATGATTCATAAAGAAACTCAATTAAGGGGGTGTGTATTAACACAGCCGCTTCACCGCCCCCCGTGAGAGGTCATCGCGGGATTGCTGAAGGTAAGTATTATTGGGGGGGTGGGGGGGTAGCATTAGTATTTGGGTTAATTTAGTATTAGGGTTTGGGGGGGAGTTTATTTTAGTATTAGGGTTTGGGGGGGTTAATATTAGTATTAGTGTTTGGGGACGGGTTCATTTTAGTATTAGGGTTTGGGGGTTAATTTTAGTAACAACGTTTGGGGGGTTCATTTTACTATTAGGTTTTGGGGACAGGTTCATTTTATTATTAGGGTTCCAGGGGTTAATTATAGTATTAAGGCTCGGGGGGTTCATTTAGTATTAGCGTTCCGGGGGGTCACTTTTAGGTTCATTTATTAGGGTGGGTTCATTTATTGGGGGTGTACGTTTGTAAGCGTTGACAGTTCAGCATTCAAACTACCGTCAAGAAGTGTCCTAGAGCCCAAATTAAGTGCCTTATTGAGCCTTCTTTACTCCATATTGTTCTCTCAGGGGGCAGACATGTTGGTTAGAATCTTTACTCCATATAGCTCTCTCAGGGGGCAGACATGTTGGTTAGAATCTTTACTCCATATAGTTCTCTCAGGGGGCAGACATGTTGTTTAGAATCTTTACTCCATATAGTTCTCTCAGGGGGCAGACATGTTGGTTAGAATCTTTACTCCATATAGCTCTCTCAGGGGGCAGACATGTTGGTTAGAATCTTTACTCCATATTGTTCTCTCAGGGGGCAGACATGTTGGTTAGAATCTTTACTCCATATAGTTCTCTCAGGGGGCAGACATGTTGTTTAGAATCTTTACTCCATATTGTTCTCTCAGGGGGCAGACATGTTGTTTAGAATCTTTACTCCATATAGTTCTTTCAGGGGGCAGACATGTTGGTTAGAATCTTTACTCTATATTGTTCTCTCAGGGGGCAGACATGTTGTTTAGAATCTTGGGTCAGATCTTCGTTCACCTTGGTTCAGATGAACAAAGATCTGACCAAAGATTCTAAACAACATGTCTGCCTCCTGGTAGCACTATATGGAGTAAAGATGGCTCAATAAGGTACTTTATTTGTATTCTCTCATTAAGGCATTTCTATATAAAATGCCTACACTTGATGCCGTCTTTCAATTAAACAGAATTTCATTTATGGCTACAGTTGTCTACAGGTCATAGAACTCAATAGCATCATTGTGTTATATAGCCCCTTAACTTAAGAAAACCCACCACAAGTCTATACACAATGCAAGGATGCTATCTGGGAGGTAATGCTATAAAACAAAATAATATAGGAAAATGTATTCAAAAATTAAATGTTCCTTATCCAGGGTAGAATAGAATTCTAATAAAAGCAGATACCCAGGTAGGATAGCAATAGCTATTCTAATAACAGCAGATATCAGATGTAGGATAACAATGTGTATTATAATAATAGGAAATAACAGCTTTAAAACAGGCATCAGGGGTAGGATAGTAATTGTTGTTCTAAAGATGGAGGTATCAGGGGTAGGATAGTAATTGTTGTTCTAATGATGGAGGTATCAGGGGTAGGATAGTAATTGTTATTCTAATGATGGAGGTATCAGGGGTAGGATAGTAATTGTTATTCTAATGATGGAGGTATCAGGGGTAGGAAAGTAATTGTTATTCTAATGATGGAGGTATCAGGGGTAGGATAGTAATTGTTATTCTAATGATGGAGGTATCAGGAGTAGGATAGTAATTGTTATTCTAATGATGGAGGTATCAGGGGTAGGATAGTAATTGTTATTCTAATGATGGAGGTATCAGGAGTAGGATAGTAATTGTTATTCTAATGATGGAGGTATCAGGAGTAGGATAGTAATTGTTATTCTAATGATGGAGGTATCAGGGGTAGGATAGTAATTGTTATTCTAATGATGGAGGTATCAGGGGTAGGATAGTAATTGTTATTCTAATGATGGAGGTATCAGGAGTAGGATAGTAATTGTTATTCTAATGATGGAGGTATCAAGAGTAGGATAGTAATTGTTATTCTAATGATGGAGGTATCAGGAGTAGGATAGTAATTGTTATTCTAATGATGGAGGTATCAGGGGTAGGATAGTAATTGTTATTCTAATGATGGAGATATCAGGGGTAGGATAGTAATTGTTATTCTAATGATGGAGGTATCAGGGGTAGGATAGTAATTGTTATTATAATGATGGAGGTATCAGGAGTAGGATAGTAATTGTAATTCTAATGATGGAGGAATCAGGAGTAGGATAGTAATTGTTATTCTAATGATGGAGGTATCAGGGGTAGGATAGTAATTGTTATTCTAATGATGGAGGTATCAGGGGTAGGATAGTAATTGTTATTCTAATGATGGAGGTATCAGGGGTTGGATAGTAATTGTTATTCTAATGATGGAGGTATCAGGAGTAGGATAGTAATTGTTATTCTTATGATCGAGGTATCAGGGGTAGGATAGTAATTGTTATTCTAATGATGGAGGTATTAGGGGTAGGATAGTAATTGTTATTCTAATGAAGGAGGTATCAGGAGTAGGATAGTAATTGTTATTCTAATGATGGAGGTATCAGGAGTAGGATAGTAATTGTTATTCTAATGATGGAGGTATCAGGGGTAGGATAGTAATTGTTATTCTAATGATGGAGGTATCAGGGGTAGGATAGTAATTGTTATTCTAATGATGGAGGTATCAGGAGTAGGATAGTAATTGTTATTCTAATGATGGAGGTATCAGGAGTAGGATAGTAATTGTTATTCTAATGATGGAGGTATCAGGAGTAGGATAGTAATTGTTATTCTAATGATGGAGGTATCAGGGGTAGGATAGTAATTGTTATTCTTATGATGGAGGTATCAGGAGTAGGATAGTAATTGTTATTCTAATGATGGAGGTATCAGGAGTAGGATAGTAATTGTTATTCTAATGATGGAGGTATCAAGAGTAGGATAGTAATTGTTATTCTAATGATGGAGGTATCAGGAGTAGGATAGTAATTGTTATTCTAATGATGGAGGTATCAGGGGTAGGATAGTAATTGTTATTCTAATGATGGAGATATCAGGGGTCGGATAGTAATTGTTATTCTAATGATGGAGGTATCAGGGGTAGGATAGTAATTGTTATTATAATGATGGAGGTATCAGGAGTAGGATAGTAATTGTAATTCTAATGATGGAGGAATCAGGAGTAGGATAGTAATTGTTATTCTAATGATGGAGGTATCAGGGGTAGGATAGTAATTGTTATTCTAATGATGGAGGTATCAGGGGTAGGATAGTAATTGTTATTCTAATGATGGAGGTATCAGGGGTTGGATAGTAATTGTTATTCTAATGATGGAGGTATCAGGAGTAGGATAGTAATTGTTATTCTTATGATGGAGGTATCAGGGGTAGGATAGTAATTGTTATTCTAATGATGGAGGTATTAGGGGTAGGATACTAATTGTTATTCTAATGAAGGAGGTATCAGGAGTAGGATAGTAATTGTTATTCTAATGATGGAGGTATCAGGGGTAGGATAGTAATTGTTATTCTAATGATGGAGGTATCAGGGGTAGGATAGTAATTGTTATTCTAATGATGGAGGTATCAGGGGAAATATAGCATATGTTATTCTACAACTAAACTGAAAAGAGAACTGCAAGAAAGTGAGGCTATTAATGCTGGATTATTGCAGTTCACCTGTCAGTTCAGTTTTAGTGAAATGTTTTTAGTTTTTAAATATTTCATCTGTTTTATGTTATATATTTTTTTCTCTTCACCAATGCTAAATATGCGTTGGTTTTTCTTTATTCCTATGCAGCACTGTTAAATCCAGCATACGGCTCCCACACATACAGGAGTATTTCATTCCATTTATTCCATTCAATGCAGATCGGAGCTCAGGCAGATTTCCAAAACAAGCCTGAAGAGGAACAACTGATGGATAAAGATAGAGGCTTTGATTTATTTCCCTTTCCAGTCATTGCTAACTCGTCCTATTAATTGTGATAAGAATAAATAAATGGCCCCAATTATCCAAACAATAAAGGCTCAGTACTGCATCCGATTGGAAGATCTCATCATATAATCCTGAATGAAAATGCTCCAAATTCACTGTTAACTATTTAAATGTCCAACATGACGGTGTGGCTCGTGGTGTATATTTCAGGAAAAAAATATTGCATCTTTCACATATTTTTCTTCCTAACAGTAAAGTAATGCGGGGGGGGGTGATAATTATGCCTCCCTTTAGCTCAGGTGTGCAGGGTACTGTGCCGTCTGGGCCTCCCCTGCAAATGCTACAGCTCTCTGTAGCATTTGCAGGGGAGGCCCAGAAGGCACAGTACCCTGCACACCTGAGCTAAAGGGAGGCATAGTTATCGTACCGCCAGCCCCCCCCCCCCCCCCCCCCCCCCCCCCCCCAGCATTACTTTCCTGTTAGGAGGAAAGATATGTGAAAGATGCAATATTTTTTTCCTGAAATATACACCACAAGCATGCATGCTCCCTCTACCAGCATATTGGCTGACTACTGAGAAAGCCTTACCATGTAGACCTGCACACAAAAGGTAGGCAAGTGGACTCTCCAGCTGCATGCACTACATGTCCCATCATGCTCAGCTTGCGATAGACAGGACATCATGTGAATTGTAGTCCTTGCAGCTGAAGTGGCTAATGCTAATCATGGTCACTGCACAGACTACTAGTCTGCAAGTTTAGTCTGACATGCACTAAAGTGAAGAAAGCAAAAAACAAACCAACCAAAAATAAATATATATATATATATATATAGTTGTGAATTGGTTTTATAGCACAGAAAAGGCTACTCCCCCAAACAATTTTACACTGTTTTGTATTTCATGATACCACAGGCATCCAGAGTTAGACTTATTGACTTTGCTACGCATTAGTTAAAACATATATAGGCTACACAGTGTACTTTTTTAAAAATAATTTCAAATTTCTCTTGGTTCTTTTCAATAGCACAGGATTACTTTTTTTATCTTTCCTCTGGCGGTAAACAGGTCGGTTTGCATACCCGACAAACAGCAAAAGACATGAAATATATATATATTTACCTGTATAATGACCCCCCCCTTTTGACAATATAGTTTAATTTAAATAAAACAACAAATGAGGGTTGCTATATTTCTATGTATATTCAAGGTGACAAGTGTTCTCACCACTTATTTATAAATCAATAATGTCCTAACATTTGAGGGATCCAAAAATATTTTTTTAAAAACCTCTGTGCTCCTCTGTGCATATTATTATTAAAAACTCTCTGCAGAATTTCCAGCCCAGCTGGTACGTTTGGCTGATTTCATTATCTCCCTGATTTGACACATAGTCTGTGACACAGATTGGATGCAGCCCCCTCTGGGTACCACCTCTGGTCACCAGCTGGAGCCGATCTCCAACCCATGCCTTCCACAAGCCAGTTCCAAGCTGTGTACAGATCACCAGATAGCTTCCAGTGATGGTCAGTGATCAGCCCAATTGAAGCATCTGTATAGAAACCGTTCAGGGTTGCAATGTGCAGGGAAAGTAGCATTTGGCCCATGTCAATTAATATTTAGTACTTCCAAGTGCATCTAACCTTTTATAACAAACGCTCCTCGTTTGTCTGCTGCCTAAGGAGAAAAAATACTGTTGAATGAACTGCGGATATTATATATAAAAGTAAATTCGAGGGCAATGTTCGAAAACATGCCTATGATTAAGCACCAGTTAAGGGAGCGAAACAAGTAAGGCGTACGTTTCCGACCCGTTTAGGGTGGCCCCCTCCACGTTTGGTAAGTTTGCCTGGACTCCGTAAAGAAGAACTTTTACACATCAAGTCGTTGGCTGGAGTTTTACTGGGATCCAATCTTTTTATTGCTTTCAATAAATGTTCGAAAACTGACGTGTTCATGGTAACTGCTCCAGTTTTAGAACTTTGCCCCAGACTTCCACAAATACACTGCCCCCCACTGTGTCTTTAATCTTTAATCTTTATTGACCCCAATTTTTATCACCTAACCTGATAGCCTTCACCAACAAGGATGGTACTTCATAGATGAACAGTGCCCCACCAAGTACCCAAAATTATAAAAATAAACAAAATGGCCAAGCAATCGTAAAATGTATTTCCTATCTTATTGGCTTGACAAAGACCACACGGTCGAAGCGTTTGACCTCACTATCACCGTCTGCGAAAACATTTTATTTACACTCTGAGCTTATACAACATGTGGCAAACCTTGACGATAGATCTTGGATAACACCTGTTAAAATGACTGATCCCGGGGGGGAGGGGGGCTGCGGGTTCCAGCTCCCCACCTGTGGGAAACAAATGACCAGATTGTGAAATCTCACCCTCCTGTCTGGATGTGATCGAGCTTTACACGAGGAGCAGACGGTAATCTTTTTACGGACAAGGAACTGTTGTCTGTGAGCAAATCTATTTCCAGAGCTACATGCTCTGTATCAGACATATTATTTCTTCACCTTACATAGAGTTCTCCTGCATACAAATTCTCCATCTGATTCACACCGGCTGTTTGACTGTAACCAGACCTTGAATTACAGGAAACTTTTTTTTTAAATGGCTATTTATTTTATCTGCTCCCTGCCAACTACATGGGTAACCTGCCTGATACAATTGATAGATGCACTGTGCACCGATAAGCAATGGAGCAGACACTAGATGTCAGATTTAATGTGCAATAACACCAAGATACCCAGAGAGGTGGGCTGGCATCCTTGTAAAGCATGTGTATCACTGTATATCACACGCAGCGGTGTGGTTCCTGACTGCCTCCTCCAGCATTCTGTGCTCTAATAACCTGTCTGTGTATTGTTCAGGGGATCCAACATAAATATGCCTTTACTGTTCAGATCAGGATCTTATAAGGGGATCTGTCAAACTAATCATAGCTTTTACTGTGAATGTAGACAATGGAAAATTATCTGTACATTGCAGGATTGGAAGCAAAATTCATAAATGAACACACAATATATATATATATATATATATATATATATATATATATATATATATATATATATATATATATATATATGTATTCTCATCTTGTACTTGTCCACAACCCCACAGTATAAATACTGATAAGAAGTATTAGGAAAAAAAAAGGAAATAATCCATAATTATTGTTAAGAGGTCAGCTTTAATATGCATTAATTCATATATTTTTTTCTTTGAGTTAGAAACATAGAATGTGTCGGCAGATAAGAACCATTCGGTCCATCTAGTCTGTCCAATTTTCTAAGTTATTTTATTAGTCCCCAGTTCCCTATCTTATATCTAGGATAGCCTTGTGCCTATCCCACGCATGCTTAATCTCCTTCACTGTGTTTACCTCTACCACTTCCACTGGAAGGGTATTCCATACATCCATTACCCTCTCAGTAAAGTAATACTTTCATTAGTCCCTGGCCTTATATCATATCTAGGATAGCCTTATACCTATCCCACGCATGCTTAAACTCCTTCACAGTATTAACCTCTACCACTTCCGCTGGAAGGCTATTCCATGCACCCACTACCCTCTCAGTAAAGTAATCCTTCCTGATATTACTTTTAAATCGTTGCCCCTCTAATTTAAGACCATGTCTTCTAGCTGTGGTAGTTTTTCTTCTTTTAAATATACTCTCTTCCTTTACTGTGTTGATTCCCTTTATATATTTAAATGTTTCTATCATAGCCCCCTGTTACGTCCCCCCTGTTACGAGTTGTCCTTCAGCGGTGTACAAAACTTTTATAACATGACTTAAGTTGTATCATCTATAAAGGAAGAGAAATACACAACTGATTACAGACTGTGTCTATGTTTCAGTGACTTTCATTTTTTTTAAGTGAATTATTATGTACACACCTATATTGGTTTGTCAGTGGTAAATATTAGTGCTGTTACCCGTTGTTTGTCTAAATGAGCCTGACGTGTACCAGTATTTGACCAGCACTGATGAACACCTTCTGGGTTATTACACCCCCAGTGGCCATAAACGGGCATGACACATTTAAATCATCTCGTCAGGCCACAGTTTTATGTATATGGTCTTTAAGGCAAAGCTCTGGAGATTTGCAGGATTGTGAAATACACTTTTTTCCGCAGCAGTAAATTACTCTGCCATGTTAAGGAGACGGCTGTGTTCACATGAAACTGTGTGCACTTCGATGTGAGTAGCACAGAAGCTGTTAGGCTAACCCAGCTTAACATCGTATGTAGTGTGTGTAGAGCATAAAAATATACATTTAGCAAAAGTGTAAGCAAATGTATGGGTTAAGAAATATAAAATGTTTAATCTTCAGACGTCTTCCACTTATGACATCGGCTTGTGGTTCCACATGCAAAGTGGTTCATTTGCATACTGTTCCGCAAGGTGATGTCATCATTGGGAGACACAGCACAGGCCAGTGTGCAAGAAATGGGATTTGGGGGCCAGCAGTATAGCAATACAGGTATGTTCTCAGTACACTGTAAGGGAATGTTACTGTTTGGGTTTACATTTAACATTTAACTTTCTTTCCAAGTAAAATAAAATCTCAGGAGAAGCGATGGCAGCCAACCACGTGAAAAGCGACACTGCCCCCTGCAGCCAACTAAAAACACTACACGTTTCAACATGGTAAAAAATAATGTGCAACAATAAACTGAGCCTGGTATGGTTTAACCCAAGACGTACAGACTAATCCAGTCATCGGCTGTAACCCACCTCCGACTGGCACGTCATCCAAAAGGTACGAAAATAAATAGTTGGCCTGATATTAGTAACCGTCTGTTCCAATAAGAGTGCAGCCGGCGTTAGTCTATACTAAAAACGGAACTTTTATAACAGCGGTGAAACAGCAGCACGATACAATCCAAAAACACAGCAAACCAAACACGCCAGCTTATTCTGCTGACTGTTTTTGGATTGTTTCGTAATTAGATTTATTTAGCTGCCATAGTATCCAATCAGACACAGCGTAGTTCAGTATAGTGCTCTCTATGTCTGGATTCCATACCCTAAATAGCCTACTTCTTCTCCCTCTCTGGATGCTGCTCCAGTGGGCCTGTTCGAATATCCGGGTGGGGGATCAAGTGGCCCCTCTAACGCACCTCCCTCCTGTAGCCCATGTTTAGTAGTGTATAGTTAGACACAGATAGAATACAGTATGGTCAATATTAAGGGGCATACGGACGCTGACAAAATCAGTATTTATTACAAACATTTATACAAATTAAGGTCTACTTCAAAGAGATTGTAGAAAGCAGCCTTCCTGTGACTGTGTGGACTAGAATAATCACTCAGAAGAGATAGAAAGTCTCAGTATTTCCTGCACCGCAATATAACTCCACATACACACATGGCGTGACTTACAGTCTTAGTGTCAATCTCTGCAGGTTGGACTTGGGAAGGTTTTAGACACCAATATACAGAGTTTGCGCTACAGAGAAGCAGATCGATTCCCACTTGCTTTGGGGGGGCCCACAAGTTATAAGGGACAAATGGCTAAAGTGTAGGCCCAATTTGCATATATCCAGTTAGGTGACCCCAAAACCCTAGAACTACCCCAAAGTGACCAATATACAGAGCACTGCGGACTCACCTGGTACAAGGCGAGAGAATGGCCGTATCTCTGAATTGGTCCTCGCAATACAGGAACTACATTCCATATGCTGCTCTCCACATTATAGCTGCAAAAAAAAAAAAACAACAGATCAGACAATATAATTCTATCTAACACAGGGAAATGTCAAATTCTAAACAGCAAATCAAGTTCCTTAACTTTAAAAGCCGGGTGAATATAGGATGCAGTGCGGCTGTGATCTTACTATATCTTCCATTTATATTGAGTATATTAAGGGAGAGTCCTTATTTCCGAGAAATGTGTTCCTATAACTTTAAAACATACCTTTTCTAAGGTCATTTAATATAGTGTTATGCGGCATAAGGTTAGTTCAAATACGTAGAGCAGCATTTCCCAAATGTAGTGAATTTACCCCATTACCCGATAATAAAAAAAAAAACTATTAAGTTTAAAAATAGAGGGTTTGCAAGTGATATAAATAGAGGCAATCCGTGCATGTGACTTAAGAGTTAATATAAGAGTTAATAAGTCACTCTTTCCTCTTATAAGGAAGATACAGTTGGTTAGACAGAGATATTATGTAGAATGGGATCTAACATTTATTACATGTACTCTTTCGCCACCTGCTGTCCGTCATTGGTTCATGCGGGGCGGGGGGGTTTCCAGCGCTAGGAGGATTTTTATTTGGGGGGTGGGGGGGGGGGGGGGCTGGGGCCTTTCCCTGGGCCAGAAGTTGAGGATCAATGGCATCGGATCACCGATGGAACCTGGTGGATACCGGTAATAACATTTTTTACAGGGTACTCTTCCCGTGCAGTGGGGGGTGGGCAGTGATTTCACTGGGCATTTCATGGAACTCAGAGGGTATGGGTTCTTTTTACAGGTATTAGTGGTGGGCATTTTAGATCATCCACCCCTTACCCCTTACCCGGCGCAAGCTAGAGGTAGGGGGGTATGTAGGAATTTTATTTCATGTGCCAGGGGCATTTGGCCAGTCCCCTGCACAAGGGGGGGGGGGGCAACCCCAAAACCCTAGGGGGGGGGGGCTATTATTAACAGGGCTTTCGGGCATAGCAACCCAAAAGCCCCTGGGGGGTTGGCTATAATTATATTTAAAACAGCGCTTTGGGCCAGTTACTTTTTTTAATGGGGTCAACAGGAGTAATTTATTTCATTGGGTGGGGGGACGTTAGGGGACTGGGGTGACTATTAAACCCCCTGTTCCCTAGCTTAAATTATATAGGGAATAATGGTGATTTAATGGAGAGGCCGTTACTCCCTTACCGCAGTACCAGTGCTTTAACGCACGGTATTTCCGTGGTCCCCTTGTTAGTTGAATAGCGCACTACTCATTCAGGAATAACATGCACCATTTAAACTTTCACCTAATGGTCGGCATAGAATCCAGGCCACCACAAGGTATGACATCATTTGCAATTTGGTGATGTCAGAATTCAGTCCTGGCAGGGCTGGAATTTCCATCATTGGCACTGGTACTATGGGCAAGCCTGCCCTCTGATACATTGCTTAAATAAGGGGAAGACGTGGGATATGAACTGCGGGGGAAGCAGAGCTCCTGGCCGGATGCCTCAACTAACTGTGCTAACTGTGCATGGATCAAAGCTATAGCTGCCCTGAATGATGGATTATATAGCAAAAGGGGGATCTGTTTTCACTAGCCTACATTACATTAGCATTTATTTATATAGCGCCAACAATTTACGTAGCGCAAGGTGCAGAGCATAGAAGGGAACTACATACTAAGTTAGACAAACTAGAACAGACTGGTACATGAGCTAGAGAGCCCTGCTCGCAAGCTTACAATCTAGAGGAACAGACTGGTACGTGAGGTAGAGAGCCCTGCTCGCAGAGCTTACAATCTAGAGGAACAGACTGGTACATGAGGTAGAGAGCCCTGCACTCACGCTTACAATCTAGAGGAACAGACTGATACATGAGGTAGAGAGCCCTGCTCGCAGAGCTTACAATCTAGAGGAACAGACTGGTACATGAGGTAGAGAGCCTTGCTCGCAGAGCTTCCAATCTAGAGGAACAGACTGGTACATGAGCTAGAGAGCCCTGCACGCAAGCTTACAATCTAGAGGAACAGACTGGTACGTGAGGTAGAGAGCCCTGCTCGCAGAGCTTCCAATCTAGAGGAACAGACTGGTACATGAGGTAGAGAGCCCTGCTCGCAGAGCTTACAATCTAGAGGAACAGACTGGTACGTGAGGTAGAGAGCCCTGCTCGCAGAGCTTCCAATCTAGAGGAACAGACTGGTACATGAGGTAGAGAGCCCTGCACACAAGCTTACAATCTAGAGGAACAGACTGGTACGTGAGGTAGAGAGCCCTGCTCGCAAGCTTACAATCTAGAGGAACAGACTGGTACATGAGGTAGAGAGCCCTGCACACGAGCTTACAATCTAGAGGAACAGACTGGTACATGAGGTAGAGAACCCTGCTCGCAGAGCTTACAATCTAGAGGAACAGACTGGTACATGAGCTAGAGAACCCTGCTCTCAGAGCTTACAATCTAGAGGAACAGACTGGTACATGAGGTAGAGAGCCCTGCTCGCAGAGCTGACAATCTAGAGGAACAGACTGGTACATGAGGTAGAGAGCCCTGCACACATGCTTACAATCTAGAGGAACAGACTGGTACATGAGGTAGAGAGCCCTGCACACAAGCTTACAATCTAGAGGAACAGACTGGTACATGAGGTAGAGAACCCTGCTCTCAGAGCTTACAATCTAGAGGAACAGACTGGTACATGATGTAGAGAGCCCTGCACACATGCTTACAATCTAGAGGAACAGACTGGTACATGAGGTAGAGAGCCCTGCACACAAGCTTACAATCTAGAGGAACAGACTGGTACATGAGGTAGAGAGCCCTGCACACACGCTTACAATCTAGAGGAACAGACTGGTACGTGAGGTAGAGAGCCGTGCTCGCAAGCTTACAATCTAGAGGAACAGACTGGTACATGAGGTAGAGAGCCCTGCACACAAGCTTACAATCTAGAGGGAATGGGGTACATGAAACATATAAGGGAGTGAAGAGGACAGAGGGAAGGTAGTTGTAGTAACAGTAATGTGGATGGTTGGCGCTAGGTGGGTTTGGCCAAAGATTAATTGTGTGCGTTCTGGCTGGAATAGTTGAAAGTTATATGATACTAATAGTGTTAGATGTCGATGCAATAGCCAGCATAAGGGATAGGGTTACAATTAAATTAGAATTAGAATAAATTAAGGGTTAGCATAAGGGTTAGATTTAGGGTTAAAATTAGGGTTAGGGTTAAATTTAGGGTTTGGGTTGGGGTGAAAAGGTCAATATAGTTAAAAAACTAAAAACACTATTTTTGGTTTTTGCCCCATAACACCATTTAGAAACTATTTAGATGGGGTCTTTTTTAATGATTGTATTTGTGTAAATTATATTTTAGGTCAAAGTTAGAAAAAGTGTTCATTTTTTAATCATATTTTATGATTTTTTTGTAGTAAATTATAACATATGATGAACATAATTGTATTTAGTGAAAGCCCTTCTTATGACGATAAAAACAACATTTAATTTGTGGGGGTACAGTATGTGAGAAAGAAGAAAATTACAGCTAAACACAAACACCCCAGAAATGTAAAAACAGCCCTTGTCACCAAGGGGAAATCAAGGTCAAAATGTCTTGTCACTAAGGGATTAAAGGGATGAGTTTTGAGGGACTTTCTGAAGTTTGAGAAGAAAGGAGAGAGCTGGATGCTCTGCAGTAAGGAGTTCCAGAGAGAGGGGGGGCAGCTCAGGCAAAATCATGGAGGCGCGAGTAGGAAGAGGTGATGAGGTTGGAGGAGAGCTTCAGTCTATTTAAGGAGAGGTCATGCAGGGAAGTGTCGGCTAACGAGGGAGGCAATGTATGGAGAGGCCGAGGAGTAAAGGGCTTTGTAGGTTAAAGATAAAGCCTACTGAATCTAACTGGAAATCCTGTGATTCTGTCCAAATACATTGGCCAATGGTTTGTGCTAACTGCATGTCACTTACTTTAAAACCATCTGAAAGGAGCTGTAATTAAAGGCGTATCCACCGATCACCCACATGAACTTCCCATGCAAGACGGCTTTGTGGGAGGCCCGGCCCACCGACGGACTGAACGGTTTCACATTGGGCAGTATCCAGTAGGAATCAGTTGACGGGACGTTGAGGGAGCAATCTGGACCTGTGAGAGGAAATAACAGCGATATTAATTTAAAAAACGACCTTCTCTATCAGCGGACGCGATTCACATTCAACGTGCGATTAGATAAATGGTCCAGATTAGCATCTGCCAGAATTATCTGTCAGAGAGAGCGTGCCAGACATGGCCTTCCATGAATTGGGGTGGGCAAAGCAAGCTCCCTGATCCAGCCGGAGTGTTCAACCTTTAAATGAGACAGGCTCTCTGTCAAATCAATGCAAATACATCCCAGAGTGCTAGATAACTCACACAGACCAGACAACATGTGCATCAGTCTCTAAACTGTATACACATGCTCTCACGCTCAGAAAGGATGCTCATGTATTGTGTGCATTGCAGCGAAGGCAGAGTTCTGCTTCAAGGGGCAGCATCCCAAAAGTACATCACATACACAATAGAAATCTGTATGTGAAGAGTAAATTGTTTAAAGAAAAACAAGAGCATTTCCCATAGATTAAAACACATGGTGCGACATGCAGACAATAAGCCGGGTGGCACTGTGCCTTTAATTTGCTGGAATCCAAGTAATAAACACACAGACTGTAAAAGCAAACTGTAAATAAGGCTGGAGATTGGAGCATCTTGCAAAGCACATAATTCACATGTATGTGCACGGTGGCAGTCAATTATCTATGTTCTATTTCAGCCCTCTGTATTCTCTATTCTCTCTTCCTTTTGTTATTGTAATCTGCTGGACAGACACTGGAGGGCGCTGGTGTGGACAGTATTCACCAGTCAGGTTTACCACTGCCACAGCAGTTCACCATGTACTAGAGAGAGAGAAGCAGTCCTGCATTGACATTACGTCCGATCATGGTATTGAACTGTTGTAATGTATCTTTCTTAGAATGTGATGTGTGTAATGTGTTCAATATATCACACACTGACTTGCACACGTGTTTTTGCTGCAGGTGTGGTTGGGTACCATGAATGCTCTGATGTTTAAGGACATCATTTGTAAACCTGATTTATAATTGGAGTAACCTTGACAATTTCATTGACATCTGCTTTCAACGCTATTAAAAGAATTCTTATAAATAATAAGACAATGTTGTGTGTTATGCCCGCAGAGGAAAGAGTCACTTGTGATGCATCATTAAATTGAATTGATACAAAGTACGGTAGCTAGCTTACATCATCAGTGGTATTAGACAGGAGAGCACCCATCGTCTTTATTAAAATGTCTATCACAGTAGGTTTTAATGTTAACCATATATTTATAGAGTAACAAAGTCTTTCGTGTTTCTATTTTAAAATAGATAGTTACCCTAGATTTAGAGTTAGTATTAGGGTGTTAGAGTGAGTGTTAGGGTGTTAGAATTAGTATTGGGGTGTTCGAGTTAGTATTGGGGTGTTTGAGTTAGCATTAGGGCGTTAGAGTTAGTATTGGGGTGTTAGAGTTAGTATTGGGGTGTTAGAGAAAGTATTGGGGTGTTAGAGAAAGTATTGGGGTGTTGGAGTTAGTATTAGGGTGTTAGAGTTGGTATTAAAGTGTTAGAATTAGTATTGGGGTGTTGGAGTTAGTATTAGGGTGTTAGAGTTAGTATTAGGGTGTTAGAGTTAGTATTGGGGTGTTGGAGTTAGTATTAGGGTGTTAGAGTTAGTACTGGGGTGTCAGAGTTAGTATTAGGGTGTTAGAGTTAGCATTAGAATGTTAGAGTTTGTATTAGGGTGTTAGAGTTAGTATTAGAATGTTAGAGTTTGTATTAGGGTGTTAGAGTTAGTATTAGGGTGTTAGAGTTAGTATTAGGGTGTTAGAGTTAGTATTGGGGTGTTGGAGTTAGTATTAGGGTGTTAGAGTTAGTACTGGGGTGTCAGAGTTAGTATTAGGGTGTTAGAGTTTGTATTAGGGTGTTAGAGTTAGTATTAAGGTGTTAGAGTTATCATTCGGGTGTTAGAGTTAGTATTGGGGTGTAGAGTTAGTATTGGGGATCAGGATTCTGGGGTTAATATTAGGGTTGGTTTGATAGGGTTTGGGGTAAGGGGGTACTTTTATGGTAAGAGGAGATTATTTTATTAGTATTTGGCGCTGACAGTCTAGCGCTGAAACAGCCGGGCTGAACTTTTAGCCATCTAACTGCCGCGGTGAACCAGCCGCGAGCAAGTGTCCTAAACCCGGTATTACCCAGAGTCACCCACTGCCACGTCATTAATATGATACACGAAAATAATAAGACACTCTGCTTATAGTACCACATCCTTACAATATTCATACAAAGAATAGCATTAAAGAGAATTACAAAAATCAAACCAAAATAGCACAGCTAAAAATAATATCCAACTATTATTACAACTCAGCTATGGGTGACCACGTGTTCCGGAATGCCTGAAATCAGTCCTGAATTTGGAGGCTCTGTCCCAGGTCCCGGGGAACCCCATTGTGGCACAATGTAGCGTCACGGAATGAGCTGCATCTCCGCCAGGGCCGCTTTAACCAATGGGCAAACTGGGCACTTGCCCAAGGCCCCTGGTCAAGGGGGCTCCCACTGGCCACGGGTGTCACCCAGAGGTGGTGACACCTGTAGTGCGGGCATCCCCGCAGTGAATCGCGCTGCTCAACTTTTTTTCTCTTGGCAGCTGCATCCGCTAGATTAGGCTGCAAAAAAACAAAGAGTAATAATATCATTGCGACCGGATATGACAGTACATCATACGCGGTGACTGTATTTCCCTCCTCCGTGCAGCAGTGAAGACCGCACGGAGGAGACGACCGGGAACTCAGAGCAGCCAGGAGGTGAGTATCGGGGGAGTATCGGGGGAGGGGGGGTTTAATATAATGAGCACAAGAACACTGGCTCATTAATGGCAAAATAACAGTGGCATATTATTGGACAAATTACACAAATACTGAAATATGCACTGGCAGATATGTTTTTGCATTACTTTTAAATCTTTACCCCTCTAAATTAAGACTATGTCCTTTATTAAGTTAGAAGCAATAAGACATTAGAACGTACTGAGAAACTGCATTATACAAACTATGCACAAGATGGCAGTATCACACCAAACATGATAATCAGACCTCATGCAGTATGGGATACACTTGGGGGGAGAAAATAGTCTTCCAGCTAACTAAGCTCCAGAGACTAAGGTGTCATCCCAGGTTGATCAGTGCAAGTCAGCAGTGAAGCCCAAAAAAATATTCAGGGTTTTTTTCACCATGGCTTCCAAAGTGCCCCAGATCCTCAGTATTAATCCCTCATTTGGTTCTCAGTCCTAGAATCTAATTGTATGAGAGCCATGCTTATATTTAGAATTTAAAGAGACAGTAGAGCAAACAATGGCTTCCTCCATGCTTCTAATCAGGGAACTCCCTCCCTTCTCTCTTTTTGCTGTTAGTGGTTGACCGAGTGACATGTAGGGTTAGGGATCGATGCAGACAGACAGCCTAACACCCAGAAAGCCCATGAAACGGATGAAGGGAGCTTAAAGCCTATAAGGTGATTACAGAAACCTTTCATGATGCTTTGGAAAAACATAGAGAGTGATTTGAATTCTTTACTAAGAGGCTTCCTTAGAATCCAGATTACTGGTTTATTCAGAGACTTGTAAAGAACACGGATGTCAGAGCTACACCGGATAACATGCAAACTGCAACACGCATGAACGATACACTGCATAGCATGGAACACAGTCTGACTTTTCAGCAAATTTCATGTCATTCTTTTTCATTTTGGGGGTTTTTGATTTTTTTTAAGGAAAAAGGTCACAATATATTTCTTTGTGTTGCTATTATTCATTTGTTCTAATTAGATCACTGTTATTATTATTTTTTAAACACCAATATATCCCCCTCCATAATGTTAAGCATTGTGTTGTTGCAAAAAATGCTCTCCATTTGTGCTGTGATATATTATCACCCCACATCACGGGGCCTTTCTCAATTTGTAAATTATTTTGTATTGTACCAGGATCTGAGTGCACAGGAAGAATATGAAGACCAGTTATACAAATGCCTCCATTTATAGCTAGTTTGGGTAGAGTGACGGTGGCGCTGTCATACTACCTGACAGCACTGCGCATGCGCACAGCTTCTTCGGCTTAGAGTGGGGTTTTAATCACGTTACCCTGCCGAACTCTACCTTTGTTTCGAAAAGCCGCGAGAGAGGTAGAGCTCAGCGGGACAGACCCACAAAATCGCGACAGTTGGTAGGTATGGTCGAACCGTCTCCAAACGGGCCTTTCTCAATTTGTAAATTATTTTGTATTGTACCAGGATCTAAGTGCACAGGAAGAATATGAAGACCAGTTATACAAATGCCTTCATTTATAGCTGCCATGAGTGAAACAAGGTGCTCATTATCCAGTTTGTGGTTTTATAAGCACTTCATAATAAAACAGCGATTGTACCGGCCGTACAGAGCGCTGGATCCTCTGAGAGGCATGTACTAAAAAAAAACGCAAATATATTTTATCTGCAAAACTATTTTTGCTCCTATTGCAATGTACTAAACATTTAACACTCAGATAGTACATACGAGCAAATAGCGATTAAAAACAAGCAAGTTTGGGAATATTTTTTCTACCACTTTTGATAGCGCTCGCTAAAAGCTGGTGTAATTTTCACACGCAAAAAAGGAATTATTTGTCACAAAATATTCGCAAAACTCTTAACCGTGCGCAAATATTATCGCAATTCATTAGCGCAGCTGGGAAAAATGCACGCAAAATTAAAAAAAAACCGGAAGAGGCGCAAATCGGAGGAAAAAAGCACAAAATGTTACAAACAGTCGCAAATTGCTCCTTACTCATATTTTACCTACTTTTTTCCCAGTGCGCTGGTTTAGCACATGACCCCCTCTGTATCTCCCACCAGCCACCAAATGTGGACACCAAGTAAGCATGGGTACGCCTACACCACAGCCACACTGATTTGCTATCTCTCCCAGATAGGAATATACCTTGCCAGCTGTCGTTGCAGACACAGAGTTTCTCTCCAGTTAGGTCGCAGTAGCCGTGGTCTGGGCTGCCGCAGTTATTCTTGCAGTATGGTATATCGCAGGCCTCACCCTTCCAGTACTTGTCACATTCACAGTATACCCTGCTCGGGACAGAGCTGCTAGTGGTGCATTTACCATGGCTGGAGCAGTTATTGGGACAAGAGTTTATCCTGTGAATGAAGAGGAGAAATAGAAAGTAACATTTCACTCTGAATGCCCGTCATATCATTAGTTTGGGCGGTGTGCTCAGAAGGCCGTTAGACAGACTGGAGTAATGGGGTGACAGGGTGGAAGGGACTAGGGATGGAAAATGACCGACAATCAGACTTTCTATTGGCCGATATATATAAAAACAGTCAGATTTTCTATTGGCCGATATAAAAAAATGATCAGACTTGCTACTGGCCGATATTGAAAAACAATCAGACTTTCTATTGGCCGATATATATAAAAACGGTCAGACTTGCTATTGGCCGATATATAATAACGATCAGACTTGCTATTGGCCGATATATAAAAACGGTAATGCTTGTATTGGTCAATATATAAAAACGGTCAGACTTGCTATTGGACGATATGTAAAAAGGGTCAGACTGGCTTTCGGCCGATATATAAAAACAGTCAGACTTGCTATTGGCCGATATATAATAACGATCAGACTTGCTATTGGCCGATATATAAAAACGATAATGCTTGTATTGGTCAATATATAAAAACGGTCAGACTTGCTATTGGGCGATGGCTATGGATGCCTTTGAACCAGCCATGAAACCTAATAAGTAAATCCTATTTTTATTTTTCCTTAGGCCCCAATGTGTCTAATCTGCAGTGAATTATCGTTCTTGGGCCAAGAATTGGTTACAAAAACCCTGGAATGACAAAATAAGTCCCCCAAACAGGTTATAAATTAAAGTTGTAGTTAATGCCAGCATTATAAATGTTTAACAAATTGTTCCTGCTCTGCTAATTTACTCACTTTTTAAACTATCTTGCGTTTTAGAAGATTTCACCGGTTTATGTTGGGTACAACCAAGCAGTAGGAGATTGGCTACCTGGGTTCTTCAAAAGGGGCTTGAAATCCTGTTAACAAACATGCCCCCTTATCTGTCTGCTTGTGGGAGTGGCTGACGCTCTGGCAGACCAATAGAAGCATTAGAAAAAAGGCCTGACTGACAGACACTGAAGAAAAGGAGGTGCCCTAGTGCTTGATCTCTAACCTGTAATATCAGTGATCTCTTCTAAACAAGATCACTTAACCCCTTAGTGACATGACCTTTTGACCTTGTCTTTCCCTTGGTGACAAGGGCTGTTTGGACATTTCTGGGGTGTGTGTGTTACATCGGAGCCATACGTACGAGTAGAAAATGTTGAACCCCGTTAAGTTGTAAGCAGCATCGCTAAAAAAATGAAGCAAAGCATAACCCGAGGTGGTGACGACCTCCGGCACTGTCTCGTTTCCAGGAGCTTCTGGTACAATCAGACCGCTGGGGAGACAAAATGGGAGATCTGGATTTTAATCTACTGATTCAGTGACGTGATCCTGTGTAAAAATAAATGGGTTAAAGTAGAACCACACCTACCAACATTTCCGAATCGGGGGGGGGGGGGGGGGGTGAGTGGGCGGAGCTTGGGAGGTAGAGTGACGGTGGCGCTGTCATACTACCTGACAGCACTGCGCATGCGCACAGCTTCTTCGGCTTAGAGTGGGGTTTTGCGGGTTTTAATCACGTTACCCTGCCGAACTCTACCTTTGTTTCGAAAGCCGGGAGAGAGGTAGAGCTCAGCGGGACAGACCCACAAAATCGGGACATTTGGTAGGTATGGTCGAACCGTCTCCAAACGGGCAGCTGAAGATGGATATTTAAAAATGATATTGGACAGTGTCTGCTGTGAGGCTCAAACACATCTTTGTTCAAATCCCCCTCCAATTCCGAAAATACAATAGGAGTTCTATATAAAAGGTCACCATGGAAACTAATGGAATGTTCCTGGTAGTGACATCACTTTTACCCAGAAATGACATTTGTAGCATAAAAGCCATTTATTTATACAGACCCTACAGACTCAAAATCAAAAACCTGACTACAAGGTTTAGGATTGGATATAAAACAGTACCATTATTTATATATAACCCCCGAAAGTATAGACCATGTTTGATTATTTTTTTATTTTACAAAACAACACAATATTCAGAAACATAGAATGTGTCGGCAGATAAGAGCCATTGAGCCCGTCTAGTCTTCCCAATGTATTCCAAACACTTTTATTAGTCGCTAGCCTTATCTTATATCTTAAAATATAAATTTGAAAGAGCGGAGCATGGCAGTACTCTTCGATGAAGAGCCCTTGGTCAAACGTCCGTTGTGCCCTTGGATAAATGGGCTATGACCACTCAATGCCTATTCTTTTACACACAGTCGGCATTCAAGGGCTCTGCACCTCTCCATTGTACCGGGCTGACAAGAATGCTATAAATAGTGATCTTTGTGTAAAGAAAAGCTGTGTTTTCTATGGGGAAACGTGACAGCTCTTGACCTATTTTACCGACACCTGGGAGACCGGTGTCATCCCTATCGTCAAGCAGACAATAAATCAATACCCGCTAAGCCTTGTGCTTGGTCTCATGCCCAGGGGAAGATCACTGAGACTTTCACATGTACTATTTCTCATGTATACTGATACTTGGCCTTCCAGTAGCTAATCAATGATCCTAATTAAGAGGTTAATTACTTTTAACTGATGTACATTCACATGTTAAAGCTAAAGACATATATTATCAGCTGTGGTATGGATCTGTAACACAATCCTGTGTATGTTGCTTGGATTTTATTGTTACCCTAAGATAGCATATTAGAATCTTACTTATAATAATTAGGATTTTTAAACACTCCACCATAATAATGGCACCAAACACTTTGCTCCCTGCCATCTGAACTTTCCATAACTGTTACAGGGACTGTGTTAAAGAATGCCAATATATATATATATATATATATATATATATATATATATATATATATATATATTGTGTTGGAAAAATTGCAAGCCGATGCCTAAGATTGGCTACTGCTTATGACATCACCTTGTGGCTTGATTTGCAAATGATACATTCCCCACTGAAAATTTGTTAATTTGCATATCAAGCCACATGTGATGTCATAAACAGGAGACCCCACAGGCTCACTTAAAAAAACATTTTGCTCTTATCTGACGCATTTGCTTGCAATTCTGCTAACACAATCTATAGATCATTTTCCATCATTTTTTATTCTCTGCATTCACAGTGCAAGCAATGTTTAGGTGACAGAGTCCCTTTAGAACAGGGCCATGTAGCAATTTTAATTGTAGTGGGTGTGGGATTTTTATTTATTTTTTTAATATCAGTGCTATCCTGTACGAAAAATACATTTTATTTTAAATAACGACGTCTTAATGAGTAAGAAGGTACTGCTCCTTGGCAGCCGAGAGACGGTCCGATGACTGTCTCTCTGTCATTGGTGTGTGCGTGAGTCAATCGCATGCCACACAGCCAATCAGTGAGAAGGAGATGATCGTCTCCTCCGCAGCTGGCGGTGTGTTTGGCTTCACAGCCGCCGTATACCACTCAGTACTGTCAGATCACGGAATCCTCAGCTACAAGGAGGCCCCTCCTTATTGGAATGCCACTGAATTTAGAAATTATTTTCAATGTAAAATTACAAGAGAATTATAAATTATTTTAAAGTAAAACAAGGGCATTTCACATTTATAAAACACATACAACATACAGAAAATAATATAGGTGGTATTGCTCTTTTAATGTAGAAATTACACCTTTTTTTTTATTTTTTTATCTACCCGATAGTTCTGATTTATTACAGGATGAGATCACAGCCCATTATAAATAGGCAGTCATTCAAAGTAAAGCAAATTAGATGTATTTGTAACGGGCGATCCAAAAGGCTTTAAAATGCCTCCGTCTGTAATAAGTCCTAAGAATACCTGTAATAAAATTCTTGGTCGAGCTCACATCTGAACACTTTCCCTGTGGATGGGGGGGGAGCAGAGTTTATTGGAGATGTTTTGACGTTTGTCAGGAAGAAAGGTAACACCGCTCACCTTAGCACAGCAATTAAAGGAGAATATATCGAATCCCCATCATACACGTACATGTGGTCCCAGCTGCATTCGGTGGCAAAATGATTGAATCGTAACCTTAGTACTGCGTGTGGACTGCAAGAAAGGAAGAGAGGAACGTCAGAACATTCTCTACGGGACTCGGAAGATCAGGACGCAGAAAAGTCAACATTCCTACAGGGTACGAACCTGGAATATGGTGGCGCAGATACTGCAGTATATTGGAATAAAATGAATTTACAAGCATAGGATTATGTCATGCATTTCGGACCAGATTACTTTACAGAATACAACTTCGCAAGAAGCGGGTGCTTTATAAAAAAAAAAAACAGAAAGATATTTAAAAAAAAAGATATTATAACTTTGAATAAAAGGAAGGTGGAACGCTATGCAAGTGATTTTGATAGATGAGGTTGGAACTTGATAAATGTACTGTAATAAATCGGGAACTTGGGGGTTCTACGTACAGAGAAATTCTGGGGCGAATTTCTAAAAGAGGAATAATCAGCAGTAATTCCATTACTTTCCAGGGTGATTGCTCCAGTTCTAGAACTTTTGCCCTTACATGCTTGGAATTTTTTGGCTACACTTATGTTTGTTTGTTTTTGCCCATAGATGTCTTATAAGTTCAGGATAATCTCCTCATTTGCCAGCTATGACTTCTATTCGGTATTCTGCCGAATCACCAACCCTATCTATACCCACTCCTTTTTCCTTCCTCCATAACATAATTTAATTATTACAAGAAATATGAAGGAGGTGATATATTAATCACAGTTTTGTTCATGTTCTATAATATCAGTGTATTCTTATGGTCAACAGTGGAGTAACAGCTGGTACACGGAGGGGAAGAGCAAAGATCTGGAGGAGTAAAGGAGGAGCAAAGATCTGGAGGAGGAAAGGCGGAGCAAAGATCTGGAGGAGGAGGGGAGGAGCAAAGATCTGGAGGAGGAAAGAGGAAGCAAAGATCTGGAGGAGGAAAGGAGGAGCAAAGTTCCGGAGGAGGAGGGGAGGAGCAAAGATCTGGAGGAGGAAAGGAGGAGCAAAGATCTGGAGTAGGAAAGGAGGAGGAAAGATCTGGAGGAGAAGGGGAGGAGCAAAGACCTGGAGGAGGAAAGGAGGAGCAAAGATCTGGAGGAGGCGGGGAGAAGCAAATGTGTGTTCCACATCCAAGTGTCTCTATTTAGGAACCCAAATGCCCCTCTGCCCCTCTTTCCTCTTCTATTGTCCCTCTCTTCTTGGAGCTCGGTATTTTTGGGTTGCATAACTGCATCACAGATCTCCATCGTTGTGTTTTAATTGCCAAAAAAGTGGTTTTAAATTAATTTGACTTAAATAAAAATACTTTAATCTTATTGAATGGCTTTTTCAAATGAAATATTCAGTTAGGAATTGGCCATAAAGTAACTGTAAATGACCCGTGAAGGACCCACCTATAACCACACCCACAAAAAATAAAAATGTCCCTCTTTGGCCATTTCAAGTGTTGGGAATTATGTATTGTACATCCTATTAGGTGACACATAATAAGTGCTGCTCAGAAGTAAATAGCACCACTGGTATGTTGCTGGTGGGGGGCTATTAATTAATACACGATAAGTGAGAAAAGGGGATTGGATCCTTCTGCCAAAAAGCCTCTGGACAAAGATTTGTGTAATCAAAAAGTAATCTCTTATTGAATCCAGGCATAAAACACCAAAATGTGGAGACAAACACCCTCGAGCAGGGCAGAAACAAACGCCTCTGGAATAATGGATTAGAGGGGGGTCCACACAGTTAAATAACGGCTTATAATGTAAACCGACCCACAATTAAATAGTGAAGAATAATATAAAATGTCTCAGCTGTACTAACTAGCATGAATGAGGTGCCTACCGGGGCAATGACCTTGTTTAATTCAGAATTCGGAATGAAAAACTCTTAGCAAGCATATTTTAGATTTAATTAGCTCAATGCTCCCTTTAGATTTGCATCACACAGCAGAATATGGGGGGCTAACAGGTGGTCTTAAATTCAGCGCATTAATGACTCTTTTACATTTTTGCTCGTTTTTAAGTTCACCCATTTTGCCCGTGTGATATCCAGAATACATATCAGTTTCTTCACATCCCAAATACAAGCAAAATCTTCAGAAGAAAGGAAATTTCTACAGAAGCCCAGAGAGGTCAGGTATTTCTTCATTTTCTCTCTCTTTTTGTTATTTTCCACATTCCTTTTTAATTTCAGGCGTTCCTTCCCACTCATTGCATCTATCAGTGATAAAGTGCTAAATTACTGCACAGTGATTATTTTGATACGGAATAAATTGACAGTGTTTTATAGTCCGTTCCAGAGGATTTTTAAAAGATGCCCTTGGTATTCTGAGAAAGCAGCTTGGTTTGTTCTCTCTAATCTGGTAGAAAAGATGATTATCTGACTAATGCCCCTCCTTCACCCCTCCACAATGAAGAGAGAGGGTTACATTAAACAAATATGTGGGTTTGACAGTAGAGTCATATATATTATATCTATGTGTGTGTATCTTTGTGTGTATATATAAATATATTTATTTATTTATATATTAAGGTTGACCGAATATAGACGCTAAGAGCCAGCCTAGTTATTTTTTAGGAGCCAGTAAAGTGCTAATATATATCTACACTGTTTATTGGTATATATGCACACACATGGGCTATAGGCAAAGGGCTCTTAAATTCCCTCCCGCTCGCTCCTAATTGATTAGTTCGTTTTACAAAATGCTCTACGTGCTAAAACTAGGCTGGCTCCTAAAGTCTAAATATTTGTCAAACTCAATATATATATATTGTATGCTGTATGAAGATGTGAGCTGCACCCAGGCATGGAGGTATATATATATATATATATATACACACACACACACAGATATAAGTAGATACAAATATATATCCACCAGGGGCATATCGTGCCAGTCCGGAGCACACCTATCACTCAGGGGCACGATGTATCTCGTGTATTCCAGGGGGGGTTTGTGTGCTGCAAACAGCTATTTTCGAATTTTCGTATACTTTTCGTGCTGGTCGAATTGGCAACAGTGAGTGACTCTGTTGCCGAATTCTCAGCTGCCGTCTGTCTCCGGGGGTCTGTTTCCGGGGGGTTTGTGTGCACTCTGTTCGGACCACACAAATCCCAGAAATACCCGGCACGGCGCACCCAGCACATATGGAGCATCCGTGCCTGATATCCGCCCACGTGCTAAGTATACACCGTGTTCATAAACAGTTTGATTTGCATGATGAATAGGATTGCTGAGCGCAATACATAATAACAGACTATTTAGGCTTCTTGGATGTGTCCTTCCCTGCTCCAGTCTTTTCAGTTTTAATAATTAGGATGCTTTCTGGCATGATGGTGGAGGGGGGGGGGGGTTCTCTTGTTCAAGAAGCCATCTACCAAAGAAAAGAACTACTCGTTTTTTTTTTGCGAGCATCTAAGAGGTGCAAAATGACTTGGCAAAAAATGCCACAAAAAAAACGCTCGACGACAGCATCATTTTAAAAGGGCAAGAATTTCATGTAAACAGATATTTACCCTGGCCAGGGCTAGAAGAGCGGACAAACAGCACTAGGAGAGTTAGATGCCATGGTGCTGCTTCTGGTCTGCTCCTAATGCTCTATCACTTCTAAAGACCCCCCCACACACACCCTTCCCTGGCAGCGCATGGGTCTAGTGAACTAATGACTAATGTAGAACATCATGTCTATTAGATGTGTTTACAGAGCCGACACAACAAATAAATGAAGACGACACAGTGAACTTCATACAAACACTGGAAGGTCACAGTGATCAGTGACATGTCATCATTCGGGCGTTATTTGTGGACAGAGAGAACTGCAGGGAATTGAGAAAAGCTTAAGGCCAAAGTAGCCAAGTTTGGGGAAAAAACATGGGATTGTGAATGAAATCAGATACTTACTATCCTTCAATTAACCAGGTACATTTGGTTTTATATTTGTAGTTGATGGGTCCGTCCGTTAGGTATCCTGAGGGCTCCGTTAACCTGTGAAGGAAAAGAGATATATATTAGAGAGGACACTGTCTATCAGGGATTGCCTCGACACAGCAATTCAGGATGTATAAAACAGGAGCAAAGACTGTATAAATTAGCCCCCTCAAACAGCCTCTGTCTGCCACACTAGCCCCCCCCCCCACAAAAAAAACCAGCTTGTAACCCTAGCCCCCCAAACAGCCTCTGTCTGCCACACTAGCCCCCCCCCCCCACAAAAAAAAACAGCTTGTAACCCTAGCCCCCCAAACAGCCTCTCTATGCCACACTAGCCCCCCCCCAAAAAACAGCCTCTATCTGTTACCCTAGCCCCCCAGTCTCTCTATGCCACCATAACCCCCCAAACAGTCTTTCTCTGCCACCATAGCCCCCAAACAGTCTCTCTCCCGAGCAGCTGTACTAAACATTTGTATTAATAAAATTATTATAATGTACCGGCGGGTTGGTCAGGCTAACGCCACGATGTGCACAGACCTTAGGCGTCACGCGTTTCAACATTTCTTTGCATTATATATATTTAAATCATCATTATGCCAAGAGATCATATCCAGTGAAAACACTTCTTTTCAAGCTGCAGTATTCAAACGTTTTTTTTTTTTTTTTTTTATAGTTGAATGCCAGATTGAGAAAGTAATAAACGAATCTGTTAAAGGCATGTACAGACAGGAGTGAACCCCCCCAGGCAAAGATTAGTAAGTGGCCCATCTGTCTGACGTGGGTGCTAAATGTCTGCAGTGATTTTTACCTCTAGGCAGTTGTTTGACCATCAGTGTCGCTTGGCCAGTGCAATTTAAAAAGGGGACATAATGTGCTCAGATGGAGCGTGGTATAAGGGTGTAAAAAAAAACCTGCCTTTTACATGTGTAGACTGCGTACAAACCCTTCACTTTATTCAAAGTACAATAGAAAAACCAGGCATTGACTGCTCCTTCCTTAGCACTGGGATATTTTGCCATAAGTTAGAAATGTATGTCTCAATTCCCTGCAAATATATCTCTCTTACTGAACAGACTCTTCAAAAGTGAACTAAAATAATCATGCATAAATAGCAGAAATGAATGGAGTTTCTAGTCTCTCTAGTGATGTCATCAGAAGATTGTTGCACTGTTAAGAGATTCTACTGTGTACATGAGCAAGCTTATTATATTCCACACAATGTATGCTATTCCAGCAGCACAGAAAGTGACTAAATGAAACAAAACGTGATATCCTCAGTGTCTATATAATCAGTCTATTAGCTGCAGTAAACATCCAGAGTAATCACTGGGGAGGGCTTAAGTAAAATATAAAAAATGTGACTTATACAGAATGCCTGCGTCAAATCACACTGGGAAAAAACCTGTGCACTATACAAACAGTGATCTTCATCTTGCACCAAAGTGAGTTTGGGGACTAGACTGTCCCTTTAAAGCCTGATTTTCTGCAGTCTGACATCACAGTATTTATCCCAACTCCTATTGGTTCAAACACCAGACCACGCAGTTCTGTGGTGCAGCAGAAGTTAGACGCGTGGCTGGGACTGGTTTTATGAAAGTGAAACACAGATAAAACAGATACATTACAGATACATTACACCAGTCGTATTCTGATTGGCTGCCTGGTGCTTTCAGACAATATGAACAAAAAGCAGAACTGAGATTATCAGTGACCAGGAAATGCAAAACTGAGAATAAACGCATGTCATAAGATGCCTTCTAACAAGACATAATAACATAAGCACTTCATGTAAAACCCTTCATTCTTGGACAGAAATACAAGTTGTGCAATTTCTTTATACAGTCCGTCTGTCAGGAGTCTCAGTAACGGAACAAGACGGTCTGGGGCCCATTCTCACAACTCCTGCTGTGTGTCATCATCATGACATCATCTGTCAGCTGGCTGAGCATCATGGGTAATACAGTCCACACGCTATCTTCAGCTGCCTGGGCTACATTTCTCATGATGCATAGTGTGCCAAAAATAGCTGAGCATCATGGGATATGCAGTCCACGCAGATGGCGTACCACGGTTAACCATCACTGAATTAACCTTCTTTGCCAGGGCCAGCCTTATGTGTTCAGGTGTCCTGTATGGCCCACAAAGTGGCTCCCCTCCATCATTACCCATCCAGTCATTCACTGTACCACACCTCAATGTTTCTGCAGTTTTAGCCCCCCTTCCTGTTGAATCGGAGGGGGGATTACAACGTTTATTGGTGGTGCAGCATGCAACCTGGTCTGTGTAAGGGTTTCTGACACAGATTGCTCTCCCCTTGTCATGTTCCCCGGCTGCCCATCTCACTGTGCTCTGAATTATACCATGGAAATGGATGGGGGATTGAAATTGTCTGTGTCAGGTGCCCTGACATAGGCCCAAAGCTTCCTTGTGGTGGTGGGGGTGGGGGGAGCAGTATGAGCAGGTAACAGAGAGAGGGCTGGTGAGGGGAGATGTTGTGAGGTCCCCTGCCAGCGCCTCTGGCAGACAGGGCACCCATAGGTAGGTCCCTCCTCTGCCAAACTGGGAATGAAGCGCTTTGCGGTGGTCCTCTACATGTTGCACCCTGTGCACACTCCAAAGGCATAGTTTCTTTGCAGTAGGCCCTGCTCTACTGTGGCTCCGGAGAGCACAGCGCCTGCTGTAGTTCTGCCCTGCAGAGTGCTGTATTTTGTGACAACAAGGGTCTGTGTGGGGCAGCACTTCCCCTAGCCAGCAGAATGTACTCCAATTTATCACCAGCATCAATCTCAAGGCTAAAGTGATGCTCCAATGTTTTGTCCTGTCATGAAACCCTTGCATTGTATCTGACTGCTTTCTCTGTGCAATTCAAACGGGGCGATCAAAGTCCCTACTCTAAACAAGAGAGAAGTGTACAATGGCGGGGATTCTAGGGGTGATTACTGTAAGAGCATTAGCCATTCTGCAGAGAGAGACTACAAATACACTCATAAACATCTTAATGAAAGAAATCACTGCTTGAAGAGGGACAGAATGGACACCCCACCACCGCCTGTCATCTCTGGACGATGAGGGGGCTGTAAGTTCTCAAGAGCAAGCTAGGAATCCCGCCAGGCACTTAAAGATCATAGAAAATTAGACAGGAGAAGAACTGGAGCATAGACTGGAAGCTGGAAGTGTTTACTGACTGCATAATCTTTTCTCTAATGGATTTAACAGGAAAAAAGAAATGCCACAGTGTGTGTGTGTTTGTGTTTGTGTTTGTGTGTGTGTGTGTGTGTGTGTGTTTGTGTGTGTGTTTGTTTGTGTGTGCATTCCATGGATGCACTGCTCCATAACAGTTAAGTCATTTTTTGAGTTAAAGGGACTGTATCACCTGAACATTGTTTTTAATGTGCACGTAGAGAATAAAAGAAATATTGAATATGTTCTATACATTGTATTAGCAAAACTGCAAACAAATGCCTAAATTAGGAGAAAAATGTGTTTTAAATGTGTCATGTGGAGTCTCCTGCTTATGACATCACCTGTGGCACGGTATGCAAATGAACTGCTTTTCAATGGGAAATATGTAATTTGCATAACGTAAAGGCATTTTGAAAATACAATGTATAGATCATTTTCAGTTATTCTTTATGCACAGTAAAAACTCTGTTCGGGTGATCCTGTCCCATTAAGCCATCAGTTTCATAGTTGCCAATAGTTCTGAATTTTGCCGGGAGGATCCCCTTTTTTGGAGGGATCCTGCCCTGTCAAATTAAGGTCTGCCCCTGCTGCACTGGGCACTGCCAAAATGCTAGCAAATTGAGCCCCCGACACCCAGCACATCAATCTCACAGGGTGCAGCAACCTTGCGTAACGTCACATGGCATCACATAAGCCCCGCCATGTTTAGGCCCCGCCTCTTGGGTTCCTGGACCCTGTTTCTCCAAGTACCTATGCAATTTATCTGTAAGCGATATTTAGGCTCATAAATACGATGTGGAGCCAGATAATACCATTGATGGGAGTAATTAATAAGAATATTCTACCAGCCAAATATCAACATGAATCCTGTTGTTTGTGCTCAGTACACCTGTACAGGCAGAGCCCAAAGGGTTAACCGCTATGCACGCCTTTCCAGAATTTCTATATGTTGTAAAGCATGAAGCAGAGCTGCTGGGTTGTAACAGGTACATTAAGCAGAATGTGCTGCGCCAGCATTTTTGTCTCCCTGGTGATAAATGGGCCAATCAAGAGGAAATGTGCAGGACACAGGTTTACAGTCTCATTCAAGGAGACTCTATCCTTCAGTGTGAGATGTGGGGGGCTTCTTTCAGTCTTCCCCCATAATGTCACAATTTCCCCGGAATTCTGAGACCCCTGGGCAGACTACATGGGCCGAATGGTTCTTATCTGCGGATGCGTTCTATCTGAGCCCCCCCCCCCCCTACATCCCGGAGCATGCGGCCTGGGCAGCCCTTGGGACAGTAATCCAACTATTTGATTTCAAGCAATTTTCTTTCCCCAGTACCCATTCTGGGAGAAATCATGTGTGACCGGTCTAGCAATGCTACACTGCATTACAGTCACGGAGAGGGGTCTGCTGCCTAAATAGTGGTTACTGAGTAAGTCTTTTACAAAAACCAAAGGGCCGGTATCACCTGAATATTGTTTTTACTGTGCATGTAGAGCATACAATTTTTTTGAGAATGATCTGTACATTGTATTAGCAAGACTGCAAGTAAATGCCTGAATTAGGAGAAAAAAATGTGTTTTAAATGTGTCTGTGGAGTCGCCTGCTTATGACATCACCTGTGGCACGGTATGCAAATGACACATTGCTCATTGAAAAGCAGTTTTTTTGGCATACCGTGCCCCAGGTGATGTCATAAGCAGGAGACTCCACAGGCACATGTTTTCTCCTAATTTAGGCATTTGCTGGAAGTTTTGCTAATACAATGTATAGATCATTTTACAATATTTTTTTATGCTCTACATTTCCAGTAAATATAATATTCAGGTGATACCGTCCCTTTAATAATGTTACCAACCTTGACTGGTGCTGTAGGGACCAAGAGAATATAATGTGTGTCAGGTAATGTGGTAGATTATTTATTCTCCACCAACATTACAAGATGATGTCATAACAGGACAGGCCTTTTACAGCGGCTTGCATTCTTCCGGTTAACTCTTTAGTGCGTGGCGCCGCTTTTCCTGGCATGTATAGAGTTAATGTTTTTCAGCTCAGCAGCCCCAGGCACTAAGTGGGGGAAAGTGCACTGGGTTCATCATGAAAATGACATTTCCCAGAGAGAGCTGAATCATTTTGCCCATCACGACAGGGGGATTGGTGCAGACACGACAGAGAGGTTTACGGGAGACAAGAAGGTGGTGAAAGAGTTAACAGTTTGCATGCCAAAAGCCCTTACTTTGGTGCCTATTCACTAAACAGAGACCTGCAGCCATCCAGCATGAATAGTCGAGCTGATAAAATGTATATCCCTCCCTGAACGCTCTGCCTCAATCTGCCTCCATCTGAAGATGGATCGTATAGAGCCACCTAATGGCAGCCGGCGTGCAAAAAATGGGTCCGATGAAAGCAAGGCACTTTACCCAGCAAGACCTTAGCTATGTTTGTTGCCCTTTTGTTTTTCGAACCAAGTTTTAAAGATATTTTTTAATAGTGTTTTACAATTATTTCCCCTGTTTCTTTTTATTCTAAATCTCAACACTTTGCTGGGTGCGCCAATCGCAAATGGGTTGCGGTGCATTCTCTACGTCTGCTTTACTTTCTTTATATATGGGATGGCGCCAAGTGTGAAACCGCTAACTGTGCCTGCAGGGGGAGCAAAGCACTACACGGGGACTTTGGCGCTATACATTAGCGAATGCGCTGATAGCCGACATTTGGCGCAGTTTGACAGAGTGAAAATACTGAACGAGCGACAAATTTACCTATTTGTTTTTTCGATCAGCCGCCGGGGCGGTGTGACACATGGATGGATGACTGGTTTTGCCGCAGTCTTCTCTGCAGTGTATGGGATTTTATAGCTACCCGATATCATTAATGGAAAAAAAAACATATCAAGAAATCAAATTACTTAAAGGCACTGTATCACCTAAACAATGTTTATATTGCGAATGTAGAGAATATAAATAATTGAACATGATCTATACATTGTATTAGCAAAATTACAAGCAAATCCTTTTAAATGGGTCTGTGGAGTCTGCTGCTTATGACATCCCCTGTGGCGCAGTATGCAAATTACACATTTCTCATTGAAATGTCATTCATTTGCATATCACGCCACTGGTGATGTCATAATCAGCAGACTCCACAGACACATTTAAAACGCATTTTTTGCCTAATTTAAACATTTGCTTGCCATTTTGCTAACACAATGTATAGATAAATTTCAATAATGTTGTATTCTCTACAGTAGAAGCAATGTTTAAGTGATACAGTCCCTTTAATAATTCTCATCAGCTTCTTAAAGCCAGTAAACGATCTGCTCCCCTCAGATACTCCCTTCACTATCCTACTATTGTCATGCTACTTGGATTTCCCTCCCACGTTTGTAAACCTTCCTGCCTGGGAAATCAAAGCTTGCGTGTGGTTTTTGGGTTGTTGTTTTTTTGTGTGTGGTTATCTATGCGCCATTCTTGTTTATTCCATTTAATACACTCTGACAGTCCTTGCCTCTCTGCCAGAAATGGCCTGGGGGCTCCTTGTCTAACTGCCAGCAATGGAGCATATACAGCAGCCACTTGTTCCTTCCCCTGTGCCGTGTAGGTCATCCAATGAAAGAGTAAGCAGTGGCTTGTCTTAGTCTGGCTGTGCGTGGTGGTACCACTCATACCACACTACATAAATGTCCTATGATTAATACAAGACAAGATTCTAACATGCTTTAGTACTGCAAAAACCAGACAACAAGAGTGGGGTTGGTGTAAATGGGGGGGGGGGGGGGGTTTATTTCAATTCCGTTATTTTGGACAATTATTTTTTCCAACTCTATTTTCACAGTGTTCTACTGTTTAATTAGAAGGTCCCGTAAAATTAATCCAAGGTCCCCATCCCATGGACCCATTATCATACATGCAAATAATATAAACAGGGGACGCAATGCCATATACAAAATATATGTTTATTCCATCATATCAAAACCATAAAATGTCACGCCACAATAAAATAAAAATAAAAAATGCTAAATAATATACAGCAATAATTATACTGGGCACATCCTGTCAACTAGCAGATAAAGGACAGTGATGGAATTATATATATATATATATATATATATATATATATATATATATATATATATATATTTATATATTTATATACAGTGTTAGCGCACACAATGCATATAAACAAAAATAAATTCACAAAAGTTAACAGGGAAAAGAATACCTAATGCTGCCGTAATGAAATTAGAACAGGCTAATATTTTTTTCTCTTGCTCTTTATTTAAGTAAGATACTTGCATGCTATCCCCTATACATCCGAGTATTACATGATATCCATTTCCTTTGGAAAATATGCACACTATGCAATCCCCTATAAAACAAGCGCATTACTGGACACATGACCCCACTAATGGATCGTTAATAAACTGTATTAGAATAATAACGGTGAGACTGTGATTTCCTGCCATCCAGGAAGTAATGTAGATGTTATAAAATGGCTTTATCCACGTCTCTCCCCGTGCTCTTCTGATTTAATGCCCGTACCCCTTCAATCTGGCACTTAAGAGGTCTTTGAGATGTTTATATCCGCTTCTCTCTCTCTCTCTCTCTCTCTCTCTCTCTCTCTCGGAGACAGTGTGATGCTATGGGTAATGTTCTGCTGGGAAACCTTGGGTCCTGCCATTCATGTGGATGTTACTTTGACATGTACCACCTACCTAAGCATTGTTACAGACCGTGTACACCCTTTCATGGAAACGGTATTCCCTGATGGCATTGGCCTCTTTCAGCAGGATAATGCTCCCTGCCACAAAGCAAAAATGGCTCAGGAGTTCATGGTGTTGACTTGGCTTCCAAATTCCCCAGATCGGAATCCAACCGAGCATCTGTGGGATGTGTTGGACAAACAAGTCCGATGCATGGAGGCCCCACCTCGCAACTTACAGGACTTAAAGGATCTGCTGCTAACGTCTTGGTGCCAGTTGCCCCGGCACACCTTCAGAGGTCTAGTGGAGTCCATGCCTCGACAGGTTGGGGCTGTTTTGGTGGCAAATGGGGACCTACACAATATTAGGCAGGTGGTCATAATGCTATGGCTGATCGGTGTATGTTACACACAGTAACAAGAACCAATATTACATTAGTCATAACATTTGGAAGATCCTTGATTTGTTTTACAATATAAATAAATGTATCAAATAATAAATCCACTAGCCATGTGACTCTGGCTATTTGTTACATTACGGTGGGGAACTTGCACTGGAAACATTTGATTTAGTATAAATAGACTTCTTGGTAAATTATAACGCCAGATAAATAAATAAAGCCATACAATTCCTGGGATTAATTATTCACTAGATCACAGAGATCTAGTTCTGATACAAGATCCCTCTTTATGAGAAGCTCGGAATGTTTAAATGTACCCTGTGCATTTATTTCCCAGAATTCCGTGCATTTCCCAGAATTCCATGCATTTATTTCCCAGAATTCCATGCATTTATTTCCCAGAATTCCATGCATTTATTTCCCAGAATTCCATGCATTTCCCAGAATTCCATGCATTTATTTCCCAGAATTCCGTGCATTTATTTCCCAGAATTCCGTGCATTTCCCAGAATTCCATGCATTTATTTCCCAGAATTCCGTGCATTTATTTCCCAGAAGGCCACATTGGGAATACTGGAGAATAGCGAATGCACGAGCTCAGCAAATTGAAGGTAAGGATATCATTGAATCTACGTATTTGCTGCCAGCTTTCGCTAGTTTACCCTATAGGTTAAATTGAATTCTCCACCCCAAGCTGACCTTGTCATGTCACAAGGAGCGACAACAGCTTAGACAGACATAATAATATGCACATCCTGCTCAATTATTCCAGTGCTAAAAGGAGAGGGAATAAAAGAGGGAGGTAGACTGCTGAATAATTCATAGCATGTGCCAGTTGTACTGAAAGGGTTAAAACCCTATATGTATTTCTTTCTACAGGATCTACGCCATAAAGAGAGAATTAAGGCCAGAGTAGCCGAGTTGGAAAGATTCTCCAATGAAGCTGAATGGGAGAGCTTTTCCCACTCCGCTACTTTGGCCTTAAGTTTGAAATCCCCGTCTCCATTACCTGCAATTCTCTGTTTGCTGAGTAGACCCTAAAGTGTAATTTGGTACCCGCTCGCCAAAAAATGGGGCGTTACCAGCCTGATATACTGTGTGTGTGGCAAAAACCCTAATCCCATGTGATTCGCTAATGACTGGGCCTGACCCGGGGCATTGCAAGCATTATCAGGGGAGGAAAGACCCTTAAAGTACTAAAAGATATGACCTTGCCACTATGTATGCATGCGGTATTCAGAGATGGTCTGGTTGCTAGGATACACTGCTTTGAATTGATATTATAACAAATGACTATCTGGAAAATGTACCACGAAGGACATTATATTATAACTGAGCTATGGTGGGGAGAGAAACTCGGATAACAGCATCTAAAGATCCGAGATGAGCTACAATGGTACCAATCCTATCATCCTCTACCCCAGAGTCTAAACTACACTGGTACCCACTGATGGAGCAAAGAGGGCTCATGAAGATACTTTATTTGTATTCTAGTTAATGTGTCTACATCTATCAACTAAACTGGCATTTTTGGGTGGGACATTTCTGCCTCGTGCATGAATTTCCAGGTAAAAATAAAGTACAGGTATGAAAGGGTTAAAGAGATAAGATATATAAGATGTCTGTACATTGCTCTAGCCAAACTGCTAGCAAATGTATAGATTTATTTTTATAAACTTTTTATAAGAATATCTATGCCGAATGCAGACAGGTTACAAAAAAATATATATAAACATCCAATCCCCAAATGATCCTACCATATAAACATCCAATCCCCAAATGATGATCCTACCATCCACAGAGCTTAGTGCTCTGCTGGCATCTTAAAGGGACTGTCTAGTGCCCAAAATACATCTTTGAAATGTTAATGCATACTAAAGTGCTTTAAAAGTACTTTAAAATGCATGTTTTACATTTTACATTGCTTAAAATCTAAAATACTTTTTACATACAGCTAGATGACATTGTGAAATTACAGCAGTTTGCAAGAAACCAGGACTGCCCACACTAGCTGAGTAAAAGTAATTTCCTTTTTTTTTCTGCAGTGAGAATAATTTCCTTGAAATTAATGGAATTTCCTGTCTCTCTAGTGATTAAGAGATCCTAAGGTGTACAAGAGCAAGTTTATCACAGTCCACACAATGTGTTCAATTCCAATAGCGCATGAAGTGACTAAATGAAAAAAAACTTTATATCCTCAGTGTCTATAAAATCAGTGCTGCTGCACCTGCAGTAAACATGCAGAGTAATCACTGGGGGAGGGCTTGAGTCAAATATTAAACATGTGATTAATACAGAATACCTGCATCATATCACACAGGGATAAAAGCCTGTGCGCCATACAAGCAGTGATCTTCATCTTGCACCAAAGTGAACTTGGAGACTGTCCCTTTAAGCATCAAGGATGCGGAAATCACTGTTTGGGGGGGGATGGATGATTGTGCATGTGTTTCAGTTCCATGGTGGTGGATGTGGCAGAGATTTTGCCAGCAAATATGTAGATTAAGTGCATCTACCTGAATCTCAACTTGTCATCCACAAGCATCTCTAGCTGCTTCTCACCAAGCCCCTTTTACAGCTGATCCCGGGTGGGCACACATAAATGATGTTGGGACAGCACCTGAAGCTCTTGATGTAACCATTAGATCAGAGGTAGTTAGAATCCCCTCTATCTCATACAGAGTCTTACAATACAGACACTGGGTGACCGTCAGTGACCAGAAGACCCCAAATAATTGTGTGTTCCATTAGCAAGAGCCAGCATGACAGCTTGAATCAGGAACGAGCTGTCGGTGGTTTAGGTTTGAATGGCCGTGGATAGTTTAAAATCTTTTTTTTTTTCCTTTGAGGCATTTGCCAGAAATAGATGAGCTAAAAAAAAAAAAGAAAAAAAAAAAAAAGAAAACAAACACAAAGAAAGCTTAAACTCTTGAAAAATACTACAAAGGGAAGAGGGAATGCTCGCTAGTTAATAAAACAGATTACTCTATATTTCATCAGATCTCCGTTTCCAAAAGTACCAGGATGCAGTGGAAAAAAAGAAAGTTTTATTCTATGAAATAAGAAAACAGATGCTCCGCCACATCATGTTGACGCCTTAATAATAAAGCTTGGTTTCCATACAAGTGAATTTACATACATTTCCCCCCCCCCCCCCCCCCCCCAAGCCTGGCCCAGATATGTGGATTCAATTATTCTGCAGATACGAACAGCCAAGAGGCTCTGTCTGCCAGTAAATATTTATTTATATATATATATTAACTCATCACTAGCCAAAAGCATCTAGGAATTGTCTTGCCAATGAGAATGTAGGATTTAATGCAATGTATAATGAATTAAAAGACAAAGGTGATAACTTTAACGCCAGCCTCATTGCTCTCATCCATAAATGAGATAAGACTGTGATTATACATTCACATGCACTACCTTTCAAAGGTTTGGGGTCACTAGGAAATGGCCTTGGAAATAAAGTGAAGACATTGACAAGGTTACAAGTAATGATTTATATTCTAAAGAAGTTGTATTGGTTCTTTAATCAGCACAACAGTTTTCAGCTGTTTAATATAAATATATAGTAATCCAAAAGAGACAGGAGCGCTCACGGGACTTTACAAAAACAGAAAAATTATTTATTTATAATTTTTTTAAATGGTTTTTAAAAACAACGTTTCAGTCCATAATGGAGCATTCATCAGAACATAAGACATATAACACCAACAATAATATATATAGGAAAGAGATACCATTCCCAGTTAGAAAACCACACCTACTATATATATATATATATATATATATATATACACATACATACATACACACACACACACACACACACACACACACACACACTTGGTGAAAGAAGAGCCTATTTTGTCCATTAAAATAACATCAGATCAATCAGAAATACAGTGTCGGCATTGTTAATGTTGTCAATTACTACTGTAACTGGGAACAGCTGATTTTGAATTACAGATATATAAATAAATGGGCTAATTTAGGGCTCAACAAACCCTGGGCACCATGGTGACTAGGAAATTAGACATGGCGCCCGGGAAGTATCATATATACATTGGACCCTGACACTGCCATCATTTTCTTTTAATAGCCATTTGTATTTTTTATCGCAGCGTGAGGGAGCGGAGTGTGCGCTGCACATACTTCCTGCTCCGCCCCCCTCGAGCTGTAGTGTCGGAGCGGCAGGCATCATGTGACATCCCACCGGCAGCATGAAGACGGTCCATGCTGGAGCAGAAATCCCCCCTCCCATGCAATAAAGGTAAAGCAGAAGGCAGGTGGGAGATATAATTACCTCATTTGATGTATTTTTTCACAGAAAATAAGGACATTTCTAAGTGACCTCAAACTTTTGACTAAATATAATTTTTTATCTATAAAACACCATCATATTTTGAACCACTGACAAAATGGAATTTTTTCAGAATTTCTAATAGATGGTAATACTAGGCAAGGATGCCCTCTGTGCTCATTAACAAAACAGAAAAAATGATATAAATGCAGAACAGAATTTCACATTCTGTATTAGAAAGACCTGTAAACCTGTTACCTGTCAAAAATGTTAAAACTGAGCAGTAAAACATAAAAACCACAGCGAAGTAAAAAAAAAAAATAAAAAAAAATAAAACAAAGGAACAATCCCTGAAATTACAGTTGCATCTAGATAAAATGTCTGTAATGACCAGTGAATAGAGGGTAGTCCCCTACCTTTTATTTAAAAAAAAAAAAAAAACAGGCATCTTCCACATAGGACAGGTCTATAAAAAAAACTTGCCAATTTGTTAGCTATGAAAGGAATAGCATGTCCTGCATATTTTGTTTGTTTTTTTGGGTTTTTAAGAGAATGTTGTAACTCTAGTTGCACAACTAATTCTCAGTTATTATATTTTATGCCATGCCACAGCACCATGAAGTCCTCTCACGGACATGGCCACTTGCTGAGATAATTCTAAACTTGTTCAAAACTGTATATTACTTAGAACAATTATCTCTGTTCTCTTTGGGCACAATTTTAACAATTTCCCAAGGGGAATAATATGCTTTGTGTGCCGCAGGTCAGACCTGAATTCGATCCTATTATTATGCAAATGAAAGTCAAGTTGTTATATCAATGTATTCATTTATTTAATTCTCTAAATATGGGTAATCTTTTCATCAATATCAAATTTGCTGCTTTGACTGACCCAGCGACTGAGCTGTCAGCATTTGACTGGAATCTGGGAGGGAAAAAGAAAAACAACATTTATAAAATAAAATTGCAATGTTTACTTATTATTTGGGATATTTCTTTGCGCAAACAGACATTGTAGGTCTGGGGGGGGGGGGGGGGGGACCAAATGGGTCATCAAGGAAGAGATCCCACTTAAATGAACCTTGGTTAGTTCATTGTGTTCCATTTAAACACATATGAAATATACATACAGCAGGGTTTTAACAGTTATATTGTGTCCCTCACAGCATACATATGTACGCATGGAATTAGAAGGAGGTGGTGTTAATACCTTGACGACACAGGACGTACATGTATGTCCTGTGTCTACATATATTTGACGACACACTACATGTAGGTACGATGTTCAAATGAGCGGTGGGAGTGATCAATGATTGCTTCCACTTCTCAGCCAGTGTTGCTATGATGCCTCAATGTCGAGGCATCCAGCAACACTGAAATCTGCTGCCGGATTAATCTGCCATCACTCCTCGGAGCGATTATGTTGGAGTGATCACAGGCACTGCCATGTTATGGGCAAGAGCTTTGGAAGTCTTCACTTCTGTCACTCTGTTTTTATTTGCTAGATTGCGAGGCATTCAAAAGCATTACAGTACAAAAAAAGAATAGCTAGTTAGCCTCATATCTTGGGTTAGGGTTAGAGTTAGTTATAGGGTTGGGGATCAAATGGCCACTCCAAGAGAAAAACAAAACGCTACATTTAGTTATTGCCCTATAACTTGCAAAAAAAACAACAGAAAACCATGTACACCATGTACACATTGAATATTTCTAAACTCATGACAAATATTAGAAACTATTTAGCAGGTTGTCTTTAAATAGCACTTGTAGATGTGTAAAGGATTTTTTATGTAAAAGTTAGAAAAGGCGTTTTTTTTTATTTTTAATCTTTTTATTCTTTTATTGTAGTAAATTATGATATTTTACAAATAATGGTATCTTAAGAAAGCCCTTGTTATTTTAATAAAACCAATATATAATATGTGTGGATGCATTAAACGAGGAAGAGGAAAATTCCAGCTAAACACAAACACCGCAGAAGTGATTAAAAGGGCTTTTGAATGATACTTGTAGGATGTACCATATAAAATCGACAGCGATTTCATGCCAGTATGCACACTTGCAGGCTGGCAGCAGTGAAGACTTGTGTGTGGAGCAGGGTAGGAGATTTCCTGAGGAGATTATACCAGCAGGCATTTTCATATATTTAACTTTACCCCTAACTGTTCACATATTTTTACACTAGTTTCCCGAAAATGTTTTCTTGGACAATCTGATGCTCAGCTTAAAGGGACGTTTAAACCCAAGATATTTTCTATATGTTGTACAAGTAGGGTTGCCACCTTTTCTTCAAAAAAATACCGGCCTTGGTACTGTCTCCATAGACTTAACATTGGCCTGATGCCAAATTCTTACCGGCCTGCCGGTAAAATACCGGCCAGGTGGCAATCCTATGTACAAGTGTTTAATATATGTGATATGTAAAAAAAAAACTAATTGCAATTCTCTTGTAGTTTTACATTGAAAATAATTTCTTCGGGGCTGCTAAATTCAGTGACATAACGAGATGGTGTACACAGGAGGCGGGTCATTTTCCAGACCCCCACTGTGGATGTGATGTCAGTTAGCATTGTGGAATCAGCCCCTCTATTAAACCCAGCTGTTTCAAGTGTTTTGGAATGCAGAGGGGGCGTGGTAACACAGAAGGGCCTAGTGTAGTAGCCATGCTGCTCCGATGCCCTGGACACAGTTTCTCTACACTGAACTTGGACCACACCGACTGCTTAATTTCAGAAAAGAACAAGATGCAGGATGGAGAAGCTCTTATCAAAAATGCTAGTAAAGTTTCATTTACATTGAACACTAAGTTATATAAACACATTTAAAGGCGTTAAATAAAATAATCCTGCCAAACCTCCAGGAACCAGGGTTCCATCAATTTCTATTGCTAGTTCCTAACCTCGTAGATTTTTTTTTTACAAAGAACTCTATGGATCTGCCATTTCCTGGCTCCTAAACATGACTTGGCTGGGCTCTCGTGTCTGTCTTTTTGGCTCTTTAAGTTTGCTGCTAATTTTCACGCACGTCCTGATGTAAAAGTTATGTCAACTGCCAATCTTTATTAATCCCGTTTGTCTTGTGTTTTCACAGCTGATGGGGGCTGCCATTAGTTCATCTGATTTTCCTGGTCAGCGACCATGATTAGAACACTGAGGAACCAATCAGAAAAGCCATTTCCTCCATTCACACAAATGTTGAGTTGGTTTTTGTTTTGTTTTTTTTTGTTTTTTTAAAGCAGTAACAGGCAGAGTAAGCAAGGCCCAAAGCCTTTTACACACATTTGTTCTTCTACTGTGCTACTTTAAATAAAAGCCCTTTCTAACAAAGCTTTTGTAACCCTTTAAAGAAAATGTTGTATTTCCAAGAGTCATTTAGTCTGCCCATACACTATCTCAAAAGCAAATCCTTAATATTATTGCTTACTTGGCAGAACCATACGTTAAAATCTAAGATAAGTGCATCTGCATCATCTAAAATCATCCAGAGTTCACAAGTACTAGTTTCTGAAATAAGTAGTCCAAAAAGTGTTAACCTCTCGTACTTTGATAAATAATATAAATATCTTAATGGAAATAACATCTCTCCGGGCTGTATCCAGAGTAATTGGTAATCGTTAATGAAATGGACATTAACTTAATAGAGACTGTATCACCTAAACAGCGCTTATACTGTGAATGCAGAGAATAAAAAATAATTGAAAATGATCTATACATTGTGTTAGCAAAACTGCCAGCAAATGGCTAAATTAGGAGAAAAATGTGTTTTAAATGTGTCTGTGAGTCTGCTGCTTATGACATCACCTGTGGCACAGTATGCAAATCCAGACACATTTCCCATTGTAAAGCAGTTCATTTGCATACAGTGCCCCAGGTGATGTCATAAGCCGGAGACTCCGCAGACACAATTACAACACATTTTTCTCCTAATTCAGGCATTTGCTGGCAATTCTGCTAACACAATGTATAGATCATTTTCAATCATTTTTTTTATGCTTCTACATTCACAGTAAAAACAATGTTTGGATGATACGACCCCCATTAATGTCTGGTTTTGCATTTCATTGTTTAGCCCACCGTGGGGGGGGCTTTTCACTAAAATGTGAGCTGAACATTTCAATCTCGCCAATTTAGTTATACATTGTGCAGGGACAGTCCTGGTGAGCTGGCTTAGCAGGGGGCAAACAGGCCAGGTTTGTAACTGCACAATGTATAGCTAAAATGGTGGGATGAGATGTTCTTATCTTTTAGTAAATAGCCCCTTGGTGAACTTATAAGATGTGAAAATCCCACTGGCATCAAACACTGATACCGGTGCGTGCAAATCAGTGTGCAGCACAACACGGGGGGCAAGAAATGGGGTTGTTTTGTTTCTTTCTATCTTTTTTCTGTTGATTGAAATATTCAAAGTATGCCTTGGAAAGCATCAGAGACCGAGCTGTTGATCGCAGACCAACCCACACCCAAAAGGTCAGCAAGTGTGTTATTCGTCTCTCTCTCTCTCTCCCGGGGAAAAACCAACAATCCCAGCAAAAAAAACCCCAGAAAAATAAATAAATCCATCAATAAAGAAAACATTGTTTCTATTCTCTTTTGCAAGAGTGAGTAAGCAGTCAGCAGTAAGGATTGGTACTTTCTCTCTAGAGAAAGACAGACTGACTCGAAGTATGCTTGATATGCTTGGCCGTAGAAGGATGATTCTGTTTTGCACAGCGAGGCTGAGAACTTATAACACTGGCTGTCATTTTCCACATTGCTATTACAGGGAAGGGATGAGATCACTGTGGGTTTTACATCTGTCCCAGTTTTTATACAGCAGGGTGGTGTTAACCCAGAGAACCTCTCGGTGGTATATCTACATGGCCTAGATCTTTATTAGTGAGGTCAACAAAGGGAATCCTGTAATAAATTCTCGGCCTAGATGGGGTGGTGTAAAAGAGGGGTCCCGGTTACAGCCCACCACCATCCTACACCCGCCCCCCTCAGAGAAGCAGTCTCCGAGGAGATGCTGGAGTCATGGAGGGAGGGTGGAGGTGGCATGTTTAAAAGTGGAGTTATCTCCTTATGTGCCAATATATACCCCAAACTCCCTGGAGAGGGTAAAATGCGTGAGGTATTATTAGCACCTATATCTTATTACCCCTGTACTGTTGGACTTTGTTTCCGATGACACTACGGATCTCCTGTATGAGTGTCGGATTCCCAAATAGACAAACTAAACAAAGCAAAAAATGTTTACTCTCTAGTACACAACATGTAACGGTACAAACAAAAGAATGTCATTTTCTACTAAATGCTGTTTCAGTTTATAATATTTGGCTTTATTCGGAAATAGATTGCATATCACTATCTCTATACATCATTTCACATCGGCTGGGGCACCGACAACCAACCAATTATATATCGGCACGCCTCGTCTGTTTATCGCAGTCATATTACTTGTGTTGTTACTACAGAAGGGTTTGTAGCAAGGGACATGCTCTCAGCAAGCAAAATCCAAAACCACATATAAAAAAAAACATTTTGATGCCATGACTCACCCCTTTAAACTCTTTGGAATAATATTTGTTATGTGTTTAACTGAGCGTAATACACTTCTGGGAACAGGAACAAGAATGTTGGGAAGAATTGGTCCATTAGAAGGGTCCTCCCCAAAACTCATTTCAGTATTATCTATTAATATTTTACAGCAAATCATTGAAATGTGCAGAATTACAGGACCTTTTTACCAGAGGCCTAGTCAGACCATGTTCAACCCTGAGGTAATTTTGTTCCAAATAACTATACGATTGCAGATCGCTCTGTCCCAATTTTTTATGTTTTTTTTTAAGCAATGCACAACTATTTTGGCCAAGCTGTTCAGTTTAGAAGATTCTGACTTGTACAGTAAAAACTACACTGGTCCTGTAAATTCCTGTTTAAAGGATAGTCTGGATATCACTGGGCATGGGGTTACGAAGTTGCCATAAAGTAACATGAAAAAGCAAGCAAATGTCTAAATTAGGAGAAAAATGTGTTTTAAATGCGTCTGTGGAGTCACCTGCTTATGACATCATCTGTGGCACGGTATGCAAATGAGCTGCTTTTCAGTGGGAAATGTGTAATTTGCATACCGTGCCACAGGTGATGTCATAAGCAGGAGACTCCACAGACATTGAAAACACCTTTTTCTCCTAATTTAGGCATTTGCTGACAATTTTGCTAACACAATGTATAGATCATTTTAAATAATGTTTTTATTCTGTACAATCACGGTAAAAACAATATTAAGGTGATACAGTCCCTTTAATGCTACAAGGCACAAGTTAGAGCTTTGCAGACATACTAGTGCTATTTTAATAAAGGATGACTATTTGTCACTTTTAATGAAAATGTATGCTACAGGCGTGCACTAAAATCTGTGGCACATTGTAGGATGTGGGGAGTTTGAAGATCTACATAGTATACACAGGTTATTAATGGTCAGTGACCAAAGTCCCTTTTAAAGGCTAAAACTCATCCTGCACATGTGTGGTGGGCATCCCTATGGTGACCCCACTGACATCCTGCACATGTGAAGTGGGCATCCCTATGGTGACTCCACTGACATCCTGCACATGTGCAGTGGGCATCCCCATGGTGACCTCACTGACATCCTGTACATGCACAGTGGGCATCCCCATGGTGACCCCACTGACATCCTGCACATGTGCAGTGGGCATCCCCATCCTGCACATGTGCAGTGAGCATCCCCATGGTGACCCCACTGACATCCTGCACATGCGCAGTGGGCATCCCTATGGTGAACCCACTGACATCCTGTACATGTACAATGGGCATCCCCATGGTGACCTCACTGACATCCTGTACATGCGCAGTGGGCATGCCTATGGTGAACCCACTGACATCTTGCACATGTACAATGGGCATCCCCATGGTGACCTCACTGACATCCTGCACATGTACAATGGGCATCCCCATGGTGACCTCACTGACATCCTGCACATGTACAATGGGCATCCCCATGGTGACCTCACTGACATCCTGCACATGTACAATGGGCATCCCCATGGTGACCTCACTGACATCCTGCACATGTACAATGGGCATCCCCATGGTGACCTCACTGACATCCTGCACATGTACAGTGGGCATCCCCATGGTGACCTCACTGACATCCTGCACATGTACAATGGGCATCCCCATGGTGACCCCACTGACATCCTGCACATGTACAGTGGGCATCCCCATGGTGACCTCACTGACATCCTGCACATGTGTAGTGAGCATCCTATATATCTTTTTATGAGTTGTCTCATATAAGATGCAGGGAATGCTTATTTTGTTTGCACAGAACAAGCTTCAGGAGAAAGACAGCAAATCCAAGTAAATGGGCACCTGTATTTAAGCAGGCGTTTTTTTTTTATGGCATGAATCATAAGAAAACCACAGATTGAACGGTCCAGTACCAAAAAGTCAATGTAATTAGAATACAAAGGGACAGTCTCCAGACAGTGCATGACAGAGGATCTGTTAGTTTACCCCCAGACTAGAAAGTGTAACGGTTATTTGGCTCTGGAACCCGGCTATTAAGGTGACTGCATCCCCCATTTTATTTTGGTGCAGAAATGTACCAAAATAAACCTCCTTGCCAGCAATATGTATTACAAACTCGTTTGTTATTGTTTGTTTCCCTTGCAGGGTACCATTACAAACAAAGTAATCACACACTTGTATACCTGTGATCAAGCAGAAATAATCCACAGCTTAAGACCACTTGGAGAAGCTCCTTAGGTGCAATGATAATAAACAGTGTCAAGAGTTGCCAAATAATTTGAGTTTGGCAACTGTGGCCCTTTAAACTTCAAGGCCAGTTGACTGATTATTTTTTTTCACAGAATTTTCTTCTTTTTTTTTTGCAGCCAGTTGCATTAGTTTCGTATAATAAATCTCAGCAAAGCCACTCGCTTGCAAGTAAAATTCCCTCTCCCCTGAGATCTGGAAGAGCGTATTCACTCAGAAACCTACCACAGTTGAATGAACTGGAGAGACCAACGAACAAACCATTCACATCTTCTTTTCTTCTTATTCCAGAATAAATTAAGATCTTTAACCTTTCAGTGCCAGAAAGGGTTTTTTTAATTAAAAAAAAAAACAATGTGTTTTTTTGCCATTAAAATGGTTGTATAAAAGAATGAAAGGTGTTAATTTTTCCCCATTTTTTTTTTTTGCAACCCCCCCTTTCTTCCTTTGTACCCTAATCTTCATTCTAATTATGCTGATGTTAATGAGATCCGCTACCGTCATTCAGAAGGTTAAGCATTAAGCAGAAGGGGATCCAAGTCGATTGTCCCCTCGACAGCTGGCGATCAGATTCCCCTTACAGAGCGGGTGTTTGTGAAGCAATATCCAAGGACTGTTACTGGTGATCAGGCTGGGACTATGCGAGGGAACAAAAGGCTGAGTGCCAAAGACCTGTACCATATACAGACACAAGGACGAGTTCATTACGACGGACGTCTAGCCCTGCCACAGATTCATACAAAAGACTAAACTTTTGTCCTCTTGGCCAGTCCATCCGTAGGTCAAGTCTGGCATTCAAAGGATCTATTACTCACCAACCCTTGGCCTAGATCTGCTACTGAGTTCATATCTGTTGATTTGTTCATAACGCTACCATGTAAGGGATGATGCTGGCTTCACTTACAGAATCAAATTTAAAATAAAAAATAAAAAAAACATTTGGAATTTTGATCACACGACCTGTTACTTAAAGGGACTGCAAGCAAATGCCTAAATTAGGAGAAACATGTGTTTTAACTGTGTCTCCAGTTTATGACATCACTGGTGGCTTGCTATGCAAATGAACTGGTTTTCCGTGGGAAATGTATAAATTTCAAGCCACAGGTGATGTCATAAACACACGCATTTAAAACACATATTTCTCCTAATTTAGGCTTTTTTTTTTTTTAGGTTAACACAATTTATAGATCATTTTTTTATTTATTTTTTTATTTTTTATTCTCTACATTCACAGTAAAAATAATGTTTAGGTGACACTGTCCCTTTAACCTTAAAAAAAACAAAAAAAAAACTTTTGCTGCATAGTACTGGGATAAAATGGGCCCTGTACATAGACACCCGTCCTGTTCTAAATCAGGATGGCAAGATGATAAATGCTTTACGGAGGGGGGGAAAGAGAGTTAAGAATGTGTTCCTTTAATTAACCCCTTACTGACATCACGAGGATAATGTGGCTTCGTGGCATAGAGTGGAAGTCAAAACAGGAAAAGCCCTAATAGAAAACAGATGCTCTAATTACAAAACATCACAAGAACTAGACGGACTGACATTCTGCTTCCTTCACACTCAGTGACCAGGAATACATCTATTAAATATTAAAAAACAGCAGTCCTTTTAGCACCGTCCTGCAGTATACGTATGCGATAGGATCCACGGTTTAAAACAAAAACAGAGAAAGATTTGGGAGCCTTCCAGGACAGAGAGAAGAAAGGCCAAGCCTCACTCCATGAGCTCCATGCAGTAGATCAGCGGGCCTGTATGATGGGGAGGGGGCACACCAGATGTTGTGGACTACATTTCCCTTGATTCTTTGCCAGCATTATGGCTGCTAGAGCACTTTGGGAGATATAGTAGCCTACCCATGCTGTAGTAAGTGGAACCTATTCCCAGTATACAAAGATCTAACTTCACATCACTAACTGTTAAAGTGACAAGTTCCCTGCTTATATTCAGCTAGCGATTTGACAGTTGATAGGAAAAAAAGATCAGAAATGTAGTATAAGCAGGTCACAGAGAGAAGTGAACGTGCTGCTTAGGCGACCGAGCCCCATCCTGAGTTCTATTTACTAAAGGAAGCATGAGAGATGTAATCCATTGTGGAATTAGTATCTCAGATTTATTTAGATAGCGGTAAGTATTAAGCAGCAGCACTTAGAGCATAAAAAGGACATTACCGAGTTAGTGATGTGAATGTTATATATGGGGGTTTTATTGAATTGTACCGAACTGACATTGGCAAGGTCACATGTACTGCACTTTATGTCTAGGGAGGTCACAATCCAGGACTATGCTTTCCAATTGAAGGAAGTCTCAGCCAATCATCTGACAGGTCCAGCGTCTTTCCTGATTGGCTGAATTGCTGCTTCACGGAGCTCGGTGTGAGCAGAGGCATTATTAAACACAACCAAACAAGACTTTTCCCACAGAAATCACACATTCACCATGCTATCACCACCGCAAGGGATTCTGGGTAGGCATATGCAAACCAGGTCAACAATGATCACCTTTTTGCCTCTATGTCCATTTTGTATACATGGACCAGTTGGAGCGTACGCACGCAGAGGTGCAGAGACAGATACCCACTCGTGGGCATCCTCGATAGGACTCATGATCAGGAGGTTGGTTACTGCTCGAGGCTTGGAGCAGTACGTGCTGTGTTCAATCCAAAACAGCATGTGTTGTTCCAAAGTAAATATGTCATCGCCATAGGGTGGAACTTGGTGTCCGCCAACTGGATTGTATTCCCATTGCATTCATTTGAACCAGTACATCCTTAAAAGAGTCTGAGACACAACATGACATTGAATTCAGCTGTCACTAGAAGTCATTCTGAATCCTACCCTCAGCACCAAAATGTCTCTGACCCCCAGCGAGAAAGCTGCTATCGCTTCCGTTTGGTTCAAGATTGTGCCTAATGCCCCTGCACTGGGAGCTGAGTGTATTGAAAGGTAATCTATACATTGTGCATCTATAGATATTAAATAATCACTAATGGGAGGATTTTTCGTCTACTTTGGTCTTAAGTTTGAAATTCCCTTCTTAATTCCCTGCAATACTCTCTTTATTGAGTAGACCCATAGGTACTTTTGTCCTGCAAATATTTTTCCTTTTACTGTGTTGATTCCCTTTAGCTATTTAAATGAAATTATAATTCTATTTCTCTATAATATCCCTTGTCGTCCAAGTTACACATGTTACAATGTTTTTTATTACATTACAATGCACGTGCCAAGCAGGAATTCATTTGTAATGCAGGTTTTCAGATATATATCATAATGCTTAATTCAGCTTTGTCTTTTTAGACTTTTCCTGATTTCCCCGCAGAATAGGGGATTTTTCAGTCCCTGTGATTTTAGCCACGGCTCCGCTGACCTCCTCAGTCATGGAGAGAAATTGGTGAATGCACTTGGCCAAGCCTGCAGTCACCTTGGCTGCCTTGCAGGTTCCCAGTTATCCCTACGTGATGCCTTCAACCTAAAAATGGATCAAAAGAACTTTAAGGTAAGAGTATATCATTTGTATTGCCAGCTATAAGCTAAAAGTAGAGACAAATTATTGGTAAAATATTACGCAGATAAATAGAAACATCGCCTGAAAATTACAGATAGTTTATATACATATTATATAGCTATATATATATATACAATAAAAAATATAAGTAGGGTGGTGATGTTTATAGGTTCTCACAATACTCTACCAATGAACCTTCATATACAGCTCCATATCCCCCATACACACCAACTGTATATACTAGATAAAGATTGTGCAATTATTATCATGCCAACGGTACAGGTAAATTTCCCAAAAATAAAACCACTCGGTTGAAAATATCGGGGGGAATGATTTGTGATTTCATTTATAGGCAATTGTGTTGTAATTTGTGGCATGATAATATTTGTACAATATTTGTCTAGTATATAAAGTTGTTGTATTTGTGTGTACCGTATTGTCCCGATTCATAGGCCGCACCTAGCAGTGTAGGTGCCCTTCCCTTTGTCTGTCTCTCCCACATTCCATCCCACTTTATCCACCCCTCCCTCGGTTCCGTATACCTTTGGGAGCCCCCATCATGGAAAGTATGGCTTTTTTGTGTCTTTCTTGCTCTCGGATACAGGTGTTTTAAAGGGACACTAAACTTTATTTTTCACTTGTGCTTTTAATATAGAAGCACAAGTGTAATTTTAGTTGTCCCTAGTATGAGGATGAAGTGGCAGGTACTTTTGATTTATCCTGTGACTGACAGCTGAGATGATTCCATAGGAAGCAGGCAGCAATCTGGTCGACGCAGAGAGAGACCCTCATTTTTCCATGGGATGAGCAGGGGGGACTTTATCTAGGTCCCCCTTGCCAATCCCATGCAAAAACAAGGGTCTCTCTCTGCACTAGCAGCGAGAGCATCTCAGAGAAAGGCAAGCATGCGACAACCAGAAGATACACGTCGGGTTTACTTAAATGTCCCAGGACATGTTTTGTTTAACCCTTGCTTGGGAAGCAAGGGTTAAACAATGTTTAATGTTTCTTTAAGTTTTTAACAGACTCAGACCTCAGTCAGCGCTGCCTCGGCTGCTAAGTGTGATTTTTTTAAGCAGTGTCAGTTTTTCATTTATTTAGTGTAACATCACAACCACCGACTAGCAGATTCCTTTTATCTTTCAAAAACAGCTGAAGAGTCTCCCCTTTTATATTTTTGTCTCTGTGTGTGTGCGTGTGTGTGTGTGTGTGTGTGTGTGTGTGTGTGTGTGCGTCTACTTAAATATGGGTAAAATTCTTGTAAGAAAGTATTAATTTCGAATTCAATATACATTTTAAAACCAACAATTTCTGTTAGTACAATTTCTTTTTTATCATCTGCTGTATGGCGTGGTTGGATTTTACATGTAGAATAATTCTTCAAGTATCACATGAAACCCCAGTTTTAAGATAGACTAAAATTGTGTTGAATTCTCTTCACAGTTGTTGAGCCACTGCATCCAAGTTACCTTGGCAAGCCATTTCCCAAATGAATTCACACCCTCCGTCCAAGCTGCTTGGCGAAAATTCCTGTTCGAAGTGTCTACTCTCCTGACCTCCAACAGAGATCAATAATTCTGAACTAGAAAAATACATCGACGTATGGGAATTTCACTGGAAACCATGGGGGGTCATGTAAAAAAAAAAAACCCTGTACTGCAAACTATCGGGAGACGTAAAAATAAATCCCAAAACTTTTCAGTGTGGAAGAAGGACCTCAGCCAAACAGTGTGTGGTGGAGATTCCCCGCTCTTTAGCGCCACATATTTTGTTTTTTATTTATATACATTGGCTGCTCCAGTGCATTTTGGCTTCTTCCACCGGAGAATCATGAGAAATGTTATTCAGATTGATTCTGCTTTAGTTTAAAAGCCGCGCGCGCGCACACAGTTTGGGCCTCATACATTATTGTATTCCCGACACAGGCTGCGGCAGAAATGCAATTCGGATGCCACGTTCGGCCCCTTGGTTCATTTGTGTCGGCGACACAACTGAGCCGAGGGGTCAGGAATGAAAGTGGGGTCAAAAAATAGTTGGCCTTTAGTTGGCGATATCTATCTTGCTTTGCACCGCTTTTATACATGACTCCCCCATGTGTCCAGGTTTGTCGCCATGCTGATGGTCACGATACGACTAGAACATCAGTTCGAGGAATCTGACAGTCTTAACGTGTCTGGTGTTTAATGTTACCCTTTACACTGTGATCTTTACCGTCCACTTGTGTAACAAAATGTTATGATTGATGTAACCGTCTTTCATTATAAAATTGAATTGTTTCCGATATTGTCTCTTTTATTTGGGAATTAATGCATTATGAAGTGTCATTGACTCATGGTCACTCTCTGTCCCATTAGTCCGCTGCGTAAGGGATGCTATGATGGAGGCGTCGAAGAGGCGACTTGTTCCATGTATCAGTTTGCCGCGCAGTGATGGCTAATGTAACTGGAGTGTGTAAAGACCAGGTTTAGCAACATACACATAATTTTGTGTATTTGTTTTACAACCTTCTTCCATTAATACATCTACCTTATACTTATCCCTACAACAACTACTTTAGTAGAAGGAGGGAAGTGATAATGCCATTGTATAGAGCACTGGTGAGACCTCACTTGGACTATTGTACAGAGCACTGGTGAGACCTCACTTGGAGTATTGCACAGAGCACTGGTGAGACCTCACTTGGAGTATTGTACAGAGCACTGGTGAGACCTCACTAGGAGTATTGTACAGAGCACTGGTGAGACCTCACTAGGAGTATTGTACAGAGCACTGGAATATTGTACAGAGAGCTGGTGACCTCACTTGAAGTATTGTACGCAGTACTGGAGACCGTATCTCCACAAGGATATTGATACTTTGGAGAGAGTTCAGAGAAGGGCTACTAAACTGGTTCATGGATTGAAGGATAAAACTTACCAGGAAAGGTTAAAGCATCTTAACATGTACAGCTTGGAGGAAAGACGTAACTTGGGGATATGATAGAAACATTCAAACACATGAAAGGAATCGACACAGTAAAGGAGGAGAGTATATTTAAAAAAAGAAAAACTACCACAACTAGACATAGTCTAAAATTAGAGGGGCAACGATTTAAAAGTAATATCAGGAAGTATTACTTTACTGAGAGGGTAGTGGATGTATGGAATAGTCTTCCAGTAGAAGTGGTAGAGGTAAACACAGTGAAGGAGTTTAAGCATGTGTGGGACAAGGCTATCCTAGATAGAGGCCAGGGGCTAATAAAAGTATTTAGAAAATTGAACAGACTAGATGAGGTTTTTATCTGCCGACACACTTTCTATGTTTAGTCTCGTTATACAAATTATGTTACTCATACATAAAAGTATATGGTTTTTTTTTCTCTATACATAATTTTATTTCGCACACCATTTCACATTACATTGCCCACCATGTAGATTTCATATGTAATAATATATTTATTATATACATCCAGTCATTACCTGACAGAAGCAGTTTCAGTGAATGAACTCTCTATTAGCAGACAGGAGCAGTCTCAGACAATTAACCCCGCTATGAGCATACAAAAACTGTAAAAGGAAAAGATATACTAAATGTGCTTTCCAAGGACTCATCAGAAACATTAAACACAAGAAAGACACCTTATAGGCCAAAACCAACAGCTAAATAATACTGCTGTTAACACAGTCCCACAAAGGGATATACCCTGCGGAGAGGGAAAGCATGAGCAGACACATACAGTGCAAAAGTGTATGGAAAATATAACAAATGTATTACTTGAAATAAAAACGAGAGACCAGCTCTCTTGCAAATGGCTTGAGGTAGGGGTTATTCGTCATGAAATCCTTGATGATGTTTATCAGGGGGAAAGCTTCCACGGCCCTCCAGTGCATGAAAGACAGCCTACCCCCAGTACACTTTTGGAGAAAAAAAAAAAACAGAGAGGGCTGGAGAATCAAGAAATGCATTCCAATGCTATATGTATCCATAGATTAATGGAGGGCTTCCAGTCTCAATAAATAAAAAATATGTGTTTAAGCGCACCTTTTATGCTCTTTCTTGATACTTAAATTTTAGCAAACTTTCATGTACATTTGGTCTGTGTCCTTTGATCTGGCTGAAGTCTGAATCCAATGCTTTTTCGGTCATTGTCATGCTGGAATACCCATCCACCACCCATTTTCAATGCCCTGGCTGATGGAAGGAGGTTATCACCCAAGATTTGATGGTCCATGGCCCCGTCCATCGTTCCTTTAATGTGGTGCAGTTGTAGGTAAGTATTAAAGGCCAACTGCACACTGCTATTTAATAGTAAATAAAAACATTATTTTAGTTAATAAAAAAGTTATTAATGGTTAAATTATATACATAAATTATGCTTCTGTAGAGGAAAAACAATCTAAGTAAAACAGTCTAAAAATGTAGGAGTCAGCATTAGAGATTTTAGGAGCCCTCATTCCCCGACACCTGGGGTTTGTAGACTGCCATTATGCATAGAGCTTCTAGTACACTGGCAGTGGAGAAGCTGAACACCTCACTGTAATAGTCTGTGCCACTGTGCAGGGCCGGCCTTAGGGGGCGCCAGCCCGGCTGGCAAAAAAAAAAAAAAGAAGTTTGCCGGTGGAGGTGGCGGAGCTACACCTCTCCCCACGGTGAGCTCCGCCACCTCACAGACAGTACAAGGGGAGGGGGGGGGAGAGAACAAGGGGAGGGGGGTAGAGAGAGAGAGAGACACACATATATGGAGGGAGAGGAAAGAGACAGGCGTGTCGGTGGCGCCACGTGGGAGGCCCGCACAGGGCGCTGGAACACGATAGGCCGGCCCTGCCACAGTGCACCACATCAAACAAATTCAGCTATGGGCTCCATCTTCCATTGGTCAAATCCTATCTGATCTACCAGAATGGCAGCTCCCTTTTTAGACACACAACTCTACTGGGGAGGAACAAAGAGTTATATGTATATCGACAAAAAGAAATGCAATGTTTATTTCACAAAATACTATACCTTAAATGAATAGTAAATAGCGGTGCCTGGCTGTACTTTAAACACTTAGCAAAAATATGTATAAAAAATACACAGTTCAATGTGTGTTTGTTTGCTTCGAGAGTACACTATACGATATAATATGAGCAGCTGAGCATAAATTACACAGTACAAACACTGCAGACCTCTCGGCCTTCATGTGAAAGAATTATCCGGGCATGGCTGCAAGACAACACATCCTGGGAAACCAGTGTTGACAACTACCAGGAGTTTGTTTTTTTTCTAGCGCCCATGTTTTTACACAGCGCCACTGAGTCTCATTGGAAGGATTGCATGAAAGATGCCAAGAAATCGCTTGGCTTCTGCAGGTCGGCCAAAGTTGAGAGGTTGAGCCCGGCGGGGCTAGCTCATGAGGACTTTCTCCGGCTCTCAACTAACAAGAAGGCTTTGTAAACGTTTATTCATGTTTGTCCGAGCTTATTCTTTCTCACTCCAGAAAGTTCAAAAGTAATAATTGAAAGGACAACTGTCCGCTCTGTATAAGTGCATCAGGTATAGGCATTTCAAATAGAAATGCGTTCATGAAAGAAGAAATAAGTGGAAACGTGTTCTGTGGAGCATTCGCCATTTGGCAGTCTGATGGGCGAGTCTGGCGGATTCCAGGAGAATGTTACCTACCTGACTGCATTGTGCCTACTGTAGCTTGGTGGAGGAGGGGTAATGGTATGGGGCTGTTTTTCAAGGTTCAGGCCCCTTACTTCCAGTGAAGGGAAGTCATTTTGGACAATGCTCTGCCTCCAACTTTGTGGGAACAGTTTGGGGAAGGCCCTTTTTCTATCTTAGCATGATTGCATCCCAGCGCACAAAGCAAGGTCCATAAAGACATGGTTGGATGAGTTTGGTGTGGAAGAACGTGACTTGTCCCGAGCCCTGACCTCAACCCCATCGAACAACCTTTGGGATGAACTGGAACAGAGATTCCGAGCCAGGCCTTCTCATAACCCTAGCCCTTTGTAGCCTGTTATAATACAAAACAAATTCAGTTTCTTAACATAATTGGTGAGGGAGCTAGAGCTGAGATTTGAGGTCAGGGAGCTTTGGAACTAAGATTTTGTGAAATGTAATTTAGGGTTTGAGCCTGGGGTGAGGGAGCTTTAGAGCAGGGTTCATAAAAGTGGACGTTTTATCAGCAATATTAAGTATCTTTCATCCTACTACATCAATATAACTATCACATCTAGCATGGCACACAGCAATATAATTGTGGTTGGATATTTCTTTTTATAAAACACCTGTGCACAAGCAGGGTTATTTTGAAAGTTCTATCTGGTAATTGAAGTTAGATTAAGGCCCCCTTTTTGATGTCAACGTGCCACCCCTCGGCTTCAGTTTTACTTCATGTCTGATGCCTCTCTGTGTTGCTAATTGTTCCTCTGGAAAAAAAAAAAACCTTCCCTCTTGCCATTCATTAAACTGAAAACTCCTATTACAGCTTTTTGTCTTTTTCCCAGATAAATATATGAAGATCATCATTTTTTTTCCTGATGGGTTTTGTTAAATCATGTATCAGTTTAAGCTTCCTTCTTAAACAAAATGTATAAATTATTAATATCCGTCTGGTCCTCACAAGTTAGCGCCTATCAGAAAGATACAAATGGTTCTTACAGAGAAAGAAATGGCTTTTTTTTATTTTTTTATTCCAGTTTAAAGGTCCACTATAATTTGAAAAATGACCTAGCATGCATATTACAAGTTCAATAATTCAAAAATTGTATGTAACCATTCAAATTTGTACTGTTAATATATTTGATTTTCTCACAAATATTGAGTTAGCAGCTTCTCCTGACCCTTAAACTCAGCTCTTCAACATTGTCATATAAAAAATATACTTGTAATGTGTGCATACATGTATTACACGGCAGGCTTTTATTCAGGTAGTTCAGTCACTTAAATAGGAGGTAATCTGAAAACCTGGCATGCTGGGGAGGGGAGCATGGATGACAGAATTTGGGCTGCTTGATTGGTTATAGTTAATTAGCAAATTGTATAGCTTGGAGTCGAGATAGAGGGGATATAATGGAAACATTTAAATACATGGAGGGAATCAACGCAGAAAAGAAGGAGAGCATTTTAAAAAGAAGAAAAACTACCACAACAAGAGGACATAGTCTTAAATTAGAGGGGCAACGATATAAAAGTAATATCTGGAAGTATTATTTTACTGAGAAGGTAGTGGATGTATGGAATAGCCTTCCAGTAGAAGTGGTAGAGGTTAATACAGTGAAGGAGTTTAAGCATGCGTGGGATAGGTATAAAGCTCTTCTAGAGACTAGATGGTCCAATTGTTTGCTGGTACCCTCCATGGTTCTACGTAACTATGACTGTAAGTGCTGCATACTCCAAGGGGGTAAAATACCAAAATCTGGAAGGATGCCCTGTTTACCTGCACTGGCGTACAATAATTATGGTGTCAGCATCAATACCCAGAGTGGGTTTCTCTATATACAGGAGTTATGGCAGATTGAGCAGCCTCTTAAGTACTTAATGACGCGAAGATTAGACCAGCCAGGAAGGAGGTGAAGATAAGTTTGTGTATTTGGCACAGCAAACAGACAGCTCAATCCTGAAGGAATTCGGGGCTCTGGCCAGATACGATTCTCGGTTTCCAGTGTCTCTTCTCTCGAGATTGATGTACTCAGCATCTCGTCTGAGTGGGCACACTGAGCCCCGCACCATTAGGAATTTAAAGAAACACTCATGTAAGCTCCTAAAGGACATTAGCACCTCATTCGCTACAACACAGGCCCAAGTGCTTTGCAGTAGTCGAAAGCATGCCAGTCGCATACCCCCTTAAAGTGATCCAGACCCCGAAGGTAAATCATATACATTGAAAAAACATCCAAACCCAGTTACAAAAACGAGTAAAAGGATTTAAATCGATCATTTTTTTTAAAAAAATCAGATTTTTTTAAATTTAAATCAGATTTTCTTATTTTGACAAAATGTTTCAGGAGTAACTATTGATCTAAAGATGGTTTTCTATTTAAGATACAGTATAGGTATAATCAGCATGATATAGAGTTTAGTTATGTAGCATGAGGCTGTATATTCAGTCAATATTTTCATTTTTGGTATACCAATGCAATTAATCCAAGTTATCCAAGCTGAGAGTTCAGGTAAACTTCGGGAAAATACCTCAATCCCATTGTTGTTCTGCAAATCGATGAAGTATGCGTTTTTAATAAATGTCCCTGAATAAAACCACAGTGTCACAGTTACCTGGGAAGTATTACAGCTTAACGAGAAAACAATTAGTAGCAAATTACTGGAGACAAAACCCAGGGAGATTCCAAACCACCAAATCCGGAACCACAACTCAAAAGAATGTCATCACCACAAAAATTTGTTTTAATGAGTGTGTGTTTGTGTGTGTATGTATGTGTGTCTGTGTGTTTGTGTGTGTGTGTGTGTGTGTGTGTATGTATGTGTGAGTGTGTGTTTGTGTGTGTGTGTATGTATATGTGTGTGTGTGCATGTGTGTTTGTGTGTGTGTGTTTGTGTGTGTATGTATGTGTGTGTGTGTATGTGTGTGTTTGCGTGTTTGTGTTTGTTTTAGCACTTTGTCCTGTATTAGCACCAGTTTTGTCTTGATAAATACGGTCTTTAGTTACCTTAAATATGTAAGTAAATCTTTATTAATAAAAATTAGTAATCATGGAGTGGAAAACTGAATGGACTGATAAACCCCAATATGCTCATAAAACCTAACCTTTATTAATAATAAATACAATTAAAAGAGAAAAACAAAAGTGTGTTCAAAATTGGAATTAAAATATTTAGTAATTTGGCCCTACACTTGGGATAACAGAAGTAGCAGATAAGCTACAGAAGTAGCTCAACTAATATGAGTATGAAAGAATAGGAAGGATATAATCATTCAAATTATTTGGTACAAAAAGAATTGTATATAAATAAAAAAGCAGGAAATTGTTTGGAAGTACAGTGACATACAACATGCAAAGAAAAACATACAAAAGGAAAATAATGGGATGTACACACACTATTTATATAAAACATCCTGCTTGGCAATTGTTTCCAAACAGCAGCCCTATCATGGGATACATATGACACAATAAAGGCAGTGTCACAATTTTCTATTATCTGCACACTCTCTATACATTGTACACGCACATATACCCACAGATCATCACTGCCACTGTGACAGCTGCAGAGAGAACACCGACTATTTCAAGGCAGTGATTAGAACAAAATGTTGCAGAGATGTTAGAGATAATTTCTATTTTAACACATTTAGCAAAGGGTAATTTGTCACTTCAACACAAATTATGTTTCTTAATAAACGTACCAATTAGATTTCCGACGCGCAGTCTTTTTAAACTAACCTATTAACTGCTAGGGGCAAATGGTAAGGAACTGCGAAGTGCAGGGATGAAATGAATACGCAGATTGAATATAGCACTTACTCCCGTCAATCTGGCCGTCTGAGCATCATGGGAGTTCTACTCCGAGACCAGCTGGGGGATTACGACTTGTAGTTTCCTTCTTGTTTGTTTTTTTTTTTTGAATAATCAGAAATGCATTTGGGTATTAAGCCAAACTATTTTTTTTTTTATTTTTATTTTTTTTAATTAAAGTTTTATTGAGTCAGAATTAGAAAAACAAACAATCAATGAGTATCATTTGTTACATCACACAGCTAGATCATATATTATCAGAAATTTATATCAGACTCTTTTCTATTTTTTTAACCTATATCCTTAAAGCAAAACAAAATTTCACTGCAGGAATGTAGTGAGTACACTATGGTTTATATTGGTTTAAATCTCTGTAACTAGCACACGTGCTATTGGCATTTGGATTGCCCTCACTTGGTTTAAATCACTAAACCCAACTGATGGGGTCCATGTGTTGGAAGCATGGTTGTGCCAGTATTTGATCTATTTTACTGTCCACCCATATCAAGAAAAATAAACAGCTCTTCCTATCTCTTCAAATGAAGTGTAGTAGCTTTATTGCTGTTGCTATGGTAAGTTATACTCTTGAGAACTATTTTATTTTTGATTTACAACAACAGCCCTACAGAAATAGTTACCTAGCAGAAATAAAAAGAATAAAAATAAATAAAATAGTAAAAAAGGCATAGTCAATTGGGCCTCGCCTTCCTGTCAACATAGGCTGCATGTTGGACGCCCCTCGTATAAGTGAAAAGGGTTACGGACCCTACAATGGTTCATGTCTAATGAAATCTTTCTTTTCTGAAAATGGGGAGTTATAAATCACTATAATTTAACTTCTATTAATGTCAACTGTTTGGGATCTCTTCTCGCAGAGCAGCCAATGTTTTGTAAATTATAGGTGACGAACGCATTGTACTCGGCAGGCCACAAATTATTTAAAAGGCCTTGGATCCACTTAGAGGCTTTTTGGAAGTGTGCCTCTGGAGCACAGCTGTTGTGCCATTGTGCTAGGATACCGCTCGGAGATGCCAGTGTACATTTATACCCACACAGGGCGAATTAATGGCATTGTACAGTAAGCTGCTTGTCATTCCTGCTCTACTCCAATATACCCACCAGGGGGGATAAACAGGATTGTTATTCACACAAGGCTAGAAATGAGTTATATATGTTGAGTACATGAATTGCTGCAAAAAAATTATTATACATAGAAATATATAGGAACAAAATCACTTTTTTTAGTAGCATTTAAAGGGGATGTTTTGCTTATTTTCTGTACAGGTTTTTAATATATGTGAAATTCACTTACTTCTACTTTAAAACCAATTTAAAATTCTCCTGTAGTTTAACATCTGAAAATAATTTGATCGGGCCCTCTAAATTCAGCAACAGAGTATAACTTGCCAAAGCAACAGGAATAAAGCTACTACACTTCATTTGAAGAGATAGGAAGAGCTGTTTATTTTTCTTGATATGGGTGGTCAGTAAAATAGGTCAAATATTGGCACAACCATGCTTCCAACACATGGACCCCATCAGTTGGGTTTAGTGATTTAAACCAAGTGGGGGCAATCCAATTGCCAATAGCACGTGTGCTAGTTACAGAGATTTTTAACCAAGTGGGGGCAATCCAAATGCAAATAGCACGTGTGCTAGTTACAGAGATTTAAACCAAGTGGGGCAATCCAAATGCCAATAGCACGTGTGCTAGTTACAGAGATTTAAACCAAGTGGGGGCAATCCAAATTCTGGTAGCACGTGTGCTAGTTACAGAGATTTAAACCAAGTGGGGGCAATCCAAATGCCGGTAGCACGTGTGCTAGTAACAGAGATTTAAACTCTATGGAAACGTTGAAGGCTAATGTAACTAACTTGGGGGAACTGTCCCATTATATGTCCCATTATAGGGAGATTATCACCCAAACATGAATAGGATGTGTTGGCAGCACTGGTAATAAGAACCCTTATTCTGTACAACCCATCAGCATATATAAAATAGGTGTTTGTTGAGGGGCTAGCCCACTGTTTGTTAGCTTTTGGGGGGGGGGGGGGGGAGGTTGCTTACCATAGTTCGTAAGAAGCTTTTACATTATTCTGTTTTTATATTTGGCATAATAGTAAAAATAAATAAATAAATAAATATATATATATATATATATATATATATATATATATATATATATATATATATCTTAACACATCATTTACCATCATTAAAAGGCGCAATATTCGAAAAGTGGAGCAGTCACCTAGAAACCCAAATGTATATGTGTGTATATATATATATATATATATATATATATATATAATTTCTAAAGCAATTAGCAGTAGCACACAGTGATAATGAGTGCAGCATTCAGACCCCCATCACACAGAGCTCCTTCATCCTGCTGTAATTACTAGTTCACTACTTGGCACACATTGTGAGAGGGGTGTGAGGCCACAAAAGAGCAGTGAGTCACTCTTTTTTTTTATCATTTATTGTATTTTTATGCCACCTTCTCCTAATCATTTTACACTGTAGGTTTGAGAGTCTGGCTTACCAAACACTACATCAGATTATCACAAAATATGATTAATTACCAAAGTGTGGTAGTAACAGGCCACATTTGATTTACTGATTTGATTATTCATATATATCCAGGTGAATATAAAGTTTCAGGCACAAATAGCGTAATTTGAGGGGGGAAATATTTCTATTTTGGACTCATATTTGCTACTTAGTCCACAGTTCAGTGAATTCTCTCCATAGATCATAAAATGTTTATATCTAGACATTACCAGTTGGGCAGAGAAGAACTCTGCAGATTACATAGAGAGGTTTCAAAGACAATTTTTTGGACACAAAAAAATAGGCCAAGAAATAAAAAAAAAATGTAAAAAAAAAAGCAAAATCTGCAGCCAATAAAAAATAAATACAAAGTAACTAATAAAAGGAAATTTACAGATATGAACTTTTAAAGTATCAAATGCTTATCGTCACACTGTAGTGGATCTTTAATAAACTGGTCATGTTGTGGCGATTGTTAGTTACTTTTTAAATGATCTTTCTATCGTGTTTGCTCTGAAAGATATTATACAACATTTTCCAGGCATCTTTCCACTGGGCAAAAGCAGAATTTAAATAAAGGAAAGGGGAGACCGGATTCAGACCACCCATGTAGCAGTAGACATGTGTTCGACGGCACTCAGACCCTGTGAAGTAATATAATCCCCACAAAGCTTCATTCAAATAAATATAGTTTAGCAAAATCGGCACTCCACGGTATGTAAATAAAGGAAAATGTATTCAAATAAATGCAGAATTAATATAGGCAAGTGACAGGTAGGCAAAAAAAAATTAAGTGTACTTAACGCGTTTCACGTCCAAGGGTAGTCATAATCTGGGAAGCATGGGCAGACTAATTCAGTTTATAAGAATGAGTAAAACGTCCGTCCAACTGAAAGTTACGTAGAACAGCTGTATCATTCAAATAAATATATTACCACAATCTCAACAACAGGTATATATAAAAAAAAAAATAATAATAATAATAATGACAGTGCTTCAATTACATTCAATACAAAATGGCAACCTTGTCTATCCATTCTACGTGAAGTAGAGCTATATGTAATATATAGTAAAAAAAAAAAAAATACAAATACAAAAGAAAAAAAAATCCAGCAACAAGAAGAGGAGAATAAGGTAAGAGTAACAATGAGAGTTATTATAATTGTGAAGGCAGCAAACAGATAGCAAAAATATATATATTTAGGTTCAGAGGATGATGCATGTTTGCATATAGAGCATATAGAGCACCAAGTATTATATGTTATATATTAATTAAATATTGTATATAAGGAAGAATTCTATAAGTGCAAAAAAGCTGACAGACCAGTAAGATAGCACCTTCACGGACCATGCGCACATGCAGGCACTGAAGAGAGTAAGTGACCTAGTGCTTCGTTTTCCTCTACTATACCAGTGAGATTGTCTAAATAACACATGATAGATGACTTAAGCAGGAAGCCAGCAAAGCAGGGTTAATGGACTGGTGCAGGTTGATTATACCTTATCCAGAAATCCGTTATCCAAAATTTTGGGGGAGATTGTTAAAAGTTGCAAATTCCCCACGCGTCAGAATGCAAGTGCACAACAGTTTATTCAGTGTGCAGCCCCCTTAAGCTGTGATACAGCCTTTCCATGCATGCTCGGATCCCCCCACACCCACAAAGGGTCATACAATGACACGTGTGCAGGCCTGACACGCCAATGGCAGGTTCCCAACGATGCCGCACATCACAGCTACATCACAGTAACAGTGATGTATTTGCTCTATACAGTATTTATATTGATATTACTGGATTGCATGAGAGCTGAGAGGCTTTAATACATCTTATTGGTGAAAATGATCCATTATCTGAACCAGAATACTTCTGGTCCAACGCATTTTGGATACTCAACCTGTCGTTTTAAAACAAATCATTTTTTGCAAGAGTCCATACAAGAGATGTGTCTTTGAGATAAGAGGTAAACAACATATTTTCTAAATCAGATACATCAAAAAAGTCAATAGGTTAAAAAAAAGGTTGTTTCCAGCCAATAAAACCCAATGCTGAATTATAAGTTAAGCACATTTGGAAGCTAAAAAGCCCTAAAAAGAGTTTGCAAACCATGGAAACAGGGCAGAAAAAAATATAATTTGTTGCAACTGATTTTGGACCTTGCAATATATAGAAACTAGTGTGTGGTGGGGATGTTATACCCTACTGACAGATCCCCCTCGTTCAGCAGCTTAACCTCTTCGTGACCAATGACGGTCCTTGACCGTCATGGGGAAAAACTCCCTCGGTGACCGATGATGGTCCAGGACCGTCATGCAGATCTGATCGCGGTATTCACGCTGGCTTTGACAGCTATGGTATCTCCCTGCTCCACAGCGATCATAGGGGTGGGAGAGAATAAATATAGTGCTGCAAGTCTCCCCCCCAAGCACCTTCAGCCCCCCACAAGGATTTTTTAATTTAAAAAATGATTTTTTTTATTGTGCCTTGGGTTAGGGTTAGAGTTCACCAAAACCCTAATCCTAGAGTAATAATTAGAGTTTGTACTAAACCTAGGGTTAAGGTTGGAGTTAAATTTTAAAAAATGAAATAATATTATTTAAATAAATAAACAAAAAATGTAAAAAAATGTAAAAAAATTATATAAAAATAATAAGTTATTCCGTAGAGGACCAGTGACATGTTATGTCTGTCTGTGGTCCTCTCTGGGTATTTTATTTTTTTTAAAGACTGCTAGTGGGGCCAGTGCTTTGCATTGGCCCCCAGCAGTAGATAGGGGCCCGCAGCAGCTGGATATATAATCCATGCAGCAGCTGGATATATAATCCATGCAGCTGCAGGATAACACGGATAGTAACATTCTGTGCTTCCTACAATAGACCACATTTCCTATGATGCTAAGGTAGCTTTTGGCTGGCTGAGTATGATAGGGAATATAGTTTGCACGCATTACATAAAAAAAATTATTATTAAAATTAAAATTATTAAACTGCAATGACCGTATCCTAAATTTAACCTCGTACCTGCCACATAACTCCAGCAAACCTATACATGTGGGGTACCGCTGCCAGTGGAAGTTGCTGAATATTGGGGTGTTGCTTGGAAATAAAATATAACAACCCCTTTAAATTCATACCTAAAGTTCAAAGTGTGTGGAAATAAAACACACAAAATTACTATGCCAAAACTTGTCAAAGGTTGGTGGTAAAATGACTGAATGAAAAGTATCAAGTTGAATCCTCTGGGATTGTAAAAAACATGTACACGTGGGGGGTAATTCAGGGTTAATGACAGATATTGGTGTTACAATATCACTAATGCTAATTTGTTTTAAAAGAAAAAATGGTTTTGAAACAGCTATTTGCTACTTGTATGTATTAACCTATAACATGCAAAAAGAGCAAAAAAAAAAACTATAAACATTGGGTATTTCTAAACTCAGCAGCAATATCAGAATCTATTTAGCAGGTTTTTTCATTAGCTTTTGGAGCTTAGTAAAATATTTTACAAATAAAATCAGTAAACGTGTTGTTTTTTTTAAATTTTTACCATATTTTACTATTTTTGAACAAAATAATGGCATCAAAAGAAAGCCCTTCTTGTCCTGAAAAAAACCCCCAATATATAATTTGTGTGGGTACAGCAAATGACAAAGAAGAAAATTAAAGCTAAACAGAAACACCTCAGAAGTCTTAAAACAGCCTCGGTCACCAACGCCACAACATTCCAAATAAGTCTGGTCATGAATGGGGTTAACACTCCAAAGAATAGATCTAATTGGGAAGGTTGACCTCTGTCGGGTAACATTCACACAATGGCTACAGTCTGATTTTGACTTTAAAGAGATCTAAGAAATTAGATTTTAGAATTACATTTCGGCTACTGGCAATAATATCCATACTCGAAAAAAAATTAAAAAGACACCAAATAAATGTGGATAATGACAGCAACCAAGATAATCCCTCTTTTTCATTCCTGACCTAGGAATTTGCCTCCCAACGAGGGGGGGATTCCATAAAGTCAACCGATGGAAACTCAGGAGCCCAGATGGTTAATGACAGGCTGCCCAGACTGTGGAAACGCGGCTGATCCAAGCCATGGTCCACTTTAGCGAAACGCATTTCCGCCAGTTTCCTTGCTGCCGACATTCCACGGTGAGCACTGCTGTTTGTCACACATAACATTTTCCATGGGAAGTGGAGTTGGCAGCCAGTCAAAGAGATCCTGAAGTATTAAAAAAAAATCCCTTTCATTTTTTGGGTAGAAACAGTGATAATAATAAACCATGGGAGTCACATAAGGGTTCCCCCAGTAATTCGAATCCACTTTCAGCATAGTTGCTATGGACTATATTTCCCATAATGCTTTCAAACCAGCACTAGCCAATGATTTCTCCAGAAGCTACTGGGAAATTTACGTATTTAACCTTCTGATCTTTAAAAATAAACCTGGATACTATATGTATATTAACAGGACTGTCTAGCGTCCAAAATGCATCTTCCAAATATTAATACATATTAATGTGCTTTCAAAGTACTTCAAAATGCATGTCTTACATTTTGCATTACTTAAAATATAAAAGACTTATATTAAAGACTTAAATTGTGAAATTACAGCAGTTTGCGAGAAACAAAGACTGCACACACTAGATGATGCAGGAAACAATGAGAATATTGCCATTCAAATGAATGGAATATCCTGTCTCTCTAGTGATGTCATCAGACAAGGTGTTGCACTGTTAAAAGATCCTACTGTGTACAAGACTTACTCATAGACCACTCAATAGACTCAATTTGAGGAGGACAGGAAGTGACTAAATAAAACAACACTTTATACCAGGGCTTGACAAATTTAATTTGATTTTAGGAGCCAGAATTTTTTTTTAGGAGCCAGACAATCACGCAAGCGTAAACACAATTCATAAACACACACGCCTACTTCACATATATACAAACACACCTACTTTACATATACCCATATATACAAACACCTCACACACTCATATATACAAACACCTCACACACACCTACTTTACATATACACATAAATCCAAACACCTCACACACACCTACTTTACACATCCACAAATATCCAAACACATCACACACACCTACTTTACATATGCACAAATATCTAAACACCTCACACACACCTACTTTACATATACCCATATATCCAAACACCTCACACACACCTACTTTACATATACCCATATATCCAAACACCTCACACACACACCTACTTTACATATACATACAAACACACACCCACCTCACACAGTCTTTTCTTGGGGGTTTCTTCTTGATGTGTCCCCCTCCCTGCTGCTTTACCTCATTGCATGGGAGGGGGACATTCGTGCTGCTGCTGATCTCCGTTGGTCGGCGTGCTGAGTGCCAGGATGTCACGTGACGACACCCGGCACTCAGACACGCGTTGCGCGAGGGGGCGGAGCTTGCAGTCTGTGCCATCGGCCATCGGCACAGACGTTACCCCCTCGCGCTGCGGAAAAATCGGATGGCAGCGGCAAGGGAACCATGAGGCCGACAGTACCCAGGCGCCAGGTCTAATTTCCTGGTCGCCATGGCGACCTGGCGCCTGGGGTTTGTCGAGCCCTGCTTTATACCTTCAGTGTCTATATAAATGCTGCTGCACTTGCAGTAAACATGCAGAGTAATCACTGGGGAGGGCTTGAGTCAAATATTAAAAATGTGATTTATACAGAATGCCTGCATCAAATCACACAGGGATAAAGCCTGTGTATTATACAAGCATTGATCTTCATCTTGCACCAAAGTGAGTTTAAATCTTACACTAATTGTTAGTTTTTGCAAATTGTTTTAAAAACCCGAAATCCTAGATTTTGCAAACTTTCTCCCAGGGATTGCTCCAGGCCCACCGTCATAGTCATGGGCTACTGCTATCAGTAGCTGTAGCACATTGATTATATGTGGCCTCATGTACACATGTTTGCCTGTTTATTGTACAGGATTGCTTTAGGTTTATCCAGGGCATTCTTCACTAGCTCTACTCCCTGTATTAAATCCAAAGTTGGCATCATAAACCCCCCTGGTTCTTGAAAAGTTAGTGTGATGTTTATTGAGTTTCTCCCAGGAGAAGCTTAGCCGATCCAGTCCAATGTGATAAGTTACAGAGATCACTTCTACTCTTAAAGGGACCAAACACAGCAGATACTAAAAATACTAAATTGAAGGTATCTGTGGTTTTACACTGATACAAATACTGTAATACAGTTGTTTCTTTAACGTGCGAGCAACAGACAATGCGTGCCAGCACACACGAGAGGGAAAACGAGCATCCTAACACCCCCCACCATACTATGGATGTATCTGCCATACAATATGGCTGCTCACATGATGATTTCTGCATAATGTGTATTATGGCTTTTCTTGAACTTCGCACTTTATTATCTATGTATAATTATATTTGCATGGAATACAGCACATGGATAGTTGTTTTTTGTTAGAGAGTTTTAGTGCGTTGGAGCTCAACAGCAGTACTGTTTTTCTTGTTATTGTTCTCTGTTTCTGAAGGATTACAAGCATACAGCTGTACACCTGATGGACGAACCTGTGTTTGAGTGTTGTGTACAGGCTTAAGTGCAAGTACAGTCTCAGTGGACTCCAGCCAAACAATGTTACATAAAACAAAACATATATATATAAGACATATGCCATTTTTTTTTTCTATGTTTGAATTAATTGCATGTAAAAGTACTAAAATTAGATGTTTTTCTCCAGCATCCATTTTGAAAATTTTACCCATGATGCAACAATCTCCAAAATCTACTGTACAACTGTGGCAAAAGCCTGCATGATGATGTCATAAGATACTCCCCTGCTCTCTTACTGGCTCCTGTGTATCATAGTGGGAAGGACTAGGTGGCTGTGTACAACTTTTTTTTTTACCTGTCTTCCAACACAAAGAGAGGAGATTGACCTGATCAAACAGGATCATAACTCCGCCCCCTTGTGATGTAATAGTTACATTACCCTCCCATTCAATGCAAGTCTATGGTCAGAATTCTGACTTATAGACTGCATTCTGTGTCCCCAGCCCCAAAGTGAGATACTAGTGCTGTAAAGTACTAAACATTTTCCACTGGTTTATAATCTACTTAACATCTCTAGATGTTCCAATTGAGATAGTCCAGTTGGAACATCTCCAGAACATCCTGGCCATCTCTAGAAGAATATGACTGTCCAAAGGAGAAGGTCTACTAAGGCTGTTTGACAAGATGATAAAATACACAGAGACTAAACAAAGTAAACAACAAAAACATATATCAAAAAACATATAATATTAGGAAGATAGACCACAACAGTATCAAATATGTAATGTAACAAAGGGTGGCGGATACATGGGAATTATTACATGCTCATATATATTGTGCTGGCATATTAAGGGATATAAGTATGCATGGTAATACAAAAATAAATATGAGCAAATGGCCAAATAAAACAGATAGTAAATTGGCTAACTAGCTAAAACCTGCTGTTTGTATATTGATAGTCAATATCTTCCAGGGCAAACCTGGAGTGTTGTGGGCTACCTTGAGCAAAATAAATCTCAGCAGCCAAGATAAGTGACCAGGGGAATGAGAAATACTGAGCTAATAGACATTGTCATACTGCTGCTGCAGAACCTCTTTAAAGATGTTCAATAGTGTTATTCTTGGGAAGTCAGATGCTACAGAGGAAGCAAAAGGCACTGCTTCTCTGCAAACACAGGCAGGAAAAAAACAGCCATGGCAAGTAACGTGGGGGCTAGGATAATGACGTGAATTAACACATGCACTTCTTAAACTTCCCTGACATCTATTTAAGGTACTATACATAACCTTTCATTAATCAATTGGTTATGCAACAGCTAGGTAATATTTGTAAAGCTGAACAAAGGCTGGGGGGGGGGGGGGGGGGGCTGTAATAACTGGGTCTAGGACACTTAAAATTAACCCCGGAACCCTAATACTAACCCCGACCCCTAATACTAACCCCCTAAACCCTAATACTAAAATTAACCCCCTAAACCCTAATACTTATCCCCTAAAGCCTAATACTAACCCCAAACCCTAATACTAACCCCCTAAACCCTAATACTAACCCCCGAACCCTAATACTAAAATTAACCCCCTAAACCCTAATACTAAAATTAACCCCGAACCCTAATACTAAAATTAACCCCCTAAACCCTAATTCTAACCCCCTAAACCCTAATTCTAACCACCCTAACTAAAATAAACTAAAATACTGAAATAAACTTACCTTTAGCGATGAAATGTCCCGCGATGAAATCTCCAGCGACGTGCTGTCTTGTGGTGCAGAGTCGGCGGTGAAGCGGCTGCGCGGAAGCAGCCGCGATGAAGTGTCCCATCCCCGTAATAACTTTCCTTTTCGTATAGGTTTCTGTGGCAGCAAAACCTTGGGACTCTCTGTGGAAATCCAGGCTAGTTTCCTTGGCTGCAACACGATAAAGCTGATTTTTGAGCTCAATGGGAGTTTCTCCTACTTGATAGATCTAAATGGACACCATCAAGCATGTAATAGGATGTTTTGGCTTTCTCAGAGAGAGGTGTGCTTCTGCCAAGATGCTAAATGAATAAAATGGCATCATTCTTTCCAGCGACTGGATAATGCAGAACATTGAGATGCTCTCCGACCGACATCTCTGGGAAAAATGATTACTCCGAAACCACGATCTCAGGATGTTGTCTGAACTTAGCGGCAATGTATTCTCAACACTGTGTATAAATTGTATTTCCGCTGGATGCTAAGAGGTGGGGTGTAAATTTCAGTTATAACGAAGTGTTAGTCTGTTATTAAATCATAACATACTATGCTTGCTGGATTCCTGGACTCAGTCTTTGATTATCTAAATATGTGTGCCTTGTGCATCTTCCACAAGGCAAACAAGGCACTCGCCTAGGGCGGCACTTTGCCCGAGGGTGTTAAAGCACGCTTCTGGTGCTTCAAACATTTTAGCTCCCTCCCCCACCATTCAGCAACCTTTAGCTCCTTCCAATTAATCGGGGTGATGGGGGCACGTAATGGACGTGGTGGGGGTATGTAATGATGGTGATGGTGGCATGTAATGGGGATGATGGGGCATTTAGTCTGTATGCAATATGGGTGATGGGGAATGTAATGGGGTGATGGGGCATGTCATGGGTGTGCAACGTGGGTGATGGGATATGTCGTAGGTGTGCCACGTGGGGGTCCGCCTAAGGTAGACAAAAACCAAGATACACCACTGTCTGAATTTTGCTAATCTTATCTCAGAACAGATGGCTAGATGGTTCTTCTGGTGGAAAGTTCTAGAGATAAAGCAGGACATTGGTTTCTATGGTGACTGCTCCATTGTTTAGAACTGCACCAAGATTGCTTGTCATACATTAGATCATTGCTAAGCCTTCCCAACTCATTTATAATGATGCCCATGTAGTTGCCTAAACGCACTGGGCCTTGACAGGGCTAGGAGGTGGGCCAGGAAAGGGTTAATATGATGTCACTTAGGGGGAGGGGTTATTTAAAAAGGCCCGCCATTTTAGGAGCTCAGATTTTAATTAAACAGCCAAGGTGACAGTTGTCCCGCCCGCCCTCCCTAATTTTAATTAATGGCAGTTTTTTAAGTTCTTGTCACAGCAGGGGTTTGGGAGGTAATGGGGGGGTTGAGGATCATCGTTGGGTTCTAGGAAGGATGTGATCAGGAACCTAGGCTGGTGGTCATGTTATGGTTGGTGGGTTAGAGCTGGCCTGTAGCTCTTATCCCGGGAGTTATAGGGGCATCTCGGTATGCCCAGTGGTGTATCTTGGTTTTGTGCAGCCCTAGGCTTGTGCACTATACAAGCAGTGATCTTCATCTTGCACAAAAGTGAGTTTTTTTGAGGGACTAAACTGGCTCATTAAAAAATTCCTAAAAATTTCATTTGGCTCACTGCAGGATATAAATTCTGCTGTATAGGGATACAACTGGCATCAAAAGAAAGCCATATTTCCTTAAAAAAAATAGTTTATATAAGTACACAAAACAAGAGAGAGAAATTACAGTTAAACACACATATAACAAAAAAAATCCCCAAAAAGCTCTTGTCCTGGAGGGTTAAAGACAGTCCAGTATCTGCTCTGAATGAACGTGAGACCCTTACAGAAGGATTAGAAGCTGAGACAGTGGTGATTCTCGAACATGTTCCCACTCACAGAGGAAGCATCACATCTCTATGTCTCTGACTGGTCCTTGTCTGTCAGCTTCCTCTCCAGTTGTACCGTACAATAGATCTAGATCAGGAATGATGATACAAGGCCCTGGAAATGTGCTCAGTGCAGAGCTTCCCTCATTAAAGAGAAGGTAATGAAGCAGTCTGTCATCTTTTGGAAGCTGGCTAAACCTATAAGGAGTCTTGAGAAGCAGCCAGGGTTAAAATAGACATGGGAATTAGAGCAAATTGTCAGTGTTACCAGACAGATATCTAATTAACGGGTGCAGCTACGTCTTCACCATTAAAGACCTGAGTTGGGAAGGGGTTAATCGACTCCTCCGCTCCCCGAGATGCTGTGTGCTCCGCGGCGGTTACTATGGAACCATCCAATTAATTCGACACTTACTAACCAGGTTTGATCAATCCTATCTGATGTGTCTTCCGTCTACATCCCCGGGATAGGAGCTAAGCTAATTATTGCTCCCAAAATCTCAGCCTCTCCTGTCCTGTCACAGCCCGGCCCCTGTGATAAGCCCAAGTTAGGTACTGCCAGAGAGATGCCTGATTATAAGGTGTGTACGGATTAAGTCTGCAGCTTGGCTACCAGTGAACGCAAAGGGGCATAACAGACAGCTAGAGAAGGGTAGGGGGGGGACATAGGAAGAGGTAGAAAATCGGGGCACACAGAAACGGTGCTCGCAAACACTGCGTGCATCAATGTACAGAGGTGTGCCTAAAATTGGAATGTGGAGGGAAAAAAATGACAGTAATGAAAACAAAAACGTTTGATACATCTTGGTAAAATTATATTCATTGAGATGAGGAAACGTCAACATACCCTCCCAACCTTTCTACCCCACCTCCTGGCAGCGCAGGAGGTGTGGTTTCACTGTCACTCAAAGTTCTGGTACAACTGCTCAGCCAGAACTTGGTAGAGGCGTGGTATTTAGAGAGGGGGCAACTAAACACCCTCATACAGCTTTTAATCTTAAACTATACTAAAGCTAGCAGAATTCACAGTTACCATGGTCGAAAGGAACTGTGCAAAAAAAAAATCGGGGTATCCCGGAAGAGAGGGGGGGATCACTGATACAGTGGGTTGTAGACAGATCTAGAAAATAGATTATTTGTACATTTTCGATACTCCTTTCATGAGGGGCCTTTTTTAAGAAAAAAAAACTATTTTAAGTGGGCAGTTCCCCTACCAGATCCACCTTATGTTCCGATCGACTAAAAACGGCAAATGAAACGTTGTTGCTGTAGCAACAGTCCCGCCTATCTTTCCAAAACGTTCTTATTGGATGTCACTGAATTTAGAAGCCCCGCTGAAATTAATTTCAGTGTAGAACTACAGGAGAACTGTAAATTGCTTTAAAATAAAAATAAGTGCACGGGTATTGGGGCGAGGGGAGGGGGAGAAATGTCAGATTGCCTTTAGCAGTTTCTACGACTTGCCTGTGCAACTTGCAGTCACCTGGATAGGCCATATAGAATGCATTCTAAGTGCATTAGTCTATATGCTCCATCTATATGCTCCCTGCTTCACAGAGCTCATTCCCTGAGCCTGTTGGAGGAGACCTTTTCTGTACAGCGTTTCTGTATGAAACCTTACAAATCACACAAAAAAAGCTGGCCAATAAATTAGATTATCAGCTTCCCAAATTTCAACGACCATTACCACCATAAAAAAAAAAAAAAAAATCTGTACTGTCTCTTTAACCACCGCTAAAGCAGAATCTGTAATAAATCCTAATCGATGACATCCAGACACCACTCTGGTTATTTGTTTATTTTTGTTTACTTTGTATGTAAAAAAGGGTCCATCAGGAAGAAAGTGATGGCCTGATAGTAAGAAGGGACCAGTATAAGGTCCGGTTTGCTCATTTATGCTTGTATCTCAGGCATGGTGGGATCTGGCTGAGCATCATGGGAACTGCAGTTCACACCAGTTGAAGTGTGTATGTCTCCCGACTTTTAAACTCGGCCATCACAGGGCCACAGGGGGCATTGTCACGTATGGGGAGTGACCTATTACTGCAGACAGATGGCGCTGTGGTATATCTTTCTGCCCATTCACAAAACACTGCCCTCTAGGGGGGGGGGGTTACACAAAAAAACCTAGCAGGACAATTGTAAGGCATGAAATGTGCCCACTAAACCCAGTCCCTGGACAATACTCCCAATGACCTCCACCCCCCCTTGTATGTCCATCCAGCAGCCAGGGAGAACTAGATCTGTGTTATTTACTCATCTTTCCTTATTTAGCATCCCCGGTTATCTTTAATCACAGCACTCATCGAGCTGCTTCCTGCCAGCGTTCATTGACTTGGATGCCTCTGACAGCAGTATCCTTGGAAACATGTTCTCTATTTTACCATATCTGTTATTTGTAACCCACTCGCATTCCAAAACAAGCACCAAGGTGGAAATCTAATAATGCACAATCCCCCCTCCCTTCCTCCTTTAAGGGAGGGGCAAAAGACTATTGAACATTTAATCCTCTACCCCCTTAAAAGGGCTCTCGATATAGTTTAGGTTAAAACACAGACAATCTTAGCTTTCGTCTGTGATAATACTGGGCCAAAAGTTAATTATACCAGTGCTGTCCTCAAGACCCCCCCCCCCCTACGGTCCAGGATTTAGGGATTACCCAGTTGTGTTTAAATAAGAAAGTGCAGAACCCCTGGTTTGGTTTCCTAACCATTAGGGAACCACACAGGTGTTATATCCATAATCTTATTTAAACACAACTGGCTAATCCATAAATCCTGCATCGTTGGGGGGTCTTGAGGACAGGTTTGAGAAGCACTGAATTAGAACAGGCCTGACAACTGTCCATGTTGGAACCTGTACACAAACAGTGATGTGCCACAGGTGAATAGCAACCCCCCCTCATCATTGTCATGCCCCTCCTCCATCGGCATGGGTACCAAACTATGGGTATTAGGCTGACAGTGGAAAAGATAAATAAATCCTGCATTGCTAAAATCACAATAATGCTCAAGTACATGTCACCCAACAGTGGTAGAGTTTAAGGATACCGCCTGTCACTGTATTAAAGTATTATTTTTCCAGATAGCCGAGGTAAGCCATTAAATAACTCTGTCTGACAATATAAGAATTGGGGCTCTTTTGGAAGTATTCATGTACATGTTAAGACATCAAGTCTGCAATATAAGTCGTGTGTACATTGTACAGTTTATTCCGTGTTTTGTAAGAAGTTGGCCGCTAGCTAATCTCCTGTGTTAATTCGCACACTGGGGGAATAGACAGGAGGCAGTGGTATCTCTACCCTGCACAATACAGGAATCCAGAAAATCGGAACAATTAAAAAAACTTTAAAAAAACATGATGCATTAATGACCCTGATTTTAGGATCACATAGTGTCTTTTGCTTATGACATCACCTTATGGGCAAACTATTGAAAATGAGTTCATTTGCACATCTAGTCACAGGTGATGTCATAAGCAGCAGACACATTAGAAACCCATTTGTTTCTTTATTTATGCATGTGCTAAATAATAATTTTGTATCTCTAGGTCTCACAGTATAAACAATATTTACATGGGGGGGGGGGTGCCTTGAAGGGTTTTTTTTATTTAGGGGGAAGGGGGTTTAAGGCTGGAAGAGTTCAGGTAGCAGAGAGTTAATATTATTTCTAACTGGTTGAATTCAATGTTACATTGTCCAACCAAACAAATCAATAAAAGTCCTTTTTTTTCTGTAGTCTGAAGAGACCGATAAACTCTCCCATGAAGAATTGTTCCAGGCGGCGAATACTCTCTATGTGGATTGGATTCTGCTCTGTAACAATCTCGAACACAACATGGGAAATCCAGCCATTGTTTGAGGTCTTCTAAATGGAACACAAGACCCCTTTAATCTTTAGCAGATGGCCTCTACCAGCAGATCACAGTCGGGCTGAGCGAATCCCCCCACCCCACCCCCAAATAACACTAATTCTATAAATACTATGGCATGTTTCATGGGTAAGCAGAAAAAAATGAGTAAAAAAATACATATATATATATATATATTTTGTGTATTTTTTTTATATTTTGTATTGCCTATTGGATACTTCCACCTCTGCATGGTCTCCCAAACACACTATAAGCATGCTGATGGAGTTATTGAAGGTGCTGAGCCCAGGGGAGTAGATATAAAATAACAAGAGTGCTGTGTTTGAGAGATGCTGTGATGATACTTCCACATCAGCTGCTTGAAAACTCTGGATAATTCTCTAAATACTACAGGGAATTTGCAACTGACTGTAATCAAGCCCAGTGTTTACTCTTTCTGTTCCTGTGTGTTGTGTTTATTGGGACTGGATTATTTATAAAATATTAACATATACTGCGCCGCAAAATGAGATAGTGGAGATTATTTTTAAATAAAATTCTAAGGGCCGTATTTATCCAGCCAGAACAGGTTTCAGGGGGAAAAAAGTACTGAAATAGTAGTAATTACTGTAGAAACCAATGGAATGTTAGGGCAGTTTGCTCCAAATTTAGCACTTTTTCTTCCTTGATAAATCTGGCCCAAGATGTGGAGCAGTCGCCATAGAAACCAATAAGATGTGGAGCAATCACCATAGAAACCAATAACATGTGGAGCAATCACTCTAGAAACCAATAACATGTGGAGCAATCACCCTAGGAACCAATAACATGTGGAGCAATCACCCTAGGAACCATATAACATGTGGAGCAATCACCCAAGAAACCAATAACATGTGGAGAAATCACCCTAGAAACCAACAACATGTGGAGCAATCCCCCTAGGAACCAATAACATGTGGAGCAATCACCCTAGAAACCAATAACATGTGGAGCTATCACCCTAGAAACCAATACCATGTGGAGCAATCACCCTAGAAACCAATAACATGTGGAGCTATCACCCTAGAAACCAATAACATGTGGAGCAATCACCCTAGAAACCAATAACATGTGGAGCAATCACCCTAGAAACCAATAACATGTGGATCAATCACCCTAGAAACCAATAACATGTGGAGCTATCACCATATAAACCAATAGCATGTGGAGCAATCACCCTAGAAACCAATAGCATGTGGAGAAATCACCCTAGAAACCAATAACATGTGGAGCTATCACCCTAGAAACCAATAACATGTGGAGCAATTACCCTAGAAACCAATAACATGTGGAGCAATCACCCTAGAAACCAATAACATGTGGAGCAATCACCCTAGAAACCAATAGCATGTGGAGCAATCACCCTAGAAACCAATAGCATGTGGAGCTATCACCCTAGAAACCAATAGCATGTGGAGCAATCACCCTAGAAACCAATAGCATGTGGAGCAATCACCCTAGAAACCAATAACATGTGGAGCAATCACCCTAGAAACCAATACCATGTGGAGCAATCACCCTAGAAACCAATACCATGTGGAGCAATCACCCTAGAAACCAATACCATGTGGAGCTATCACCCTAGAAACCAATAACATGTGGAGCAATCACCCTAGAAACCAATAACATGTGGAGCAATCACCCTAGAAACCAATAACATGTGTCCTCTGTTTCATGTTGAGCAAAGGACCCCCGACACCCCCGCTTTGCAGATAAAATAGTAATACTGTTTACCACATACTCTGAGTGTCCATTCCAGGTATGTACTACACTTTCCATAGATTCCTACCCTCCCACCTAACTGTCCTTTTCTCACACATCATATAACCTTCGTACAATGTATCGAGCAAATATAAATTTTTTGAAAGTGAAACCTTTTTTTCCCAATGTTTATTCCTTTCCAGACAAAAGAATCTCCGGAAAAGGAAGTGAACCAAACGACCTTCACCTACAGAGCTCAGCATACTTGGAATAACCTTCTTGGGGGGGTGGGGGGTGCCCTTTACCACCTAAAAATAACCACCTGTGTAAAACCAACGTGCACTAAATTCTTAGTATGAATATGATCTATATGTATATGTTGTGTTAGCAGACCTGCATGCACATGCATAAAAGAACAGTACTACAGTGTATGTTTGTAAGTGTGTCTGTGAAGTCTCCTGCTTATGACATCACCTTTGTGGCTTGATATGCAAATGACACATTTCCAGTTGAAAAGTAGTTCATTTGCATATCCAGCCACCAGTGATGTCACAAACACGAGACGCCACTGACATGTTTAAAACATATTTATCTCTTATTTTATGCCTTTGCTTGCAAATCGGCTAACACAAGGTTTCATTCTCTACATTCACAGTATAAGAAATATTTAGATTGACAGAGTGCATTTCCCATAGTCCTATTTGACTCCTTGCAGGGAAGGAGAATATAGAAGATTTAGGTCATACCCAGCTGAGTAAGACAGGAACGGTTAAGTAATCAATGCCATCCTGCAAGGTGCTACTTTGGGAAGTGTGCCCTGTTAAAGGAACCATCTGCCAGCCTCCTAATCAATAGAGAAACATATTGTCCACATGCTACTACTGCAGACAGAGGCCGTCGGATACGACAGACCTCAGTTAGACACAAGAGGAGGCAGGCTCCTGCTTGCTGACAGTGTCTACTCCCGCCAGCATTCCGAGTAAATCCTCACGTATCAACATCAGGATTATTCCAGGATTTTAACTGTATCATCTCTTCGAGTGAAGCAAACGTTAAAAAACAACAGAATTGTTTAGTGTCCCTTTAAATGCAAAGAGACACATGTCACAGCCCTAAAAGAGGAGTAGAAATCAAACTTCGGAGTAAAGTTTTGATATGTGTGCTATGTGGTCCCCTAGGACGCAATTGAGGTACGCAGGACCATCACTGAAGTTAAAGCATCCATATCTCCATCTCGGAAATTCAGAAGTTAGAGAGGCCATGGATGTATAATATTTTTCTGACTTGTTTTCTCGAAATAACAACTTATCTCAAACAACTTATTACCTCAAGAAAACGCTTTGTTAGTTCAAGAAGGCGCCTTGTTATCGCAAGAAAACAAGTCAGAAAAATTATTAAAAATACATGATCACTCCGGGGTTCTGTACGGAAAGTTAAAGTCTTCATAACTTTGCCTAAAAAATAAAAAACAAAGTTTGGGAAATTGGAGTTGGAAAATGTATCCAATGCAGCTGAATGGGGGAATTTTTCCAAATTTGGCCTTACGTTTCAAATTTTCTTCTCAATTTCCTGCAGTTCTCTTTTTTTTTTTCCCGGAGATATTTGCAGGGGGGATAGGTCCTCTCAACAGTGTTCACTTATCAATAGTATGTAATCTTCCATTTAATAATCAGCCTTTGGCTTGATCTTTTAACCTCAACTATCCGAAGCCCTGTGTAGCCGGCCAATTATCTGCTTCCTTCAAGAGTCTTCGCGGTGATACACAGCTATTACTATGGCAACCGCTCGCTGACAGTATTATCCAGCTATTTCTCCATCCCTTTCCCTTTAACTGCCCCAGCGATGAGCTATCCGGGGATCAGATGCCTTTCATTCTCAGCACATGGGATTTTTCCATTTCTGTCCCCAACACAAACACTTAACCTAAACATCTGACCAACAATTACTACTGTGCTTAACATTAGCATTCCTTCAAGAGGACAGTACAGTACAAGGTCTCTACTTGGCTAACTGCTGGGAACAAGGAGATGTATAAGGGATACTTTGTGGTTATGCTGGATTAATGACCGCGCTTCCCCAGAGAACCAGTAAATTAGTCGTCCATTCGGGAAAAGTTCTCAGACATATTTGCTCAGGGAGGGGATGCTGCCAGATTGGGCAATGTATGGGCAATGTATGGGCAATGTATGGGCAATGTATGGGCAATGTATGTGTAAAGAATATTACTTTATGTCATGATCCTCATTGCAACCCATCCTGTACCTCTCTAGCTGTCCCTAGATCATTGTCATGCTCATTGTCATGCTTGTCCCACAGGTACAGCTTATGTTGAATCAGCCACTTCCTTGTCCAATAATTCAATTATAATACTTTTGTTTTTTATATAGAATTTTTTTATCCAATATGTCAGCCCAAACTTGTTAGTATCAATCTCCGTAATCCTGTACATCCAAATATAAGTGTGATATAATACACAGCACATCACAGTACAACCCAGGGCTTGACAAATTTAATTAAGTTTTAGGAGCCAGCTAAAAAATTTAGGAGCCAGACAACGGCACATCACAAAATCATAAACGCACGGAGACAGTCACATATACCAACCATACACAGCCAGTTACATTCACACGCCACATACACAGCCAGTTACATTCACACGCCACATACACAGCCAGTTACATTCATACACAGCCAGTTACATTCATACACAGCCAGTTACATTCATACACAGCCAGTTACATTCACACACACACGCCACATACACGGCCAGTTACATTCACACACACACAAACCACATACACGGCCAGTTACATTTACACACACACACACACACACCACATAGACAGCCAGTTACATTCACTCATACATACACACAGACCACATAGACAGCCAGTTACATTCACTCATACATACACACAGACCACATAGACAGCCAGTTACATTCACTCATACATACACACAGACCACATAGACAGCCAGTTACATTCACTCATACATACACACAGACCACATAGACAGCCAGTTACATTCACTCATACATACACACAGACCACATAGACAGCCAGTTACATTCACTCATACATACACACAGACCACATACACAGCCAGTTACATTCACACATACATACACACAGACCACATACACAGCCAGTTACCTTCACACATTTTTGCTCTTTAAAAAAAAAAAAAAACACAAAAATTGTATTTTTTACGGTGTCCTCCCTCCCTGCTGCTTACCTCATTGCAGGGGAGGGGGACATTTATGCTGGAGCCCGATCCTCTTTCGGTTTCTGCTAAGTGCCGAGTTGTCACGTGACACTCGGCACTACAACGTGTTGCGCGAGGGGGCGGAGCTTACAGTCTGTGTGATCCGCACACACTTTCTCCCCTCGCGCTGCGTGTAACGGATGGCAGCCGGCAAGGGCTCCCTGTGACAAACAGCACCCGGGCGCCAGGTCTGATTTCCTGGTCGCCATGGCGACCTGGCGCCCGGGGTTTGTCGAGCCCTGGTACAACCCATCTCTGTGTGATGTAATACACAGCACATCACAGTACAATCCATCTCTGTGTGATGTAATACACAGCGCCTCTCAGTACAACCCATCTCTGTGTGATGTAATACACAGTGCCTCACAGTACAACCCATCTCTGTGTGATGTAATACACAGTCCCTCACAGTACAACCCATCTCTGTGTGATGTAATACACAGCGCATCACAGTACAACCCATCTCTGTGTGATGTAATACACAGTGCCTCACAGTACAACCCATCTCTGTGTGATGTAATACACAGCACATCACAGTACAATCCATCTCTGTGTGATGCAATACACAGTGCCTCACAGTACAACCCATCTCTGTGTGATGTAATACACAGTGCCTCACAGTACAATCCATCTCTGTGTGATGTAATACCCAGGCCTCACAGTTCATGCCATCTCTGTGTGATGTAATACACAGTCCCTCACAGTACAACCCATCTCTGTGTGATGTAATACACAGAGCATCACAGTACAATCCATCTCTGTGTGATGTAATACACAGTGCCTCACAGTACAACCCATCTCTGTGTGATGTAATACACAGAGCATCACAGTACAATCCATCTCTGTGTGATGTAATACACAGTGCCTCACAGTATAACCCATCTCTGTGTGATGTAATACACAGCGCCTCACAGTACAATCCATCTCTGTGTGATGTAATACACAGTGCAGCCACACATGATGGTAACACTTCTGCTAACCATATGTAACCTATAACCCAAAACACTTTCCACTGAAGGTACAAAGCTCTCCAAAAACATTCCACACATATGGTAGGTCATTATGTATTCATTAATAAAAAAAATGTTTAAAAAAAATTGTTGGCTAAATTATTGGGTTTTCCAAACTTGGTACTGGTTTTAAAAATACTCTGTGTACCAATAAGCTACCTGGTACCTAATCACTGGCTATCCAGTCACTGGCTATAACAATAAATCAGGATCATCCAATCTAATTCCAATTACCGTAATATTTAGGGAACCTTCATCGCTCATTAAAGGATTTTTTTTTTTTAAATCTTTAATATGAATGAATGACTTTATATAAAACTGAAGTATACATTTAATATCACGGCTCTCCAGCAGGATGCTATTATTTGTTACTTTTATAAGAGTGTTGTGGGGGTTTAAAACTTGTGAAATCTTTAGGGTCTTCTCAATAAAGAGAGAACAGCAGAGAATTGCAAACCCCAGGCCTAAAGTTTGAAATTCCCGTCTCCATTCCCTGCAATTCTCTCTTTATTGAATAGACCCTGGTGTATATGGAAATGTCTATTCACATAGGAATAACTGTGGAGAGGGTAACGGAAATATTCCACAATGCATGTAATGTTTAAACCTCGGTGCGAATATTTTTGAGATGAAAAAAATAAGCAAAACAACAAGATTGTCTCCCACGGGGGCCGAGTGGTACATAACACATAATGTAGCAATCAGGTTACTCGAGTAGACACGACAGTCTAATAAGAGGCTTCCAGGCTAACTTGAGCCCGTATACTCTCTATCGTCCTTAAAAAAATTAATAAAAATACTTAATCCTACACTCACAGAACTAGTCAAATGTTTGCGCAGTTAGGATGCGTTTTACTCAGCTGATCTTTAAGCATTTAGTATTTTTATTAAAGGTATCTGTAATCTGTACGCTGATAATCATTAGTGAATTGCTTTAAAAATAAATTGATACAAAAATTTAAATGGATACTCAAAGCAAAAAAGATTTCAACCCCCGGTTATTCGTTTTCAAACTTGTATGGTAAGACATGTTGGGCGATTCTCTGCTGAAATTTGTTAACTCAATGCCTTGTGTGGGTTAGACTTTTATAAAAAGCATATCAAGCCACAAAGTGATGTCATAAACAGCATAGTTGCCATCAGCTATGTTTCCAGGGACATATATGTATTCCACATGCTGCAGAAAGAGCATGCAAAGTGCAGCCCGGCAGTATGTAGGATGGATATACGCACAGACAAAATCCAATTAATTAATCAGGGTGGAGATCTCATATTACCTACCATGATTAATTAATTGGATTGTGTCTGTGTGTATATCCATCCTACATACTGCCGGGCTGCACTTTGCATGGTCTTTCTGCAGCATGTGGAACAAATGTGTGTCCCTGGAAACATGGCCGATGTTGGAAACTATGACACAGGAGATTTTTTTTTTCATTTATGAATTGAATACACAATGTATAGCTTGTTTTATTTTTTTATTATAAACTGTTATGTTCTACATTTGAGGTGTTAGTAATTTCTCTATGTGAATAAGAGGCTGTTTGGAAGTAAAGCATGATTTAGAGACACCCTAACATATTTAAATTCCAAATACGGTATATATTTTTTCTTTTTAGAAAGTTACACAACAGAAAAACATATGTTTTAACACAGCCACTGGCCCAGCAAGTGTATTCCAACTTTTGACTGGCACTGTACGCGGAGTTTGTATAAAGACCACAGGTACTTTTCCATGTAGACACAGGTCCATGTACAATTACACACTGACAGCAAAGCCTCGTAGAAAAATCTGACGATCTCGGGTCATCTAACCAGTCTCGTAGCCATCCCACTTAGGAAGCTCCTCCCTCTGCGTGTGACACCACACCCCTAACTCCTATGGAATGGTCCAGCTCAATGTGGATTAAAAGCCATAAATATTTTCAGAAAATAAATAAAAATCTTTTTTTTTGTATTATTTAAATCAAATTTATTTTAATGAAAAACTATCTAAAGATAGTTTTCTATTTAAGATACATTATAGTTCGAAGGTTATTCAGCATGAAACAGAGCTTAGTTATGTAGCAAGAACACACAACATTCACACATTACCACTTCAGTTAATAAACACTGACGTTTAAGCAAATATAAGAATATGTAGCTATGTAATGTTACTGTTTTAGTTAAATAAAACAAGTTAAGTAGTTCTCCAAATATAAGTGACTAACCTGTTAAATGAAATCAGTTCTGATATAGCAGTTTTACTAATGGGAAAGGTTATTCTAAATATGAAATCTTCATCTGGTTGCAAATATTAAAGATTATAACTACCAGCAAGAATAAGTGTTTCCATTTAAAAATCATGATTTCAGTCGAGTCATAGAGACTAAATCGACTTGATGGAAATCAAATGCATATTATTCTTATTTGCAATACTTTTTTAATATCGATTGCAGTGACTGGGGCTCATAGAAGTTGGCTGCAATTTTTTTTATATTTCTACAATATTGCAATTGTTTTAATGCATGTTTAGGCCTAGGACTAGCTCGTTATTTGAATGTATATCACTCTGATGAGTGTCTTCCAACATTGGCCCTCCAGATATCTCAGGACTACAATGCCTAAAATCCCAAGTCATTGTGAATGAGTGGTGAGTGAGGGCGGCAGCTGGATGGCAGCATCTGGAGGGCGGCAGCTGGAAGGCAGCATCCGGAGGTCGGCAGTTGGACACTGACTTTATTTCACCTGATTTCCTGTTTAGTTTCCTTTTGCAAAAACATGGTTCAGTACTCTGTAGGGTCCTGTAATTGCCCCTAAAAAAGCACTGCAATCTGCATAGATACTAAAATATCATATCAATAAAAAACATTGAGAAATGAAATTCTACTGGCCCAGAAAACCATTTGTGCTGGGTAAATTTAATTCGGTTTCAAAACATAATACTAACCCATTACCTTTTATAAACCATTACATCTCAGATGAGCAAGTACTGGAGTATCAATAAACACATGAAGATAAAAGAAAAATGCTACAGTCTAATAGTCTATTATTGTCTAATGTCTATAACAGACCAACAACTCTCATTCTGTCTCCCCCCCAACATTCCAATGAACAGATTATAGGGTAGAAACTATTACCTATCATTTTTAGGTTGACTTAATAGCATGATATCTTATTAAAACATATTTATATTTACATCTCTCTCATTCTTGCTAAAAAATCAACAACACCCCACCCCCACTCCCCCCCCCCCCCAAAAAAAAAAACAGATATGTTATGGCTTTCATCCCATGAAGGTTTTTAAACAGATTTCCCTCAATCAAATCTTGGTGAGAACATTTAGTGTTTACTGCAAACAGTAGTACAGAAAGAATTCAGTGACAGTGACGCATACATCCAAACTCAAATAATATGTAAGGGAAATCATATTCCAATTTTTAAGAACCTTGTCAAAGACGTTTGGCATCTACACTTCTACCAAATCTACCGAACAATAAATGTACATTATGCTTAAACGTCAATATGGTGAGTTTTTAAAAACAAAACAAAACTTGGCAAACACTTCTAACCCAGGGGCTTCAAATCTTTTTTTTTTTTAGATAAAGCCCCTTTTCCCATTTTCATTACAAGTCTTATGCCACCCCTACGCGTTTCCAACCATAGTCATCAGTGACTTAGGTGATGAATAGATACCCTCTAGCAAATGTGTTAGTTGTTTTTGTTGTTCTTTAGAAGATCTATTACTGGATCAATAAAGTTAATTGTATCTACATGCCTGGATTACTGCGTCCCTCTCTAAGACATTACACTCCTCCAGGTTAGGACTCTTAGCTCTAAACATACTTTATTGGGAGTAATACTAGTGTCAGGGAAAACCCAGGTAATTATTATATCACCTTGTGGCTTCACATGCAAATTACAAATATTCTCACCATTTCATTCATGCACGTGTTTGGTTTGCTTACATTTTTCATCATTCCTTTTAATACTCTACATGTGAAGTGTAAATAATGTTTTAAGCGAATATTTGTGAGAATACAAACCAAAACAGCCAGAATGTAGCGGAGTTTGCAAGCTCTGATCTGTAAGGGTCCAAAAAAAACTAAAACACTTAATGGTAAGCTGTGCTTTTTTTCGGAAAAAATAAATAAACAAATGGTTCATTGCAAAGCTGGAGGTAACATTACTTATGGACACAGCCTGTCATATCTCAAACAGTTTGCATTAAAAAAAATTCAATTTCCAGAATGGGATTAAATGCCCACAGCATTGCACACTTCAATTTACACAGCCAAACGGAGCAAGCGGTAAACTGGAAACACCAGGACAGGTGTGAAATTAAAATCATAAACACAAATAAAAAAAAAGAAGAAACAGAGCAAGAGTTAAGGCGCTGTGATAATTAGAAGCCGGGGGTTGGCCGTGCTTTAAAAAAAAAAAAAGGCTTTGTCAGATTCTGAGTAATATCACACTCTTTGAAAATCTGGAGAAACCAAAACTGAAACTGGACAAAAAAATGTGCAGAGGGGACGATAAAAAAGAAAGAAAGAAAGAAAGAAAGAATGAGGCATGATCTCAGTCACACGGAGCTAATGGACAAAAACATTTATTTTTAGCTGGTCAGGTGGCTAGCTCTGCCTTTCAACTGAGGCAGAGCTGACCAGTAGGCTAGCTCTGCCTCTGAGCTGAGCCAGAGCTGACGGGGAGGCAGGCTGACACAATCCGCGGGTGTACAGCAAATCACAGTGGGTCTGATCGAGGCCTGTCAGGCTGTGATGATCTCTCTTTACTAGTGCAGCTAGAAACACTCTGTTGATGCCATGTGTTAAAAAAAACACAACAAAGGTTTCTCATTGTGTTAACAGGAAAAGGCAGTCGCCGACCAGATCAGTTGCCTGCTTCTCACAGAAGTATGGCAGCTGCCAGTCAGAAGATAAACTGCCATGTACCATTATAAGTACCACTATAAGTACACGGCAGTTTATCCTCACACTAGGACCACTAAACCTTTAACTCGTGCTTCTAATGTATTAAGAAGAATGTATGTCGCTTTAAGCGGATTCCCCCTTTCCCCGACGCACCCCTGAAAGAGTGTATTTCCTAACACCTGGACATGCTATTCACTGCATGGAAGCAAAATATACCGTTCCAAATGCATAGCATCTATACAGTGTACCCAAAATAATCTATACAGTCCGCTCACTGATTAATTGCCCAATTAATTCTATAATTAATTAGAGCAGAGATTAACATTAGGCTCCTCTCCCGCATTATTTCAATCCAATATTAGTCGTTAGGGATCTAGCGTCTTGCTGAGACCACTATACATTACCGGCAGCCTGAAATGCCCTGGAACATTTTCCCAAAGCTAGCACGGCCATTAAAATAGACATTGATATTATAGGAGTGTAATAAATAAAGACTGCTGTTACGGAATATCACAATAACTAGTGGCTGATATTATAGGAGTGTAATAAATAAAGACTGCTGTTACGGAATATCACAATAACTAGTGGCTGATATTATAGGAGTGTAATAAATAAAGACTGCTGTTACGGAATATCACAATAACTAGTGGCTGATATTATAGGAGTGTAATAAATAAAGACTGCTGTTACGGAATATCACAATAACTAGTGGCTGATATTATAGGAGTGTAATAAATAAAGACTGCTGTTACGGAATATCACAATAACTAGTGGCTGATATTATAGGAGTGTAATAAATAAAGACTGCTGTTACAGAATATCACAATAACTAGTGGCTGATATTATAGGAGTGTAATAAATAACGACTGCTGTTACAGAATATCACAATAACTAGTGGCTGATATTATAGGAGTGTAATAAATAAAGACTGCTGTTACGGAATATCACAATAACTAGTGGCTGATATTATAGGAGTGTAATAAATCAAGACTGCTGTTACGGAATATCACAATAACTAGTGGCTGATATTATAGGAGTGTAATAAATAAAGACTGCTGTTACGGAATATCACAATAACTAGTGGCTGATATTATAGGAGTGTAATAAATAACGACTGCTGTTACGGAATATCACAATAACTAGTGGCTGATATTATAGGAGTGTAATAAATAAAGACTGCTGTTACGGAATATCACAATAACTAGTGGCTGATATTATAGGAGTGTAATAAATCAAGACTGCTGTTACGGAATATCACAATAACTAGTGGCTGATATTATAGGAGTGTAATAAATAACGACTGCTGTTACGGAATATCACAATAACTAGTGGCTGATATTATAGGAGTGTAATAAATAAAGACTGCTGTTACAGAATATCACAATAACTAGTGGCTGATATTATAGGAGTGTAATAAATAACGACTGCTGTTACGGAATATCACTATAACTAGTGGCTGATATTATAGGAGTGTAATAAATAAAGACTGCTGTTACGGAATATCACAATAACTAGTGGCTGATATTATAGGAGTGTAATAAATAAAGACTGCTGTTACAGAATATCACAATAACTAGTGGCTGATATTATAGGAGTGTAATAAATAACGACTGCTGTTACGGAATATCACAATAACTAGTGGCTGATATTATAGGAGTGTAATAAATAACGACTGCTGTTACGGAATATCACAATAACTAGTGGCTGATATTATAGGAGTGTAATAAATAACGACTGCTGTTACAGAATATCACAATAACTAGTGGCTGATATTATAGGAGTGTAATAAATAAAGACTGCTGTTACAGAATATCACAATAACTAGTGGCTGATATTATAGGAGTGTAATAAATAACGACTGCTGTTACGGAATATCACAATAACTAGTGGTGGATATTATAGGAGTGTAATAAATAACGACTGCTGTTACGGAATATCACAATAACTAGTGGCTGATATTATAGGAGTGTAATAAATAAAGACTGCTGTTACGGAATATCACAATAACTAGTGGCTGATATTATAGGAGTGTAATAAATAAAGACTGCTGTTACGGAATATCACAATAACTAGTGGCTGATATTATAGGAGTGTAATAAATAAAGACTGCTGTTACGGAATATCACAATAACTAGTGGCTGATATTATAGGAGTGTAATAAATAAAGACTGCTGTTACGGAATATCACAATAACTAGTGGCTGATATTATAGGAGTGTAATAAATAAAGACTGCTGTTACGGAATATCACAATAACTAGTGGCTGATATTATAGGAGTGTAATAAATAACGACTGCTGTTACGGAATATCACAATAACTAGTGGCTGATATTATAGGAGTGTAATAAATAAAGACTGCTGTTACGGAATATCACAATAACTAGTGGCTGATATTATAGGAGTGTAATAAATAAAGACTGCTGTTACGGAATATCACAATAACTAGTGGCTGATATTATAGGAGTGTAATAAATAAAGACTGCTGTTACAGAATATCACAATAACTAGTGGCTGATATTATAGGAGTGTAATAAATAAAGACTGCTGTTACGGAATATCACAATAACTAGTGGCTGATATTATAGGAGTGTAATAAATAAAGACTGCTGTTACGGAATATCACAATAACTAGTGGCTGATATTATAGGAGTGTAATAAATAAAGACTGCTGTTACGGAATATCACAATAACTAGTGGCTGATATTATAGGAGTGTAATAAATAAAGACTGCTGTTACAGAATATCACAATAACTAGTGGCTGATATTATAGGAGTGTAATAAATAAAGACTGCTGTTACAGAATATCACAATAACTAGTGGCTGATATTATAGGAGTGTAATAAATAAAGACTGCTGTTACGGAATATCACAATAACTAGTGGCTGATATTATAGGAGTGTAATAAATAACGACTGCTGTTACGGAATATCACAATAACTAGTGGCTGATATTATAGGAGTGTAATAAATAAAGACTGCTGTTACGGAATATCACAATAACTAGTGGCTGATATTATAGGAGTGTAATAAATAAAGACTGCTGTTACGGAATATCACAATAACTAGTGGCTGATATTATAGGAGTGTAATAAATAAAGACTGCTGTTACGGAATATCACAATAACTAGTGGCTGATATTATAGGAGTGTAATAAATAAAGACTGCTGTTACGGAATATAACAATAACTAGTGGCTGATATTATAGGAGTGTAATAAATAACGACTGCTGTTACAGAATATCACAATAACTAGTGGCTGATATTATAGGAGTGTAATAAATAACGACTGCTGTTACAGAATATCACAATAACTAGTGGCTGATATTATAGGAGTGTAATAAATAACGACTGCTGTTACGGAATATCACAATAACTAGTGGCTGATATTATAGGAGTGTAATAAATAACGACTGCTGTTACGGAATATCACAATAACTAGTGGCTGATATTATAGGAGTGTAATAAATAAAGACTGCTGTTACAGAATATCACAATAACTAGTGGCTGATATTATAGGAGTGTAATAAATAAAGACTGCTGTTACAGAATATCACAATAACTAGTGGCTGATATTATAGGAGTGTAATAAATAACGACTGCTGTTACGGAATATCACAATAACTAGTGGCTGATATTATAGGAGTGTAATAAATAACGACGGCTGTTACGGAATATCACAATAACTAGTGGCTGATATTATAGGAGTGTAATAAATAAAGACTGCTGTTACGGAATATCACAATAACTAGTGGCTGATATTATAGGAGTGTAATAAATAAAGACTGCTGTTACGGAATATCACAATAACTAGTGGCTGATATTATAGGAGTGTAATAAATAACGACTGCTGTTACGGAATATCACAATAACTAGTGGCTGATATTATAGGAGTGTAATAAATAACGACTGCTGTTACGGAATATCACAATAACTAGTGGCTGATATTATAGGAGTGTAATAAATAAAGACTGCTGTTACGGAATATCACAATAACTAGTGGCTTATATTATAGGAGTGTAATAAATAAAGACTGCTGTTACGGAATATCACAATAACTAGTGGCTGATATTATAGGAGTGTAATAAATAAAGACTGCTGTTACGGAATATCACAATAACTAGTGGCTGATATTATAGGAGTGTAATAAATAAAGACTGCTGTTACAGAATATCACAATAACTAGTGGCTGATATTATAGGAGTGTAATAAATAATGACTGCTGTTACGGAATATTACAATAACTAGTGGCTGATATTATAGGAGTGTAATAAATAAAGACTGCTGTTACGGAATATCACAATAACTAGTGGCGGATGTTATAGGAGTGTAATAAATAAAGACTGCTGTTACGGAATATCACAATAACTAGTGGCTGATATTATAGGAGTGTAATAAATAAAGACTGCTGTTACGGAATATCACAATAACTAGTGGCTGATATTATAGGAGTGTAATAAATAACGACTGCTGTTACGGAATATCCCAATAACTAGTGGCTGATATTATAGGAGTGTAATAAATAAATACTGCTTTTACAGAATATCACAATAACTAGTGGCTGATATTATAGGAGTGTAATAAATAAAGACTGCTGTTACAGAATATCACAATAACTAGTGGCTGATATTATAGGAGTGTAATAAATAAAGACTGCTGTTACGGAATATCACAATAACTAGTGGCTGATATTATAGGAGTGTAATAAATAAAGACTGCTGTTACGGAATATCACAATAACTAGTGGCTGATATTATAGGAGTGTAATAAATAAATACTGCTTTTACAGAATATCACAATAACTAGTGGCTGATATTATAGGAGTGTAATAAATAAAGACTGCTGTTACGGAATATCACAATAACTAGTGGCTGATATTATAGGAGTGTAATAAATAAAGACTGCTGTTACAGAATATCACAATAACTAGTTGCTGATATTATATGAGTGTAATAAATTCAGGCTGATATTATAGGAGAATAATAAATAAATAATGATATTATAAGATATATTATGGGATACCATGATAACTAATGGGTGATATTATAGGAGTATAATAAATAAAGACTGATATTATAGGGTATTATGATAACTAATGGGTGATATTATAGGAGTGTAATAAATAAAGACTGATATTATAGGATATCATGATAACTAATGGTCAATATGAGTTAATAAATAAATACTGATATTTTGATAACTAATGGTCAATATTATAGGAGTGTAATAAATAAAGATGGATTTTATGAGGTATCATGATAACTAATGGCTGATATTATAGGATTTTAATAACTAAAGATGGATACTATGAGATATGATAACTAGTGGCTGATATAGGAGTGTAATAACTAAAGACTGATATTATGGGATATGATAACTAATGGCAGATATTATAGGAGTGTAATAACTCAAGATGGATACTATGAGATATGATAACTAGTGGCTGATATAGGAGTGTAATAACTAAAGACTGATATTATGGGATATCATTATAACTAATGGAAGATATTATAGGAGTGTAATAACTCAAGATGGATACTATGAGATATGATAACTAATGGCTGATATAGGAGTGTAATAACTAAAGACTGATATTATGGGATATCATTATAACTAATGGAAGATATTATAGGAGTGTAATAACTAAAGATGGATACTATGAGATATGATAACTAGTGGCTGATACAGGAGTGTAATAACTAAAGACTGATATTATGGGATATCATTATAACTAATGGAAGATATTATAGGAGTGTAATAACTAAAGATGGATACTATGAGATATGATCACTAATGGCTGATATTATGGGATATAATGGTCTGCGTGTTATTATCATGCAGTGAGGTTATACCATGGCAAGGAATTCACAGAGAGACAAACATGGTTCAGATCAGCAGTAACAATAAGCAGACAAATGGTGAACTATACTCTTCTAGACACCAGTCTGCCTGGCTCCTGGGATTTGTCCAGCTCTGCTCTAGAGCAGCAAACACACAATGGTTTCTAAACAGTATTTAGCACACTGCTTGAATGTAAAAAAAATATATATTATTTACAGAAATCCTGTGGGATTTGTATCTGTAGCTTTACTGCACACCAGCAACTCCTTAACCGTGTATTATCTTGCATAAGAGAGTTCAGAACCTCTTATTCCCTCGTACAAGAGAGTCTAGAACCTTGTATTATCTTTCCTAGGAGAGTACCAGAACCTTTTATATTCTAGCATAGGAGAATACCGGAACCTTTTATATTCTAGCATAGGAGAATACCGGAACCTTTTATATTCTAGCATAGGAGAATACCGGAACCTTTTATATTCTAGCATAGGAGAATACCGGAACCTTTTATTCTCTAGCACAGGACAGTACAGAACCTTTTATTCTCTAGCACAGGAGAGTACAGAACCTTTTATTCTCTAGCACAGGAGAGTACAGGACCTTTTATTCTCTAGCATAGGAGAGTACAGAACCTTTTATTCTCTAGCATGGGAGAGTACAGAACCTTTTATTCTCTAGCATGGGAGAGTACAGAACCTTTTATTCTCTAGCATGGGAGAGTACAGAACCTTTTATTCTCTAGCATGGGAGAATACAGAACCTTTTATTCTCTAGCATAGGAGAGTACAGAACCTTTTATTCTCTAGCATGGGAGAGTACAGAACCTTTTATTCTCTAGCACAGGACAGTACAGAACCTTTTATTCTCTAGCACAGGAGAGTACAGAACCTTTTATTCTCTAGCATAGGAGAGTACAGAACCTTTTATTCTCTAGCATGGGAGAGTACAGAACCTTTTATTCTCTAGCATGGGAGAGTACAGAACTTTTTATTCTCTGGCACAGGAGACTACAGAACCTTTTATTCTCTAGCATGGGAGAGTACAGAACCTTTTATTCTCTGGCACAGGAGAGTACAGAACCTTTTATTCTCTAGCACAGGAGAGTACAGAACCTTTTATTCTCTAGCACAGGAGAGTACAGAACCTTTTATTCTCTAGCACAGGAGAGTACAGAACCTTTTATTCTCTAGCACAGGAGAGTACAGAACCTTTTATTCTCTAACACGGGAGAGTACAGAACCTTTTATTCTCTAACACGGGAGAGTACAGAACCTTTTATTATCTGGCACAGGAGAGTATAGAACCTTTTATTCTCCAACACGGGAGAGTATAGAACCTTTTCTTCTCTAACACGGGAGAGTACAGAACCTTTTATTATCTGGCACAGGAGAGTACAGAACCTTTTCTTCTCTAGCACAGGAGAGTACAGAACCTTTTATTCTCTAACACGGGAGAGTACAGAACCTTTTATTCTCTAACACGGGAGAGTACAGAACCTTTTATTATCTGGCACAGGAGAGTACAGAACCTTTTATTCTCTAGCACAGGAGAGTACAGAACCTTTTATTATCTGGCACAGGAGAGTACAGAACCTTTTCTTCTCTAGCACAGGAGAGTATAGAACCTTTTATTCTCTAGCACAGGAGAGTACAGAACCTTTTATTCTCTAGCACAGGAGAGTACAGAACCTTTTATTCTCTAGCACAGGAGAGTACAGAACCTTTTCTTCTCTAGCACAGGAGAGTACAGAACCTTTTATTCTCTAACACGGGAGAGTACAGAACCTTTTATTCTCTAGCATGGGAGAGTACAGAACCTTTTATTCTCTAACACGGGAGAGTATAGAATCTTTTATTCTCTAGCACAGGAGAGTACAGAACCTTTTATTCTCTAGCACAGGAGAGTATAGAACCTTTTATTCTCTAGCACAGGAGAGTACAGAACCTTTTATTCTCTAGCATGGGAGAGTACAGAACCTTTTATTCTCTAGCACAGGAGAGTACAGAACCTTTTATTCTCTAGCACAGGAGAGTACAGAACCTTTTATTCTCTAGCATAGGAGAGTACAGAACCTTTTATTCTCTAGCACAGGAGAGTACAGAACCTTTTCTTCTCTAACATGGGAGAGTACAGAACCTTTTATTCTCTAGCATAGGAGAGTACAGAACCTTTTATTCTCTAGCATGGGAGAGTACAGAACTTTTTATTCTCTAACACGGGAGAGTATAGAATCTTTTATTCTCTAGCACAGGAGAGTACAGAACCTTTTATTCTCTAGCACAGGACAGTACAGAACCTTTTATTCTCCAACACGGGAGAGTACAGAACCTTTTATTCTCTAGCATGGGAGAGTACAGAACCTTTTATTCTCTGGCACAGGAGAGTATAGAACCTTTTTTCTCTGGCACAGGAGAGTATAGAACCTTTTGTACTCTGGCACAGGAGAGTATAGAACCTTTTGTTCTCTGACTTGGAAACCTCTATTGTCTCCATCAGAGATGAAGTTGGACACACCCTGCCCTACAGCACTAAAGCAAACCCCTCTCACCACTGTCTGCTACTGATAAAGCACAGGTACCAGCACCTTGACCTGCTCCAGTACAGTCAGACAACTATCGGCAATTAAAACACATAACAAGCACAGATGGGCCCAGCATAGCAAATAGTGATAAAACCAGAAGCCCAACAGGTTGTGTAATTCTGCACTGGATATTTGTACTACATTTTCCATCAGTAGCTGGTGCCTTGTAAGAATGTCTAGGACATAAGTGTATAAACTGACTACACTGTAATCATTTCTCACAGTGTATTATCAATATTGTAAAATCAGCAAATAAGTGGCTACAAAAAGCTCACTCCACCCTAGTGAGGCTGCAATGGACATGTGTACAGCCAGATCTATACTAACCTGGTACAAATAAAATCCAGGGCACAGGATAGAGATGTTATCATATCACAAGAAACATGTATATACGTAACACAGCGCTCATTACCTGACATACAGCACAAAACCTATGTTCTATTGCTAGGTCGTAACAAAACTGCAGTTTTTTTTTTACATCTCCAATAAAATAGATTAAGATAGATTTGGTAGGGCCAAAGGATGGAGAGGCAGACAGACTGGTGATATGCCACATCAGTATAGACCAACCTACCGGCCATAATAGTCCAAAGCATGACAGAGCCAGACAAAGAGAGAGGTATACTCCCACTTACCATACAGACGGATGTAAGAGATGGTCCCAAACAACGATCAATACTGAGACATTTATATATCTACTGGCGCAGGGAACACAGAAGACTGTAGTGAGTGCAATGCCAGTCTGACAGGTTCTGTAGTACGAGGTGAATCACATTATTAAAATAACTGTGTCCTGAAAACTTCTTTCTCTGGACAAGCACTATTATATAAGCAGGGATGGTGCTAGGTTTGTGGGGACCCCAAGCAAACAATCTGATCATGCCCCCCTATCCATAATTATCTCACTTCAATTATATGCTGAGGGGGGCCCTGAGCAGGTGGGGTTCTAAGCATGTAGCTTATATGGTGGCTCCACCCCTGTATATATAGCATCTATGCATTCCAAGTGTGGTAGTTTATCAGATGCTGATAAACTACAGATCCCATAATGCCGCAGCGACCTTTAAGAATTGTATGGGGTCGCAAATGGACACATAGAATAGGTACATAGAAGTGGGAGACGTTTAATGAGTTCTACTTGGTAAAAACACTTTACAAATATGATCTAAGTAAATTTAACATCGCAGGTCCCCATGTTAGGCCCCTCCTGCCTAGTTAGCTGAACCCTGTCTAGACCATGTCAGTTATTAGAAGCAGAGTAGATTTTATTTAATTTACCTGTCTTGGCCATACTTTAAATTAACTTTATTCAAACACACAGGTTGTAGGGATAATATAAGTAGGCATTATGGTAGCAATGAGGAGGCCACTGGGAGATCTCTATGGAGTTCTCAGAAAGGTTCTCAGGGGTCTGCTCACAGACAGGCATCTATAGTGTGGCCTCAAAAGTGGGTCACACCTTGGACTCACAGACCACGCGTTGGGATGCACCTGACCTAGTGCTTCAGGCCTTGCTATAACACTGGTTGCAAATCCCTGCTCTAGATTAGTGAGGAAAGCCCTTACGGCTTGAATCATCAGTGTATCCTCCAGTCTGGTGCCACCAGTGGTTTCCTTTACTTATTTTTCTCGAAGGAATGGTAAGTAATTAGCCATATTAGAGTACACTGATGCTGTCCGCACTTTGCAGCCTCTTGGGACAAATAGTATTACAGGTGTGACGACCTAAGCAAATTCAAAAATATGAACAGACCCAGTCTCAAGCTCCTGACTTTCGAAAGAGGGAAGCACAGGTTGGGGGATGATAGGACGGACTGTGTTAAACATATAGGTGCTTTGGAAGCAAATTGTTAAAGGTCAGCTGTCTTGGACAGCTCCTTCGTACTAGAAAGCATTTTACTCATCCCAAACTTTGGATGTCTGCAGACTGGCAGTGGTCATGTGAGCACACACATACGTCAAAGAGGTGTTATGAAGCTACATTCATTGATATGGATGGTCAACACTGTGCAAAGGACATACAGCAGGGGTAGACGACCTGCGGCCCTCCAGATGTTGCAGGACTACATTTCCCGTATTGCTCTACCAGCCTAGTAGCTGGAAGGCCATTATGGGAGACGGAGTTCATCAGCACTTGGAAGGCCGCATGTTGTCTTCCCCTGGCACAGAGAAATAGATATACCAGATGAAGACAAGGAGAACAGGAGAATTCTGGATATTATAGAGGTACACTCAAGGAACGATGGATACATTAAGGAAGAACTTGCCTGAGACCTAAACAAAAATTGACCTATTGACCGTTTCAGTAAATGGCACCCTCACAAACAAGTATGGAACACAAAAGATGGCCAAACAGAGCTTACACTGAATATCAGAGTTGGGCATACAGCAAAATCCCGGAGCATGGTGGATGGACAGGAAGACCTCGATATTCTATAATCTAAGGACACGATGAGATATAGGCCAAAATAGGATGGCTTCGGAACAACCGCAGGACCAAAACTGCCCAATATGGGCTGCGCTTATCCTAACAAATGTTAGCAGTGGACAAACAGGGAATTCAACAATAGGTGAACGCACAGACTGTAATATTCCAGAATGTTTGTAATGGGCACAAGTGGAATTCCGCAGCTCGCTGATACAAGATTGGCGGATTCCAGAATATGGCCGAAGAACCTGTGGTGCTCCAGAACAAGGAAGAAAACAGAAATTAGAATCTAGCACCAATAAGCCATGTCAGATTTTCCAACAAAAAAAAACATAATAGTGAGTATTCCACTGACAAGCGCTCAATGCTTTTCCAGAGCGAGACACACCATGATGTTTTCCATAACCCTAATAGACAAAATTTTATTCCAGAACACGGCGGATATTCCAGAATGTGCGGAACATACGGCGATGTTGCACAACATGACAGAATTCCCAAACCCCCTTTGTACCCACACCAAGTAACGAGCTGGCACTTACTTGAACCGGCCTTGGCAGTGGTGGCATTGCTCTCCTACCCATCCGGGGTCACACAGGCAGGTGGAATTCACGCAGCGGCCGGAAAAACAGGGACTTTTATCGCAAGCTCTTCCCTGGGAGCTGTGAGCGAAAAGGAGCAGGTAGAAGAGTCCAGAGCGAAGCAGGGACAACCCTGGGCACATGACGGATGCTAGCCCCCCTCTACTTTCACACAACATAGTCACAAAGCCAAGTGGAACAGCAGGGCCAAGCGGTGAGAGACCAGAGGACCAAATCCAGTAACAGGGCAACATGTAGTGAGTGCCACCTCTCTATGGCCAGTGTATGCCCCTATGTATGGCCAGTGTAGGACCTTTCTATATAGCTCCCCACTCTAACACACAGCCCTGGCATCCTGGCATAGCTGGATGTGTGTACTCTCATATGTGTAGAGGTATGTGCACATACAGTGATGTAGATCATGGGGAGGGTTCCCTGAGCTTGCTTCCCCGGGGAGGAGGGGGTGCTGTTTATTTACAGGAGGGGGGGGGGGGGATAGAGAGACCCCCAGTGTGTGAGGGATGAGGGGAAGGGCCCTGTGTCCTGCGGGATGTCACCCTCTCCCCCAGCTCTGTGCAGGGGACCGTTGGATACTTTGTATCCGGAGCTGATCCTGTGAAGGGCCGGCTGCTCCCTGGATCCTCTCAGCCCCGGTGATTGAGCCCTGTATCCCCCGCTCCCAAGATCCCCTCAGCAGCCTCTTCCTGCAGTCATGATGCTGGGCTGCCGAGTGGCTGCTAATCCATAGCTCCCCCTCCCTCCTCCTCACAATACAAAGAGCTGAGCATGTGCAGAGTCACCCGGGGGGAGGTGACAGCAGACCCCCTACATGTCACATTATAGCTGTGTATACTGTGTATGGTGATAGCAGACCCCCTACATGTCATATTATAGCTGTGTATACTGTGCATGGTGACAGCAGACCCCCTACATGTCACATTATAGCTGTGTATACTGTGCATGGTGACAGCAGACCCCCTACATGTCACATTATAGCTGTGTATACTGTGCATGGTGACAGCAGACCCCCTACATGTCACATTATAGCTGTGTATACTGTGCATGGTGACAGCAGACCCCCTACATGTCACATTATAGCTGTGTATACTGTGCATGGTGACAGCAGACCCCCTCCCTATATGTCATAATATAGCTGTGTATACTGTGCATGGTGACAGCAGACCCCCTACATGTCACATTATAGCTGTGTTTACTGTGCATGGTGACAGCAGACCCCCTACATGTCACATTATAGCTGTGTATACTGTGTATGGTGATAGCAGACCCCCTACATGTCACATTATAGCTGTGTATACTGTGCAAGGTGACAACAGACCCCCTACATGTCACATTATAGCTGTGTATACTGTGTATGGACCCCCTACATGTCACATTATAGCTGTGTATACTGTGCATGGTGACAGCAGACCCCCTACATGTTACATTATAGCTGTGTATGGACCCCCTACATGTCACATTATAGTTGTGTATACTGTGCATGGTGACAGCAGACCCCCTACATGTCACATTATAGCTGTGTATACTGTGTATGGACCCCCTACATGTCACATTATAGCTGTGTATACTGTGCATGGTTACAGCAGACCCCCTACATGTCACATTATAGCTGTGTATACTGTGTATGGACCCCCTACATGTCACATTATAGCTGTGTATACTGTGCATGGTGACAGCAGACCCGCTACATGTTACATTATAGCTGTGTATGGACCCCCTACATGTCACATTATAGTTGTGTATACTGTGCATGGTGACAGCAGACCCCCTACATGTCACATTATAGCTGTGTATACTGTGTATGGACCCCCTACATGTCACATTATAGCTGTGTATACTGTGTATGGACCCCCTACATGTTACATTATAGTTGTGTATACTGTGCATGATGACAGCAGACCCCCTCCCTATATGTCATAATATAGCTGTGTATACTGTGCATGGTGACAGCAGACCCCCTACATGTCACATTATAGCTGTGTATACTGTGCATGGTGACAACAGACCCCCTACATGTCACATTATAGCTGTGTATACTGTGTATGGACCCCCTACATGTCACATTATAGTTGTGTATACTGTGCATGGTGACAGCAGACCCCCTACATGTCACATTATAGCTGTGTATACTGTGTATGGACCCCCTACATGTCACATTATAGCTGTGTATACCGTGTATGGTGACAGCAGACCCCCTATATGTCACATTATAGCTGTGTATACTCTGTATGGACCCCCTACATGTTACATTATAGTTGTGTATACTGTGCATGATGACAGCAGACCCCCTCCCTACATGTCACATTATAGCTGTGTATACTGTGTATGGACCCCGTTAATGTCACATTATAGCTGTGTATACTGTGTATGGTGACAGCAGACCCCCTCCCTACATGTCACATTATAGCTGTGTATACTCTGCATGGTGACAGCAGACCCCCTCCCTATATGTCATAATATAGCTGTGTATACTGTGTATACATGTCATAATAGAGATGTATATACTGTGTATGGACCCCCTATATGTCACATTATAGCTGTGTATACTGTGCATGGTGACAGCAGACCCCCTACATGTCACATTATAGCTGTATATACTGTGCATGGTGACAGCAGACCACCCATATTTCACGTTATAGCTGTATATACTGTCTATGATGTCAGCAGACACATACATGCAACATTATAGCTGTATATTTAGGGGCTACCAAAATATATATCTGTATATACTTTGTTTGGTGACAGCTGACCCCTACATGTCACATTATAGCTGGAAATACTGTGCATGGTGACAGCAGACCACCTATATTTCACATTATAACTGTATATACTGTGCATGGTGACAGCAGACCCCCTACATGTCCTTTCTGCTACTAGGCTGGTATACCAAAATATATATCTGTATATACTTTGTTTGGTGACAGCTGACCCCTACATGTCACATGATAGCACTAAACACTTTGTGAATAAAAATGTATTTAAAGACCTATATGGTATAGGTAAATAGTGACAGGTTTATTTTGCGATAAAAGGATCTAAAGGATCTAACAGCTGGGAGAAAGACCTGGATACATCCCTGTTAATTGTAATATGTGAGCCGCATAGCACAGGGGCCCACTGGGCATATAGGTGCAGGAACCGCACCTCCAAGGGAACTACATAGATGCAATTTTCAGTGCGCCTGGTGTCATGTGACATCATGGAGTTAAGTGGTCTGTGCCTACAGAAGATGCTCAGACCATGCTGGGCTAACCCGGACCGTCTCCCTCTATGTCATGCAAGGAAAAGGAGCAGGGAGGGGGACATATAGTAAAATATTTTTTATTTATCTCTTACAAAATAAAAAAATCTGACAGTGTATGTGTGTTTTTTTGAGAGAGAGACTGTGTGTGAGAGAAACTGTGTGTTAGAGAAAGACATTGTGTGTGTGAGAGAGAGAAAGAGACACTGTGTGTGTGTAAGAGAGAGAGAGAAACTCTGTGTGTGTGTGACACACACACACACACACACTGACTTCCTACATGTCACATTATAGCTGTATATACAGGGGCCACCTGTGTATGGTAACAGCAGACCCCCTACCTGTCACATTATATCTGTCACAAAAAGGCTAAGACTTAGAAGCATATAGAAACATAGAATGTGTCGGCAGATAAGAACCATTCGGTCCATCCAGTCTGCCCAATTTTTTGAGTACTTTTATTAGTCCCCCGTTCCCGGTCTTATAGCTAGGATAGCCTTGTGTCTATCCCACGCATGCTTAAAATCCTTGACTGTGTTTACCTCAACCACTTCTGCTGGCAGGCTATTCCATACATCCACTACCCTCTCAGTAAAGTAATACTTCCTGATATTCCTCTAGTTGTGGTAGTTTTTCTTCTTTTAAATATACTCTCTTCCTTTACTGTGTTGATTCCCTTTATGTATTTAAATGTTTCTATCATATCCCTCCTGTTACGTCTTTCCTCCAAGCTATACATGTTAAGATGCTTTAACCTTTCCTGGTAAGTTTTATCCTTCAACCCATGAACCAGTTTAGTAGCCCTTCTCTGAACTCTCTCCAAAGTATCAATATCCTTCTGGAGATACGGTCTCCAGTACTGCGTACAATACTCCAAGTGAGGTCTCACCAGTGCTCTGTACAATGGCATGAGCACTTCCCTCTTCCTACTGCTAATACCTCTCCCTATACAGGGCCGATCCTAGGGTCACGGGCGCCTGGGTGCAGGTTTTCCTTTGGCGCCCAAGGGTGGGCGTGGCTATATTATGAACTCCTCCCCTTTAGACATTTTTGTTCCAGACATGCCCATTTCAATATTGGGGAGAGGGGGAGGGAGAAAACTTTATTTTAATGTAAAGGACCAACTTTTATTTTAAATAAAGATATATATTTTGCCATAATACTGTGTATTAGTTTTATTTATTTCTATGATGCTCAGCCAGCAACATGGGAGACTTTTTGCTGGCTGGCGGAATGAGTTTTTACTACCATTTTACTACCATACTACCCATGATTCCCAACCAGCCAAAGTCTCTCATTAGTCTGGCTGAGCATCATTAGAAAAGAAGTACACAATGAGTGATAAATAATATTCCACCAAGTCAGTCACTCACGTGTCTCTCTCTCTCCCCATACCCTCATGTCTGTCTGTCTCTCCCCGCACCCTCATGTTTGTCTGTCTCTCCCCGTACCCTCATGTCTGTCTCTCTCTCCCCGTACCCTCATGTCTGTCTCTCTCTCCCCGTACCCTCATGTCTGTCTCTCTCTCCCCATTCCCTCATGTCTGTCTCTCTCTCCACTCATGCTCCATGTCTCTCTCTCTCTCTCTCCACTCATGCTCCATGTTTGTCTCTCTCTCTCCACTCATACTCCATGTCTGTCTGTCTCTCTCCACTCATACTCCATGTCTGTCTGTCTCTCACTCTGCACTCATTCCCCATGTCTGTCTCTCACTCTGCACTCATTCCCCATGTCTGTCTCTCACTCTGCACTCATTCCACATGTCTGTCTCTCACTCTGCACTCATTCCACATGTCTGTCTCTCACTCTGCACTCATTGCCCATGTCTGTCTCTCTCTCCACTCATGCCCCATGTTTGTCTCTCTCCACTCATACCCCATGTCTGTCTGTCACACCCCATATCTTTCTCCTATACCTCCTACCTACCATGTATTTGTCTCTTCCCATGTCCCTTTTTCATGCCCCCTACTGACCTCATCTCAGAACTCAATTAGCACTGCCTTGATTTCCCCGCACATAGTGATGACTCTGACCGTTATGTTCCGACGCTCTGTCATCACTGTGCACTGAAAGAGCAGAAAGCGCTGACTGAGGTCTAAGGGGAAACATGGCGCCGATCTGCAGAGCTGGCTCTGAGAGGCAGCAAAGCAGCACATGGGCAGCCAATTTACAGAGGTGTACTAAGGGTACACTTAGGCAAACTGGCTGTTGCTTATGTTAATGGCAATTAAAAATGCTACAGTTTTCCCAATAAAAATGTCAGTTCGTCCTCAAAATACACCAGTTTCCCCAGTAATATGCCAATTATTTTGCCCATATGCCACAGCCAGTTTGTCCATTAATATACAACAGCCAATTTGCCCACTGATATGTCACAGACAGTTTTTCCATTTATATACCTATGCTAGTTTGCCAATAAATAGGCTACAGCCAATATGCCACAGTTAGTTTACCAAAATAAAAGCATAATCTCCTCTCCTGCCTTCCCCAGTACTCACCCTGCTGCTGCTCTCGTGTCCCCGGCCGTCTCCTCCGCACAGTCTTCCCTCTACGCACGCTGAGTGCAGGAGGCGGGAAATAGACGCCAGTTGGTTGGGGGCTGGTGCCCTCCATGTGATAAATTGATGAGCGCAGTGAGGGCCCCGGGCAAGAACACACTTACACACAGCCACACATAAATACACACAGTCATACATAAATACACACAGTCACACATAAATACACACAGTCACACGTAAATACACAGTCACACATAAATACACACAGTCATACATAAATACTCACAGTCATACATAAATACACACAGTCACATGTAAATACACACAGTCACACATAAATACACACAGTGACACATAAATACAGTCACACATAAATACACAGTCATACATAAATACATACAGTCACACAAACACAGTTAAACACTTAGTCACCCTCACAGACATACATTTACACAGACACCCTTATACACACTGTCACACATACATAAATACACACACAGCCACCTTTACACAGACACAGGATACACTTGCACAGACACTCATGTACACATACTTACACAGCCAGTAACACACACATAGTTATACACATTGACACACACATACACACTTATACACATACACTTAGACAGTAACACACACATAGTTATACACATTGACACACACATACACACTTATACACATTCACACACACTTACACAGACAGTAACACACATAATTATACACATTCACACACACACATACACACTTATACACATTCACACACACTTACACACACAGTAACACACATAGTTATACACATTGACACACACATACACACTTATACACATACACAGACAGTAACACACACATAGTTATACACATTGACACACACATACACACTTATACACATACACAGACAGTAACACACACATAGTTATACACATTGACACACACATACAAATACACATACACAGACAGTAACACACACATAGTTATACACATTGACACACACATACACACTTATACACATACATTCACACACACTTACACAGACAGTAACACACATAGTTATACACATTGACACACACATACACACTTATACACATTCACATACACAGACAGTAACACACACATAGTTAAACACATTGACACACACATACACACTTATACATTCACATACACTTACACAGACAGTAACACACATAGTTATACACATTGACACACACATACACACTTATACACATTCACATACACAGACAGTAACACACACATAGTTAAACACATTGATACACACATACACACTTATACATTCACATACACTTACACAGACAGTAACACACACATAGTTAAACACATTGACACACACACATACACATTCACAGACACTTCCACACTTTTTTTAATTTTTTATATATTTTAACAATACCCCCCCCCCCCCCCCCCCCCCCCCATCACCTCCTCCTCCTCCTCCTTCTTCTTGGTAATCCAAGCACAGAGCAACGGGGGAAAGCTCCGCCCCCGTCGCGTTCTGTGATTGGCTGCAGGGAGGAGGATGTTCTCTATGGTGTCTTGGCAGAGAACGTCCTCCTCCCGGCAGCAGCCAATCACAGAACGCGACGGGGGCGGAGCTTGCACCCGTCGCGTGGCTTGCTTTAACAAGGAGGAGGACGGCAGGGAGAGAGCTCCCTGCTTCAGCGCCTCTCCTCCCGTGCGCCTGGGCGCGGTGCACCCCGTGCACCCGCCCAGGATCGGCCCTGTCCCTATACAACCAAGCATTCTGCTAGCATTTCCTGCTGCTCTATTGCATTGCCTACCTACCTTCAAGTCCTCTGAAATTATTACTCCTAAATGACTTGATAAAGCAGTGTTTGATAAAGCACACCTTGTACAAAACTTGTCAAGCGTTAGCTTTTTCTTTCATACACTCTTCCATACCTACATGCAAGTCTCCATATTAGATGCTGTACATCGTAGTCGGATAATATTTTTTTATAACTAAGGTAAGTAAATACATTTTGGGGATTTTATTATTAACTTCTACATTCATTTCTAGAGTGTCGTCGGATTCCCTTTGAACAGTTCGAGCGTGAGAGGGAAGGGGGTCCTCCCCGGTGTTACCGTCTGAACACAGAGTAAGACACACTCATTTCAATAAAGACTGGGCCACCAACATATTGAAACATAGGGACGGGTCCCTTCTAAATAGGGAGACATGGGAGGTATGCAGGTATATTGTTATTTCATACAGACAATACCCCAGGTATGGTAAACGTCAATGCATACTCAATATGCATTGCTCATTATTCACATATGTGTAAATATAATTCACTTAAAGGGACACTCCCACCAAAAAATGAAAAGGTTTTATATTTTTTTTATTTTGTATTGTTGATTTCAGATATGTCTTTTGTTTTTGTTATGTGACTGTATTTAATAAAATATGTAACTATACAAGTGTGACTGGGCGCCGCCATTTTGTGAAATATAGTGTTTTTGGGTGCCACACCCCCCCCCCCCCCCCCCCCAGTGACTTTACAGCACTAGTATGTCACTTTGGGGCTGGGGACACAGAATGCAGCCTATAAGTCAGAATGCTGACCATAGACTTGCATTGAATGGGAGGGTAATGTAACTATTACATCACAAGGGGGCGGAGTTATGATCCTGTTTGATCATGTCGATCTCATCTCTTCGCGTTGGAAGGCAGGTAAAAAATGTTGTACACAGCCACCTAGTCCTGCCCACTATGATACACAGGAGCCAGTAAGAGAGCAGGAGAGTATCTTATGACATCATCATGCAGGCTTTGGCCACAGTTGTAAAGTGAGGCTTGCTGGAACATTTTGTATAATATTGCATCATGGGTAAAATTCTCAAAATGGATGCTGGAGATAGACACCTAATTTTATTTTCCCTTTTATATGCAATTAATTCAATCATATTAAAAAAAAACATATGATTTCTATGTGTGTTTGTTTAAAATGACCAGGTAATCTAGTTACATCTTTAGTGGTAGTGTCCTTTTAAGAAGAAATAGGAATGTTGGCACTGCGTGATAATATATTATTAGTATGGATAAAGCACCACCATATTCCACAGGGCTGTACAATGGGGGATACTAGCATATTAAAGGTGCACATTATTTCTTATCATGCAATATTTACAAAGAGCAGGATGTTATTTATTTTTAGAGGATAATGTATCCTCTAAAGAAAAATAAACAAATCTGACTGATCAGTTTGTTCCTCAGCTCTGTCTCACACAGTGTAATAGATGATATTGTTATTCCCATAGCAACAGTCCTGCCTATCTCTCCAGGCTGTCACTGAATTTCATTTCATTGCAAAACTACAGGAGAACTGGAAATAATTTGAATGTAAACATAAAGTTAATATCACAAGTATTAGAAACATTTACAGACCAGAGAACATAACCTAGCTGGAACACACACTCCGGCAGCTCTGGGTTGTCTGTGGCTCAGTATACTATGTGCCACGAATCCATCCGTGGATGAAGAGACATTGTGGAATATTGTCTCCAGTGGGGGTCACAAAATCTAGATTTGTCCTTGGGGACAATTTTGACTTTCCGAACCCAACCATGCAAGAGGCCCTAGTAGGAAAAAGGGAGAAAGACGCTTGCACTCGAGGTTCCGATGAGAAATAAATCCAAGATTTATTAAAAAGAGTCGACCAAAAATAGTACAAAAATACAGGACTAAAATATAAACCACAGACAGGGGAAAAGGACCCGCCTTACGCGTTTCGCGTCAAAAACCGCTTATTTATAGGCTTGAATAACCTACGGAAGCAGTAAGGTGTACTTGGCACTTGAAGGAACAGAGGATAGTTATAATGTCCTGATATGTGTAACCATAGAATTCAAAGAGGGTGTACTTTGTTTTTCCTGCGACTGTAAATACATGAACTTCCGATAAACAAGCAATGGCTGCTCCTACCAGGAGTTTTAATAACATATCTGCTGCAAAATAGCGAACAAAGTGATAAAAAATGTGACATTTAAACAGCAGAACAGTTTCACGGTAGGGAACTCCACCGCATTAGGAATATAGTTACTATAATGAAAACGAAAAAATTAATTAAAACCATAACAATTCCACTTACTGCAAATTAGTCATGGAAAATAATTACAGCACTGGTGTATGGCTCAGCACTACCGGTCCTGGTATTGAAGACAAAATGGCATGTGTGAAATGTTCTCTTTGTTCAGATGGTACAGGGGCATCCTTTAACGTTAAAAAATAAATAAATAAAATTCATTACAAGTAAAAGATTTTTATTTTTACAGTAAGGACAGTTAAGGTGTAATATGTGGAAGTATAGGGTTAAAGCAAGCAAATTAAATGCACATGGGCCACATGGGAGCAAAGACAAAGTAAGAAAAGAAATGTGTTTGGCAGAGAATGACAACAAGTAATATCTAGTTTATTGTTCTTTTGTGTAGGGTTACGACCTAGCCAGTGTTTTATCAACAGGTCGGCAAAAATAACGCTTCAGGCCAATGTTAAGTTTATGAAAGGAATAGCATGGTTGGCATTTCTGTGACAAAAACCCTACTTTTGTGGCATTGGCAGAACCTCCCCGCTAAGGCTTGGGTTATACACACTAGCTCCTGAAAGATGGAGACACCTTGCTATTGTCCATGGAACATTCCACAGAAGAGTTTGTGAGTAAAGTAAACAGGGAGTGTGGAGGGATGTCAGTGTCAAGAACGGGGTCCAGGTGACATGGGATCCTGAGTGCCCGGGTTCAGGCGTCACATTGCAGATAATGCAGACACGGTGCCTGGTGCGACCACATACCAGGGCCCTGAGATAGCAACTGTATTTTTCTAAATAAAAAGACACACATGCAGAATAAAAAGACACACATGCAGAATAAAAAGACACACATTCAGAATAAAAAGGCCCACATGCAGAGTAAAAAAGACATACATGCAGAATAAACAGACAGATTCCGAATAAAAAGACACACTTACAGAATAAAAAGACCCACATGCAGAATAAAAAGACACACATGCAGAATTAAAAGACACACATGCAGTGTAAAACATCAGCACAGGGAGCTGCTTGTCGCCGGTGAGCCTCTGGCTGAATTTGAAATGCACTTTTGTTTTTGAGTGAATATCTGATTGATTACATTTAGCATTTTATATATCAGACAATATTGCACTATTTGCTCTTTTTATTGTCTATTTTTCGAGAAACATCCACTTATCTCTGTTCTATGTGGCGCCTTTCTAAGTATACATATTTGAGGCTTGCTACTGTAAATAAAGCTGCTCCCTTGTGCTAAGGGGAGTATTTTCCTTTTTGTTTCTATTATCCACAAGTGATTTTTCTGTCTCTATAATGTTTATCTTTCTCCCATGTAATTACATTGTAGCACAAGTAATAAGTGGGGGGGATTCCCAACTCTCAGCTAGCTCAATATATGGAAGATCGCATTCGCAAGGTCACAGAGGGAATAAGCATATCTTTTTAGAGAGCTACTGGCACCTGCCATCATTGTGAAATGTTACTACACTCACAACAAAGACCCTACAACTTAGCCTCGCGTGTCTTACACCAAATTCAAGATCGCCCCCCCCCCCCCCCCCAAAGAAAAACCTGTATTATTAAAACGGGCTGGGGCCCTTCAAATTAGAAAGCAGATCTTTGCTGACCTCTCTAGCCATTCTAAGAAGAAGCACTGCCAAAAGATGACATCAAGCTGTAGTTCTTAGCAACGAGGAAGCAGACAGAAATGTCATGAATAATTATCATGGAAGAAACTGCGAAGACCATAATATCATGAAAAGTATACTACATTACTCTACGCTAGATAGCTTCTAAATGCACAAACAACGTGATGCGTTTGTTTCCAATGCGCATATTTTTAACATAACTACAAGTTGAGAATTGTTTTGCAAGTTTGGCAGATTTCCCAGGCTGTTACCGTAGTAAATAGTGGCCACATTTAAATGACTATCTTGTCCTCTCCAATCAATCCGTAATGCTGTTGCCAGACTGCCACTGCCTATGTAACTGCCCCAAGGGTCCAGTCTTTGAGGTTTGTTTAGAAGGATAATAAACACACTTCTCAGTGGAACCAAATCCTGCCAGCTTGATCTCCCCGCTAATTAGAGACATTTTGTTAAATGCTGGCTGATTTTCAGGTTTTGATGACTGACTTTGTCACCTCTGCTCTAGTAAATAATGGGGGTCTTGTCAATAAACATTCAATGGTGGGGAACTTACAAGAGAACTGGCAAAATCAGACATAAATAGAGGAATTGTAAAAATTGACCATCTGTTCTGATACTAATGTCTGAGATTTGCCAGTACTCCTGTTAGTTTACCACAATTCACGTTGTAGTGAATAGACTTGGGTTCATTTAATGTAGATATACCAACAGGGTAAATATGTTTTTTTTATTAAATCTGTTTTAAGCATTGATGGGAGAAGCTCATAATGACATATTTGGTCTACGTATGCCGGATTCAGTATTACCGTAATAGAGATTGTCAGGCTCAGTAGTGTATCTTCCACAAGGCAAACAAGGCACTCGCCTAGGGCGGCACTTTGCCAGAGGGTGTTAAAGCACACTTCTGGTGCTTCAAACATTTTCACTCCCTCACCCACTGTTCACCAAGCTTTAGCTCCTTCCAATTAATCAGGGTGATGGGGGCACGTAATGGACAGGGTGGGGGTATGTAATGTGGGTGATGGGGGCATGTAATGGGGTGATGGGGCATTCAGTGTGTGTCCAATGTGGGTGATGGGGGTATGTAATGGGGTGATGGGGCATTTAGTGTGTATGCAATGTGGGTGATGGGGGCATGTAATGGGGTGATGTTGCATTTAGTGTGTGTCCAATGTGGGTGATGGGGCATGTAATGGGGTGATGGGGCATTTAGTGTGTATGCAATGTGGGTGATGGGGCATGTAATGGGGTGATTGGGCATTTAGTGTGTATGCAATGTGGGTGATGGGGCATGTAATGGGGTGATGGGGCATTTAGTGTGTATGCAATGTGGGTGATGGGGCGTGTAATGGGGTGATTGGGCATTTAGTGTATGTGCAATGTATATGATGGGGCATGTCGTGGGTGTGCAATGTGGGTGATGGGGCATGTCGTAGGTGTGCAACGTGGGTGGTGGAGGGGGGGTGCCTGAATTTTGTCTGCCTAGGGCAGCACAAAACCAAAATACACCACTGATCAGGGTACACCTACATTAAAAGGTATGTGAATCTTTTTGTTTCCGCCACGACAGATTTGACTTAATTAAGGAATTAAGGATTGGTGACCCATTCAGTTGGAGTAAGCATAAGCCAAGATAGGCCAGCATCCTTTGGCATCTGGGACACTGCCCTAATCAGCTGAGAGATGGAGGAATATGGTATTATCTGTAAGTCTGCATTTCCCTCTGAAACTGGTACTTACGAGTTAAAGAAACTAGCCAATCCATGGGGTATGGTATAAAGGAACAATCTCTGTGAGCACATCCCGAACAGGAAACAAGCCAGAGAGAGAGAACCCCACAGCTCAACCAAAAGATATTACCTGGGATAGGTACCAGATGGTGAACCAGATTATATATCAATATAAAATGGAAAAACATAACCTGGGTAATATTGTTAGGTTTGAACATAGATGTACCCCCTTGATTGCCCTGTACCCAACTTATGAGAAATGTAGGAATCATTTTAATAATCCAGAGTTACTCTGTCCCCAACTGGGCCCAATATTTCTGAGATCATTTTGTTTCTATGTATTGACGCTGAGCCCCTAGAAGCGTTTGGTGTAAAAATGTCTACTTGTGTTTCTTACTTTTCCTTGTCATCACCAAGTGGTCCTGAATACTTGTACATATTTAACATTATACATTAAGCCTCTGGAATAGTCAATTACTCAACTCCTAGATGTTGATAGCTTTTATCTTTTATATTTGTTTGTCAGATCTATGTAACTAAAGTTATATAACTCAATCAGCAGATTCCATCCCGACAGCCAACAAATCCCACTGTCTTCCATCCATCAGTGCTTTCTATGCTAATTTATTCTTCAAATAGAAATGGTTGGAGGAGACGGCTGTAACTCTTCCCGTGCCATAGGGGAGAGAGAGCAAGTGATGGTGCTCAGTTTTCACCCAAATTGTTAATTGCTTTAGGGGGCGAGCAAAGAAGTGACAAATGTCAGCTCAATACTATGCAAATTGAAGATGGAGCCGTCTCCAAATAGAGGGAGACTCACAATGTACTTTATCTTTTAATTACTATCGGTAATCAGATCCAGACAGTAAGATCCACGCTGAAACACTACATGCACACAACACCAACAGTAATTGTATTTTTTTATTCCTATACGTGTTGAAACATTTGAAACATTAAGACTTTCATGCAAAAATTTTAATTGCAAAAAAAAAAAAAAAAAACTGAGTGCAGTGTCAAATTCATTTTTACTAAAAACAAGACAAATTGGTTTTAAATTCTAGTAGCAATTTGGAGAAATAATCCCCTTGTTTGTTTATGTATTTTTTTTTTTTTTGCTGCAGGAACCAATGAGAATAATGCCATTCAAATTGAATATCCTGTCTCTCTAGTGATGTCATCAGACAATGTGTTGCACTGTTAAGAGATCCTACTGTGTACAATAACAAGTTTATCACAGTCCACACAATGTATTCTATTCCAGGAGCACAAGAAGTGACTACATCGAACAAAACTTTATATCCTCAGTGTCTATATAATCAGTGCTGTTGCACCTGCAGTAAACATCCAGAGAAATCACTGGGGGGAAGGCTTAAGTCAAATATTAAAAATGTTATTTATGAAGAATGACTGCATCAAATCACACTGGGGAAAAAGCCTGTTCACTATACAAGCAGTGATCTTCATCTTGCACCAAAGTGAGTTGCAAGGGACTAGACTGTAACTTTAAGATAAGTAAATATTGTTCAGTTGGGGCCTGGGCAGATGACTAACATTAAATTCTTTAGCATCTTCTATTCTTATTAAAGAACAATGAATGTAAAATAAAATTATAATTGATCATACAAAATACAAGAACTGGTGTGCCATATGGCGTGCAATAAGTGTGAGAAAAAATGATTAAACAAGTGCAACCTGATGCATAACAGGGATGAGATCAGGGATGTCGAAAAAATGTTCTTATCCCTTAGACAGGGCAGGCTTAAGACATTGTGCTGCCTGGCAAAGGATGAAATGATGCCACCCTTCCAAAAAAATAAATAATAATAACTGTATATAATAATAAAATATTGTTTTCTAATAGCTCACCCACAGGGTAAATAGAAAAGGGAAAAAAACAAATAAAATGTATTATAATAATGTTTCACCTGTCTTTTCACCTAGTGGGTGAGCTATTGGAAAACAATATTTTATTATTATACAGTCTGTTGGCTCTTTTTGTCTGAGCGCCGGGATGTCATGTGACAGGCGGGCCGACGTGGAGCTCTCCCTGAGTGCTCATTAGCATGCGTGCGGTCCAGCAGTAAAGCGCGACTGCAGCGTAAGGAGCAGTGAGGGAGGCATGCTGCCCTCCTAAAGTCATGGTTCTGCTCTCACCCTCGCATGTGTCTGCAATTCTGAAAACATACTGCCCCCATTTTGGGGGTGACCACTCAGGGAACAAGGAGTGGATTCTGTTTCTTAATCTTCACAAGTGTATAAGTAATATTTACAGATCTTAGGGATTTAATACACAAAAGAGAGAATTGCAAACTTAAGGCCAAAGTAGCCATTCATGATGTCAGCCCAGTGATGTTCTGTAGCCGTGAAATTGTAATATATCAGCGAATCTCCCCCAAATCCACTTCCCCAGAGGCACCGAAACCTGCGCAGGAAAGTGTGCGCCATTCCAGACTCCTTGGTGTGCGACACATTCTCTACATAACCACATAATGATTTGAGGTTCTCTGCTTTAGTTTGGTATTTTGCAAAGCTGAGCATTTAAATGACTCTTGTCTTAAGCAGAAATCTCTCTAGAATTGTTTTTTTTTTAAAGCAAAATCCATTTTATATGGCAATATAAAACCAGAAGACACTGCCCCATGAGCCAGTGGTCAAAGAAAAGAAAAGAAGTTTTATTTAAAAGGAATGAAATACATAACGTTACAGTGCTCGTCATCCTGTGTGTGAGTGCCACCAATATGGAATAAAACACGCCCCGTCTGTTCCACGGCTGCAGTTACACAGGTCGCTCCTCAGATAAATACCGACGAGCGGCCAGGGTGAGTCAGGGTCAAACATCGCTCATGAAGATTGAAAATTAGCGACTTCTTGTTTAATTCAGTCTATCAAACATGCCTTTTAGTTGGAAACAGTCAGTCACCTGCAGTCAAGTGGCCGCAAGACAGATTCGGGGCAGGGTTTGGTTCGTGCTGGACTGTTGACCAATCCGATCATAAGTTGCGTTAACCGGATCAAGTCTCTCATTCCGACTTTAACCTTTTGTTCACTGGTTCTGCTGGGAGGAGGGGAGAATAGTCCTGTATGGTCTTTGCGACGGTGGCTATGTCCCAGTCATCCTCTCTTAGCGCGTGCTCCTCCAAGGTAAAAGGACCCTGCTTGGTGCGAACCAGCTCCTTGACGCTCGCGCAGCTAGATAAAGCTGTAGACAGAGGAGAAAAACCCCATAAGCCCCGTCAATAAGTGGAAAAGATTGATTTAATGCACCAATTTCACACCAATACAAAATACTAAAAACCTTTAAAAGGAATAGTCATGTGTGATGTCATCAGCGAGGGCCTGCTGTCCTGATCGTAACTCTGCTTCACCACATACAGGTTTGATTACGGGTACCTCTTCTCAAAAAACAATGTATGCTCCTCTGCTTATATGATTATTAACAAAAAAAATGATGGGCTTAATTCACGATAGAGATGTTTCCACCCCGGCTACTTTGTCTACTATTCTCTTTTTCATTAAGAAAAGACTGACAGTGTTTTCTTTTTAATTCAAAATCATTAAAACCACAGTATGCCTTACCTTCAACTGTGTTTTTCTGTAGTTACAGGAAAACTGAATGTATTGTAATGTTCACAAAATCTGGGGTGAAATATTTTTTTAATTAATCACTTTAACGAACGTTATTCTACAGAAAGAGTAGTGGATACCTGGCAGAACCTCACAGTGGATGTAGTAAAGGCAGATACTGTAAAAGGGATTGCCTGTGATACACATGGGGCTATCCAAGAGGAAATTTGGCAAGGGGCGTCACCAAAATCGTAGGGAATTTTCACCACTTCACTCCCCCTCCCTATTGTATGGTTTTAATGGCACTATGAATATTTTTTTTAATATAATTTGATGAGTCGAATCTGACTATCGGACTATTTCCTGTTGATCCGCGATGGAAAGAGAAAAACTCACCTTTCCCGATGTCGCTGACCAGACTCCGCACATAGAATCCACCTCCGCATTCGACATCTACGGGAGACACTTAAAAAGTTACAGCTGCGTGGCAATTCAAACTTCTAATAGAGCAAGACAAAAAGGTTTGGTGGGAAGCAAGTCCCGTGACCTAGCCTACCGAGGAGCAAAAAATATCATCATGAAACATTCATGGAATCCACAATAAATCATTTATTAGCTGGCCACTTGCTGGAGCAGGTCGACTGCAAAAAGAGAACGTAGGGTCGAGGGTAAGAAAGAAAAAAACTCTTAATTATTCCGCCAGCCCGCCCAAGGTCAAGAGGCACAGCAGTAATGAGTAACAATCGGCAAGTTCCCCACATAGAAATCTGAGCAGTGATACGTTTACAAACGGGTGATGGGGTCTACGTGAGGTCATACAAGGTCAAAATAACCTCAAAGAACAAAGATTTCACAGTACCAGCGCCGTCGAACTATATACTGTTTTTTCACTTTCCCAGTGATGAACCACTGGATCTTTCTAAGACCGGCAGCTATTTTTTCCCCCATAATATTGGTACCGTGGAAGTAGGCCATAGCATATTTTCCTCCACTTATGTATCTGTGATGTTATTGGGTTTGTATTAATTAGAGTCTTAGATTTATATTGTAGCATCACTATTATTAAGGTGGTGGTTTTTTATTTTTTTTATTTTTTTGTGTGTGTGTTCCTTTATTAATATTCACATATATACGAGGCGCTGTGTGAATGTTGCTATGTCTTTGTTTGCAAGTCGAAAATGAAGAATAAAAGTTCATGTTTGCAAACTGTAAAAAAATAAATAAATAAAAAGGAACTGGAGAAGCCATAGATGAGACAGAGACATGAGAAAACAGATGGAACATCTGGCATGAAAGCTGAATTCTGATTGGCTTCTTTGCGTTTTTTTTTAGTCAATTAAGGGACTTTGAAATCAGGAAACTAATGGCCTATTAATCCTATAGCAGGGTTGTCACACTGTGGCCCCCCAGCTGCTGAGGGGACTTCATTTCCCATGTAAGAGACCTTGAGGAATCTAAACACAGACCCCCTTAAGCTCCTGAGGTACATATCTCGTAATGCTCAGCCAGCTTCTCCTACGGACAGCAAGCATCATGGGAGACAGTCCACAGAATGTGCCTTACTATGACGTACAGGTATGAAGACCCTTACCAAGCTTGAAAAGAGGCGGCTGGAAATCAGACAGAGAAAGGGTGTGCACGGTGACTGGTCTCGCGGGCTTTGCTTCCACCTCTACACCTTCCCGCAGCAGGCAAGAGAGCCTCTTCCCATCCTTCTTCAGAGCAGAGAAGCTGAAAGATTGAACATGGCAAGGGTGACCATTACATCATATGGCCAGAGTCAGTGTAATGGAGCGGTACAGATCGGGTCATTAATAATGATAAAGTGTTTAACGTAGTCTCTGGTTTTCAGTGAGGTCCTGTTGAGGTTAGAATTTCCCTATTTAAATGGTACTCATTTTACCAATCTCAGGAGGACGAAAAGACTGAGCCGACCCTGCCAGGAAATGAAACTGAAACCCTGAGCATTGAGCAGATTTTACAGCTCGTACTTCACCCCACTGAGCGATCTCACCAGCTACTAAATAGAAACACTGCACGTTTTATCAAAAACAGGCGAGTGGATCTTCCCGCTTGCGTCACGCCGCTGCCATGATGTAAACATCTGCTTTGGGCAGAAAAATCCGTATTCATTAACAAAATATGCAGACTAAAGTCTACAGCAACTGACAAGAAGGGACTTCAAAGTATTCACTTAAAACCCATCGTGACTTCCAGAGGAAAGACTTGATAAAGACAGAGATAAGGTAGTAAATGTCAAACCCTACATAAAACATTGCATATAGGTTTTATTATGCCCAAGGGAAAGAAAATAATATTTAAAAAAATTATTTTGTTAAAAAAAACTAAATACGGGAACATTTTACAGGCCTCTACTCTAAATACCTTTAATTTTAGACAATGTAAATGGGATTCTGCGGAGGCCATGGGGATGTCTTCTACGTAGATCAGGGATAGACAAACGCATTGAGCTGCAGTTCCCATGATAATTAGCCAGCGATTGGCTGGGATTCAAGGGCAGTCAGCTCTTTCTGGTTTAGATTAAGCGTGTCCTCAGGAGACACAAATCTCATAATCTCTGACTCCAAGAGCCGGGAATAGGAGGCGAAGAAATAGAACCAAACCAGTCACTAATGTCCTTACAGGAAAACCAAGTAATGAGGGCTACGCAGGCTGCCCCGCAGGTTACGTACAGAGGAGGGACCTGCATTATGTCCCCAGTAAATGACTGAAGCACCTTCTCCAACTCTTCTCTAGTGATGTGATCTGCAAAACAAGAGACAAGAGATGAATCCAGAATCCCAGCAACGGCTCATCATCTCACCGCCACAAGAAAGAGCTGGCTTATGGGGCGGCTTCTATGGTAACCAATGAACTGCCATCCCCGAACCATTACGTACATCACTGTATATCCCAAGACAAACTATTCCCACTACAGGGAAAGAGAATCAAACAGATCACGGCCTAGCGACCGGCAGTGAAGGTCAAGCCTTAAAGAACCATGTGTTCTGGACGTCAGCTATGTCAAAGTGGACACCTGCCAATGGCCGAACTTGACTGGACACCTCCAGTGGTCAGTAGACCATATAGAAAGAACATCAGGTATAGAAATCTCTCTTACTGTTCTGTGCAATCAACAATAGCTTGGAACAAAGGAACAGGATGGTCTGAAGCAGTGATGGCTAACCATGGCACTGTTTGGTAACTACATATCCCACAATGCTGAGTGTATTGGAAATGGTGAAGATTAGTAAATGCTCTATCTAAATTAATACAAGATATGGTATCTATTGGTGTCTGTTTAACACTTTACAGTTTGGTTCCCACGGTTACACATAACAATAGGAGCCAAATGAGCACAACCTCAACAACAAATTTATAAATGGAAATAATGTAACAATACAACGATTATATTATTCCATAAGGTATTATTAGAGAGTTATATTCAATAACCAAATAACAGAATATCCACACACTTGAATAGGTTAAAGCATAACAAAGTTTAATGATAATTCTACAACAATATCTAATATAGGTTATACAAATAAACAATGCTAAATACTCAATCTATTAATAGAAACAAGAATAGTTAACTCTATTCAAGTAAAAGAAAGTAAAATAAAATATAAATGCTGATACTTAGATGTTACGTTGCCAGGAGAACTCAGGTGGAAAGACTGGCTTCAGCAGTAGCTTCTCCATTGTTGGAGCTTCAGGAAAGTTCTGAAATCTCTTTAACATGCATCTCTTTTAACATGAAGCATTTGTTGGTACAGCTTTCCCATAGTAACCCTGGTCAGGTGACCAAACTGTCAGACTCCATGTTGTTTACAGTCCAGTCCTGAACAATAGCCAGTATGTTTACCTGGAAACACTGTTGCTTAGACCACCAGCCACCTGCAAATACTCCACACATATAAACCAATATATATTGGTTTATATGTGTGGAGTATTTGCAGGTGGCTGGTGGTCTAAGCAACAGTGTTTCCAGGTAAACATACTGGCTATTGTTCAGGACTGGACTGTAAACAACATGGAGTCTGACAGTTTGGTCACCTGACCAGGGTTACTATGGGAAAGCTGTACCAACAAATGCTTCATGTTAAAAGAGATGCATGTTAAAGAGATTTCAGAACTTTCCTGAAGCTCCAACAATGGAGAAGCTACTGCTGAAGCCAGTCTTTCCACCTGAGTTCTCCTGGCAACGTAACATCTAAGTATCAGCATTTATATTTTATTTTACTTTCTTTTACTTGAATAGAGATAACTATTCTTGTTTCTATTAATAGATTGAGTATTTAGCATTGTTTATTTGTATAACCTATATTAGATATTGTTGTAGAATTATCATTAAACTTTGTTATGCTTTAACCTATTCAAGTGTGTGGATATTCTGTTATTTGGTTATTGAATATAACTCTCTAATAATACCTTATGGAATAATATAATCGTTGTATTGTTACATTATTTCCATTTATAAATTTGTTGTTGAGGTTGTGCTCATTTGGCTCCTATTGTTATGTGTAACCGTGGGAACCAAACTGTAAAGTGTTAAACAGACACCAATAGATACCATATCTTGTATTAATTTAGATAGAGCATTTACTAATCTTCACCATTTCCAATACAACTGGCGTAGTTGGCAGGATTATTGCAGAGTTATTATATATAATAATTAATAACTGAATTCCGCATTTTCCAATTTTTCCCTCATGTTTCTTGTTTATGTGTAAAAAACAAAAAAGTAATTGTTTGACATTTAGAGTGCTTGCTACCTAGCCAAGTGACTAGCAACTGAACCATTACTTGGACATTGACTAGTCACTAGCACTTGTAACTAGACAGGTGACTCTGGCCAGGCAGATTATTGTTTAGTCTATAAACCCCCTAAATTATTTTTGAATGTCAATACCACACTGCAACGAGAGTGGTGGGTTTTAGTGTTGTCATTGCTGCAATGGGTTTATTTACTAAACAGTGTTTTTTGTTGTTGTGATTAATAGATTTTTTAGTACTACTTATTATTATCCTGTATTGCTTATAAGTAGGCTTTTGAAACTTATTAGCAATAGTTATATATTGCTCTGGGAAGGTGGCAGGCTATTTATTACATGTGAAGTAATAAATGGTTCTAAGAGACCAGGAAATACATTGTGTGTTTATGTATTACATGTAAGCCTAGTGCATAGTGTTTATGTATGTAATACTGTATGCTGCTCTGGAAGAAATATGTTCTATTTGCATGTGGGCTGTGCGTGCAACACAGCTGAGACGGCACTATAGGGACCTCTGCAGACCAGGAAGTGTACGGCCGAGTGTATGGACCTGGGAAGGATGAAAGGCTATTAAATGACTAGTAATAGGTGCCACTGAGAGACCAGGAAATATGTTGTATGTGAATTTGTAGTATTATGTCTATTGATTGGTGTATGTATGCCTGCATGGAAAAGGGAAGCTATACCATAAGTAGTGACCCACAGGAACCAGTAGGTATTTGTGTGTAAACCGTCCTGGGGTGGGAGGGCTCTAATGAGGGACCCCACTGTCCAGTAGTTATGTGTGTTTAAACTGACCTGGGGTGGGAGGGCTCTAATGAGGGACCCCATTGTCCAGTAAGTATGTGTGTGTAAATCGACCTGGGGTGGAAGGTCTCTAATGAGGGATCCCATTGTCCAGTAAGTATGTGTGTGTAAACCGACCTGGGGTGGGAGGGCTCTAATGAGGGACCCCATTGTCCAGTAAGTATGTGTGTGTAAACCGACCTGGGGTGGGAGGTCTCTAATGAGGGATCCCATTGTCCAGTAAGTATGTGTGTGTAAACCGACCTGGGGTGGGAGGGCTCTAATGAGGGACCCCATTGTCCAGTAAGTATGTGTGTGTAAACCGACCTGGGATGGGAGGGCTCTAATGAGGGACCCCATTGTCCAGTAAGTATGTGTGTGTAAACCGACCTGGGGTGGGAGGGCTCTAATGAGGGATCCCATTGTCCAGTAGGGTTTTGACCTGAATGTCTGTGTAAAGTGCTTGTGTGGTCCATCCACTCATGTAGTCCTCACAAGTGTTTTAACTCTTTTCCCACTTTACTAGCCAGATATCAGGGATTAATAACTTGAAGCTGGACAGTACAGAAACGTTTAGAGAGGAGTGTTTGTTTTCATGATTCCCTAGCAAAAGCATCTTAAAGGAACATGTAAAACCTGATAAAGTTTCTTCCTCAGCCATGCTGGTTTGCTATGTGCAGAACCAACAGCCTGAAGGACAGAAGAGATAGATATTCAACCCGCTGTGAGCTCTATTAACACGTTTGTCTTGCCTGTTTTAATAGTCAGATGACTCTGGGTTGGCTGCTGACTACCGGGAGGTGGATGCAGTAGTGCCATCAGTGAGCACTGCGGTTCCGAGTACCGTCAACGCAGATGAAGGGCAAACAGGCAGACACGTGGCAAGCTGGGATTGAATTAGCGAATGCTCTCTCTTTAATTCTCCTTGCACCAGAGATGCACTAACAAGCTAGCTTTGCCTGGGAGAAGATATCATATACATCCAGGTAGTGCATCAAGACAGTGAACAGGGTTGTGAGTCATCGTATCCTGAAGACTCCGGTGTCTCTAAAGAAACAGAAGAGATACTCCCAGCACTGATTGACAGGCCTGGACAGACATCAGTGTCCAGAAATAAACCGTCTACCTGAGCACAGTGCAAGAAGAATATGAAGATACAGACAAAGAAGAAAGCATCAAGCAAGATTGCCAATGACACAGCACATTGTCTTTCTGTACTCCTGCAGCTGCAAGCTGGCACCCTAGTCAAAAATACGGGTCACAGAAGAGGTGAACTCACTCGTAAGAGAAAGAGGATGAGCAGCTGATTCCACCTGTCAAGAAAGTTGGCCATACCAAGTAGCCCTCAAGAATAAAGTTGGGCAGACTTGGCAGTTGAACTGTGGAGGCCGAAGACCAAGAGGTGGATTGAATTGCTGCATTGTTGTGCAAACTATTCTGAAGAGTTGTGGCTTGCAGAGAATGCAGCAAGAAGACACTAAAAAAGAATTCAAAGAAGAACCAAAGACAAGAACTTGTTATCTATGGACAATTGTGCTTATGTTATTGAGCTACCACTAAGCATATTGTGGTCCCTAGCCTATCACCCTAAAGCCTCTAGGTTGATAGAGTGGTGCAAAGAGTTTTCAGGAGAGCACATTTGAGTACTGTCCCCAGTAGTGATAGACTGTGGGTGGGAATGGGTTTGCAACCATTTTTCCTTTTTACAGTACTGCCCACAATGATTCTAGTGTGGGATGTTGGGTTGTATTACATGTTAGAGTGTTAAGCAGGTTTCAGGGGGTGGTGAGTGTTTGTTTGTGACAGTCCCCTTGTCTGATTGACCTGGAACCTGGTGAATGCATGTGAGTATGTGGCGTGAAGTGAAGGTGGTGAGCTGTGTGCGTGTACTGTGTTGGGGGAGATAGCCATCTGGGTAACTCAAACAGTGTAAGTTACAAGGGACCAGAGCTAGCTGATTCAGATAGGGACCAAAGTGTGAGTGCTACCCAGATCTAGCAAGCAACAGAGGCAGAAGCTCAAAATAATATCAGATGGACCTGGTGATACCTAGGTTGTATTATTATACTGTGATATTAAATCTATTTTCTTTCCTTCCAGCCGACTGGTGGCAGTTTGAGTCAGCGGAACCAATGGTCCTCCAACACCTTTGTGCACATAAGAGTTGTAACCTTACACCTAGGCCTTGGTGTGTTAGCCACCAAGAGAGAAGTCTGACAGTTGTCAGCAAACAAATACTGCAGCTACCTCATTAACAACGCAGAAGTTAACCATGATTTGACCAAACTTCGTGCCATGTGGGAAAAGTGGATACCGACTTTTGGGTGGCTGGGGAGTTTGGGAAACACGATTGTTCATGGACTGTTTAGTAGCTGTGGTCATATGGTTTTTCTACTGTTATATGTGTAGCATTATTATTATAATTTTTTTATAAATTAGTTAACGCAACATTTAGAGTAATATAGTAGTGATGTCAGTGGTATTTGACCAAGGGGTGGAGTGTTGTAGACACGCATTTATTTATGCTAGTTTGTTGATCTTATACACAGATATCACTTAAATAGCAATATATATATATATATATATATATATTGGTTTATAAGTGATATCTGTGTATAAGATCAACAAACTAGCATAAATAAATGCGTGTCTACAACACTGAGCATCAAGAGATAGGTAGTTCCCAAATATCCACAGTGCCAAGGATTTGCCATCACTGGTGTAAAGACAATTTTCAACCGCACAAGCTATCTCTAGATTAATTATGCATAATCAAAAATGTACTTAAGGGAACAAAAGAATTAAAAATGATGCGGCACCACCTGGGATACTCATTTAATAAGAAAGTAACAGAGAGAAGGGGGGAGGAGATGAAAATACGCAAGCATACAATATGTCCCAAAATTTGTACCCATTGTGCAACGCTCCTGGATCAGTCTGGAAATAAAATCAAGATACTCAGATGCACTATGGGTGCAAACCATTTGCAGGCAGTAATGGCCGTGTATTGGAATTCTGGTGTGCAGCTGTAAGTTAACTTCCCATTCAGTTTCTTTGTGAGGTCAGTAAAGATTTGCTGCATTCAGGATTCAATACTTGCGTCTATAGGTCAAAACTCACCATGCTTTTAGTTTCAAACCACCCACCCAAAAAGAACGAAAACATCCCAGTTCTGGGAAGTTTGGAAATATATCTCCCCCTGCTGGCAGGACTGGAATACACACAGTCACACGGACTCTATTCACAGCCCAGCCGGTACACTCATAATGATCTTTATAATAAGCTCGGTCATAATCAGGCAAGCAAGGAGTGTAAAAGGAGACACACAATGCTATTTTACAGAGAGACACTGCGTACCGTAGGGCTTTTCCTCCGTTACGATTCCCGACGCGTCCAGGGTGTCTGTTGCTTTTCCCAGCTCCCCTACGGTCGTATATTTCTGTGGGTGAAGGGGAAAGACAGGACGGAGGTTAGCGGCTTGCGCTGTACTACAATGGATTGCCAGCTGTATGTAAAGCAGGGCATCATGGCAGCTGTAGGAGACCGACATCTAGGACATTCATGGCAGAATCCGGTCACAAGAGAAAATGGAACTGTAAAAAGATCTGGTTTTATTTTATTGTATAGTAGGCTTTACATTTAGGTGCATTTGACGATACTGTCACTCATTGGCGCTAATTCCTTCTGTGCTCCCTTTATGCCTCACATTATGCCATCGAAGCTTGGCTTATACTGTGACCGTAGAGGAGAGAAAATGATCTATACATTGTATTAGCAGAACTGCCAGCAAATGCCGAAATTAGGAGAAAAAAAAAGTGTTTTAAATGTGTCTGTGGAGTCTCCGGCTTATGACATCACCTGTGGCACGGTATGCAAATTACACATTTGCAACTGAAAACCAGTTCATTTGCATATAAAGCCCCAGGTGATGTCATAAGCCGGAGACTCCACAGACACATTTATCACACAGGTTTCTCCTAATTGCCCTACAATTCTCCTAACGCAATGTATCGGTCATTTCCAATCATTTATTATTCACTTCATTCCCAGTAAGGTGGTACAGACCCTCTACGCCTGGAGAAGCTGCTTTATCTACACATTTCCTGGTCACTTGTTGGGTCTTTAATCCCCCTTAATGTGTCTATAACGGCTGTTACAGTCTAATAAAGTGTGTTTATTTTGGTTAAGCTGGTGTGCGGTGTGGTTATGGCCAAGTGGTTGAAGGGGTTCCAAGACCCCCAACTCAGCCTAAGGAGTTTGGTTCTGGTAAGGGACAGACATCAGTCTTGCCAGTGCTGAGGAGAGGGAAGCCCAGGACCATGTCCAGGTACCGGTTGGGTAGCCTGGTTCCCATTACAGTGTGTATCATACACATAAAGCATCCCATAATGCAAGTTACAGGTCTGACAGCTGATTGGACCCAGTAACATGGCCGAAACTGATGTATCCATCTGAGGACAGAGAAGCACATTGAAAGATCTCTGGATGACAAGTATTTCTAGTGGAATACGGGTGTGTGCAGGTTCTGTACCTTGGATCCAGTTAGCATGGTGTGCAGAAGTTTTGTACCATCTCCGATGCCAACCACTAAACAAGAGATGAGACACTTTATTATCACAATCTATAGAGCACATCAGCATCAAAACACATGGCATGTAGCCCAATGCAGCGATGGTCAACCTTGGCACTGCAGATATTGGGAACTACATATCCCATAATAGTCAGTCAAAAGGCTTATTGATATTCTTAGGATATGTAGTTCACAAAACCTACACAGTGCCAAAGTTAACGATCATAACATATCAAATGTAGCTCTGTAACCTCTTCCTGTTCTACAATATCAACACAAATTAAAACAGATTAAAAAAAATGTCATTTTTGGTGGCACTGTCCCTTTAAGTGATCACCAAACCAGTTTGTGGCACACATTTTACTATTGCCTCTGGATGCACTGAGCAGGCAGTTAGCTGTTAGGTGGTTCAGCCTAGGTGTGGAAAATGAATCAAATGATCCCCCTCAAGGAGCCAGTGACGGACTTACCCAGGACCCCGGAGGCCGAGCTATCCAGAGTCCCTCCATGGCCAATTTTCAGGGTCTGCTTTCGTTTTTTCCCAAATTCCTTAAGTCCGGCTTCTGCAAAAAAATAAATAAATAAATAAAAAGAACCCCATCGGTGCTGACATCACATTAAACTATTCGTCACGCTGGCTGCCACATTAGTTAGGTTTTAAAAGAAGGATTTGAGATCTTTCAGAGCCAAAGTTCCAGTATGGCGGACAGACTGCCATTAATTTAATATAACCCCTGCTTTTTAACAATGACCATTACTATAATTTTGTGTAACACACCTGTATGTCTCTCACTTTCATTTCCAATGCCGTGCTCTGTCCTAAACGCCGGGAGGGGCTTTTTATCGGAGTTTGATATCCCTGTCTGCACTGATTTGACTGTGCTGAAAAGGAAGAATGGCCTCTGCCCATAATATTCCCAGCGTCCCCCTACATCAAAACAGAGGGGGGGGGGGGGGCAAGCTTTGTCTGCAGCTGCCTCAGCATGCTATGAGTTGCAGTTTGCATAAGTATGCATGGTTATAGGATGGAGACATAGCAGGAACATGTGACATTGGGGTCTGTCCCTATTGGCTGTGCGCAGAAGTACTCTATGCATAGTTATAGGATGGAGACAGCAGGAACATGTGGGGTTTGTCCCTATTGGCTGTGCATGATGGGTGTGACAGTCCGTAGAAGTACACTATGCATGGTTATAGGCTGGAGACAGCAGGAACATGTGACATTGGGGGTTTGTCCCTATTAGCTGTGCATGATGGGAGTGGCAGTCCGCAGAAGTACACTATGAATGGTTATAGGATGGAGACAGCAGGAACATGTGACATTGGGGGTTTGTCCCTATTGGCTGTGCATGATGGGAGTGGCAGTCCGCAGAAGTACACTCTGCATGGTTATAGGATGGAGACAGCAGGAACATGTGGGGTTTGTCCCTATTAGCTGTGCATGATGGGAGTGGCAGTCCGCAGAAGTACTCTATGCATGGTTATAGGATGGAGACAGCAGGAACATGTGACATTGGGGGTTTGTCCCTATTGGCTGTGCATGATGGGAGTGGCAGTCCGCAGAAGTACACTATGCATGGTAATAGGATGGAGACAGCAGGAACATGTGGGGTCTGTCCCTATTGGCTGTGCATGATGGGAGTGGCAGTCCGCAGAAGTACTCTATGCATGGTTATAGGCTGGAGACAGCACGAACATGTGACATTGGGGGGTTTGTCCCTATTGGCTGTGCATGATGGGAGTGGCAGTCCGCAGAAGTACTCTATGCATGGTTATAGGCTGGAGACAGCAGGAACATGTGAAATTGGGGGTTTGTCCCTATTAGCTGTGCATGATGGGAGTGGCAGTCCGCAGAAGTACACTATGCATGGTAATAGGATGGAGACAGCAGGAACATGTGGGGTCTGTCCCTATTGGCTGTGCATGATGGGAGTGGCAGTCCGCAGAAGTACTCTATGCATGGTTATAGGCTGGAGACAGCACGAACATGTGACATTGGGGGGTTTGTCCCTATTGGCTGTGCATGATGGGAGTGGCAGTCCGCAGAAGTACTCTATGCATGGTTATAGGCTGGAGACAGCAGGAACATGTGACATTGGGGGTTTGTCCCTATTGGCTGTGCATGATGGGAGTGGCAGTCCGCAGAAGTACTCTATGCATGGTTATATGCTGGAGACAGCAGGAACATGTGACATTGGGGGTTTGTCCCTATTAGCTGTGCATGATGGGAGTGGCAGTCCGCAGAAGTACACTATGAATGGTTATAGGATGGAGACAGCAGGAACATGTGACATTGGGGGGGTTTGTCCCTATTGGCTGTGCATGATGGGAGTGGCAGTCCGCAGAAGTACACTATGCATGGTAATAGGATGGAGACAGCAGGAACATGTGGGGTCTGTCCCTATTGGCTGTGCATGATGGGAGTTGCAGTGCGCAGAAGTACACTATGCATGGTTATAGGATGGAGACAGCAGGAACATGTGACATTGGGGGGTTTGTCCCTATTGGCTGTGCATGATGGGAGTGGCAGTCCGTAGATGTACACTATGAATGGTTATAGGATGGAGACAGCAGGAACATGTGACATTGGGGGGTTTGTCCCTATTAGCTGTGCATGATGGGAGTGGCAGTGCGCAGAAGTACACTCTGCATGGTAATAGGATGGAGACAGCAGGAACATGTGGGGTTTGTCCCTATTGGCTGTGCATGATGGGTGTGACAGTCCGCAGAAGTACACTATGAATGGTTATAGGATGGAGACAGCAGGAACATGTGGGGTTTGTCCCTATTAGCTGTGCATGATGGGAGTGGCAGTCCGCAGAAGTACACTATGCATGGTTATAGGATGGAGACAGCAGGAACATGTGGGGTCTGTCCCTATTGGCTGTGCATGATGGGAGTGGCAATCCGCAGAAGTACTCTATGAATGGTTATAGGATGGAGACAGCAGGAACATGTGGGGTCTGTCCCTATTGGCTGTGCATGATGGGAGTGGCAGTGCGCAGAAGTACACTATGCATGGTTATAGGATGGAGACAGCAGGAACATGTGACGTTGGGGGTTTGTCCCTATTGGCTGTGCATGATGGGAGTGGCAGTCCGCAGAAGTACACTATGCATGGTTATAGGATGGAGACAGCAGGAACATGTGGGGTCTGTCCCTATTGGCTGTGCATGATGGGAGTGGCAGTCCGCAGAAGTACACTATGCATGGTTATAGGATGGAGACAGCAGGAACATGTGACATTGGGGGGTTTGTCCCTATTGGCTGTGCATGATGGGAGTGGCAGTCTCCCCAGTGGAGGGATAGGCAGGCCTCTGACCTCTCAGTAGCTTTGCTTTCAGCTCGCCCAGGACCTTGGCTGATGTCGGCCCGGGGGGTTTGTAGATGGGGAAGAGGCCGCTCAGTGAGAGCAGCCGAGCAGCTGCCATGTCCCCAGCCATGCCTGATACTTGCTAGAGCCGCCAATGACGTCACTGAGGAGCGCCCGGTCGCGGTGCTCTCTGGGAGTTGTAGTTGTCTGTGTGCAGGATGCATGCCTCATGCTGGAGTGGATTGCAGAGCTTTTATTACACAGAGAGCGTAGTGGATGTCAGTGACACCAAACCTTGTGAACTCCATTCCCCATGACGCTTAGCCAGCCACGTGATCATGGGGAAATCCAGTCCACACAAGCTAAGTAGTGTGTGCCTTGTTACAGAGAGGAAGAAAGGCTGCTAGACAGGTATACAATGTATACATGGAGGATACAATGTAACAGGATTCACACTGCATCTAAATACGTTTGTATTTAGTGCAATATAATTAGTATCAGTACAGACACTTTCTGTTAAACCCAAGTTACCCAACCTATGCATTTGCTTCACATTTATTATGCTCTGTTTATGGTGTCTGAATCTCTGCACAGGGGGCTGGTGGAGCAAATAATCCCCTCACCCATATACTAAGATAGGTTTGCTGGGTGATCAAGGGGTCTACTCAATAAAGAGAGAACTGCAGTGAAACCTACTCACTTAGCCAATAAAGGTATCAACTTGACAGTACTTGTCTCCTGCTGATTACATCATATTAGAACTTTGCCCTAGTAATGACTCATTAAATAAATGTGCCCTCAGGTTTGGGGTTATATACCTATATCTTGGATTTACTGTAAATGTCTTATAAGGGAGCTTCGATGTTCCATAGGGCTTATTTCCCTGACAACTTATATAAACTCATTCCTCTCTTTTTCCTGCGGGACATTCAGTCAAAGTGGAAAACCAGTTGCCATTTTTCAGAAGATCCACATACTGCAACATAGATTGAGTGCAGAGGAGCAGGCTCATCAGTGAATAATCAGCCATGGAGAAATTGGTCTGGCAGATCTCACACAACTGCTGTATACAGAGAGTATCAATGAGTCATGGCCTGAGGCCGCTACCTATGCTAGATTATCTATCAGATACAGTGATATAAGAAATGCAATTAACAATAGTGAAATCCTTCTATACCTCCCAGCCAAGTGGTTTAATCACTATTTAATGAAAGCCGGACCCTATGGTCCTTTATCCTATAAGTAACTACCCAGGAAAGAATGCTTGCAGAATAATCAGTTCATTTGTGTTACACAGACAATAGGGTTTCAGTGGTTTGACGAATGTGAAGGTCCGCCCCCACCCTGAGTGTAGAGCAGTGGAGCACAGGTCAGCTCACTCGGCAGGGAGACGCAGGTAGCATTGGCCCCGTGTGTGTTAAACACACTGATCGCTCAATCCATGCTGCTCGCATAGTGATGGTTCAGATCATCTGCATCAGGTAGGAGAGAGGAGGGGGAGAGAAAAGGGGGACAGAGGAGAGAACACAGGGTGGAGAGAGAGGAGAGAATATTGGGGAGAAAACGGGGTTGAAGACATACATGGGTAGAGGGACAAAGGGACAGTCATAGGAGGTAGAGGAGAGAGACATGCATTGGAAGGGAGAGGAAAGACAGACATGGGAAAGATAATAGAGACAGACATGGGAAGGGAGAGGAGAGAGACATGGAAAGCAATGGGAGAGACAGACATGGAAAAGAAGAGGATACAAAGACAGAGATGGGAAGGAAGAGGAGAGCGACAGAAGGACATGGGGGAGAGGAAAAGACAGGTGGAATGTGCCCCTCCAAAGATAAGGCCCTGCTTATAGTGCATAGCTCCCAATCAAACAGCACAAATCTACTTACAACAGAGCAAAATGTATTGATTTCAGGGGAAATCCTGTATTTTATACCAAAATCCATAATTAGAATTGTGAATTTACACTGAACATTTAGACATCACTTTAAATTATTTTTTTATTTTAGTTTTATCTCCTGACTAGTAACAAAAATGTGATGTTGAATTGCTCCGTAACATTATATCCTACCTGACAAATCTTAGTGTCATGTTCGTATCTATTGTCTATTTATTTTTAAATGTGTTTATATTATTTATTTTTTTGGTGCAAAGCCTCAGTATTTGATATATAACTAGACATATAAACCCTAACCAAGTATAATCATTACAGAGACCCAGTCATGGTTTGATTGAAACGCAGAGCATTAAACAGTTGATCTATACATGTGTTTGGAGTCCTGCTATACAATTCATTTTTGTGCTAAATATTCCCACTTGAAAGATAAACAATAGCGCTGTTTCTATGTCCAAACTGATTCCTGTAGACCAGCTTTCAGCTTTTGTGCCTAATTGGTACGTATAAAGCATCTGAATGAAATTTATACATACAAAAAAAGGGTAAAAAAAAAAAAAAATATATATATATATATTTTTTTTTTTTTGCAGTTCAGGTAACTCTAATAGTGAATGGTCGTGCAATAGTGATCTAAATATAGGTGCAATTTTTGAAATATTTAGCATACACGTCGTATAACAAGACTTAACCAATAATTAGCTCACATTTGTAAATTGGTTGTATTATGATTCTGTGTGGTATATAGCATCTTCTATTGTAGATTATTACATGCATAACTAGAATGTGATTAGTACATCGTTATATCCTTGTGCTCATAGTTAGCATTGTGTGGAATAAGTAGCTTTTTGTACTGACTGCTAAATCTCTGCTGTATGTTTTCAGCTGTGATCGTCCAATGGTTTCAATAACAGTGGGATCTATTCATTAAAAGGTGAGAAGTACATTTTAAATCAGTGACTTAACTATACATTGTGCAGGGACAAATCTGGCGAGTTCTTCCTGCAAAAGGTTTTAAAAACTCTGCATTATCCACGGCCAGACGAACTCTTCTATAAGGCAGAGCTCATTAGATTTGTCCCTGCACAACATAGAGTTGAGGAGATACAGTTCATCATCTTTTAGAACACAGAGCCCAATAAATTTGGCCAAATACAGGCAGTAGATGAGCTCAGCCAGTTTACGTGAATAGAGTTGTGTATTCACTGCCTCCCAGAGCATGGATGTTGGCTTTTAGAATGGTCATTCATGAGAAGACAGGTTTTAATCAAGGATCCAGAATTAAAAATGTTCAGTTCATTTCCCTGAAAATTCCAGACTCTTGGAAAATCTAGAAGTAGTAGACACGATCCTTGTTGTGCCAGAAGTGGTTTACACACGGACTGTGCAGTATTTTATTCGCTAAACACATAACTGTGGCAAAATTAGCAGACTTGGAAGATATCTGTTTTTTTTGGCATACATTTTTCAACGCGACTGTCTATTAGCCACGATTCACTGCTCAGTGAATACACGGATACATGTGCAGGTAAAAATAAAAAGTGCTAGCGCCTTGTGACAAAGCAAACAGGAAAACAAATATTATCTGTGTGTTAATCATATATAGCAGTGGTTGGATTAGTAACGATTCCCCTATCTAGCAAAATGAATGCCTCGCATAAATAAAAAACATATGTACAAAAAAAAAATTAAAATCAAATAAAAAGGTAAGAAATCATTTTCTACAACAAAATGTTGATGTCCAGCCTCAGAATATATTATTTTTAAGTTAAATGAAATTAATATAAACATAAAGCCATGTGCAAGAGGTCTCAGAAATATAGCTGCAGGGACATGTAACAGTAATAAATGGGGTGCTCCTTACATTTAGGAGAGGTGCAATGAATTTAGCAGCACAATACAAAGCAATACACTAGTAAACAACAAAATCTGGAATCCCCCCCAAAAATAAACATTTCCTTTGCCAGTGAGCAAGCACTCCGTAGACTCCAAAAAAACAGGATAAAAAGGATAAAACCATATTGACAGCTCTGGAAAGCCAGACTGCTTGATGCAGAGATCAATAAAATAAGTGGCTTGTCTGGTGCCAAAAGTCACATTTGGTCTGAACGTTGACAGTATCACTTGGTATCTGTTTGACGCTTGTGAACACAATCCTGTTTGCTTATTACTAAGCAATAAAAGTTTTTCATAAAGGGAGAAAATCGCCACGATATGTATCATTTTATACAGATACACTTTTGTTTACAAAAAAAAGTACATTGTTGCATTCCTTTAAAAAAAAATAACGGACCCCGGAATTAACTACTGGATGGTAGAACGCTGAACATTGAAGCAAAGATTAAAAACAAATGCCAGGAGTTTACAATTTAAAATGGCATAAAAAAAAAACAATTCCAAAGAGTACAATAAACCCAATAAATCGGGGTGCAAGGTTTCCGAAGTTTGAGCTTTTCTTCGAATTGTGAGATATTTGATGTAATGTGTAGCACAGTTACAGTCAAATCCATAGTGACATGTAGAATTTGCAAACGTCTTCTGTAAACAAGGGTGTCGCGACGAATACTTATATCTTAAAAGATGGAGGAGACCAGGTATTTTAAGGTTAAAATCCAGATCAGTGGTAGAGATGACAGGGTAAGAAGCAATATATTCTTAGCAGAGAAAAGATCATTTTAAAAGTCTTGTGGGAATTTAAAAAAAACAAAAACCAACACTTAATGTAACCGAAGGATTTAAAAATGTGCAAGTCTTTGACGGTTTCAGTTTCCGTACAGAAGGCCTTGTGTTGCTTCCTGAAGATCTGGACACGGGTGCTGCCTCTTGTTTAACAGATCCCATTACAATGGAGGTAAAACAAGAAAGCACCATTAAAATAGTGAACATGTAAATCACTACAGACTGATGCCGAATGCACAGTTTCCCTTCTAGTCTCCACAAATGTTTTTTGCACAGTTGGTAAAAATTTGGTCTCACAGGTGTGTAAAATCCATGCCAGCGATGGCATCAGGGGCTGCTCGAGCTGTGGTATTTGACGAAGGCGATGGCAGCCAATTCTTTGCAGAATTCTTCAAGTATGATCACACCTTCTAGCAGAGTCAAGTGGTCGACACTAGAAAGAGAAGGATAAAGTGGCAGCTTAACAGCAACTGAACCAGGAAGCAGGCCATGTGGCCATATTATAAGAACGCACTTAAGCTTCTGCATCGCTATATGTTCTACTACAGAACTGACAAGCAGGGATCTAAGGAACCAGGCACATCCTGATGATGTTGCATCAGCAGCATCTTAAAAAAGCTGACATGGTCCTGACACAAAACTAAGCACTACAGATATCATTTCCTGGGATAGACAGTGTCTGGGGCAAGGTGTGAAGGTTCCATAGAACAACAATAATTTGTCCACCATAGACCTACATCTGATTATTTATATTTTTGTAATACTAGCATGTACTTTTAATGTTTATATCTTTTCAAAGCTTTTTATACACAGCTTCTGAGGTTTCGTCATAGGAAATCTCTACCACCGTTGCCTGCAGATAGATCTGTGCTTTTCCCCACACGGAGTACAGTCTTAGCTGGTTTACTTACATCGGTCCATCCGGTTCCAGCCCCAGCAACCTTTTCCGTACAAATAGAAGTTTTGGCGTAAACTCTGGGATCCGCTGGATTCTCACCATGAGGTCCCCAACCACCTGTTTGGAAACAGCATCCCAGAAGGAACATTTTGAAAGCTGCAGTGATTAAAATCTAGTGCAATCAGTACAAATGCGACGTGTGACACTACACTGTGGATGCGGTCTGACCCTTAGAGGACCAAAGGATAGATATTGTGAGACAAGTTAGACATGCAAATCAGAAACGTGTTATATCAATAGCAGCAATAGAGAAAATATCTGCTCAGAAATAAACTACAATAGAAGTCAGATATTCACAGATAATAATGGCCTTTGTGCTGAAGTATCCTAAATAATGTTGGGGGTCACCTGATGCATTGTCTGGGAGGAGAGCCGATCGCTGCCTGTGTACAAAATGCGTTGGGTACGGTCGGTTAACACATTAGGGTCTATTGACTAAAAAATGATGAACTGACAGGAAATAAAACTTTACCCTGACAAACCGTGCGCTGGGTCATTTAGCTGAAATTTACCTACTTACCTTTTTATCCCTGTGTGCTGTCCTGTTGGAGTTTATTTTGTATGTTTGTAGTGAAGTTATGAGGCCTACTACCGAATAGCCCCCTTTAGGAAACTCAGTTCATCTTTGTGTGTTTGGCCCCTTCTGGGCATGCTAACTTGTATTTTTGTGACTTTGTAACAATCTTATATGTTATGTCTGTTAATTTAATGTGAATTTTATTTTTGTATAAATAAAAAGATATATAGGAGAAAAAAAAACCCTTACCCTGACAATGACAGAGAATAATGACCGACATCCAGGAGCCAGATTGACGTAGGGATCCAACAGAAATTCGTGTATATGGGGGTGTGGGAACAGAGACAACTTGGACAGCACAGAGGTGACTTGTAAATTCACATCATATGGCTAGAAAACAAAATGTGGAGAGAAATTCAAGTGGTTTGTACTGTGTAATAAACCAATACTACCGACTGACCTACTGATACGTCATATTTATATTGTTTCTATTTCGGTGTGAGGAGGAAATTGTTATATTTAGGTGATTTACAGACATAACCAGATCTTCCACCATACTGAAGGATATTGATACTTTGGAGAGAGTTCAGAGAAGGGCTACAAATCTGGTTCATGGATTGCAGGATAAAACTTACCAGGAAAGGTTAAAGCATCTTAACATGTATAGCTTGGAGGAAAGACGTAACAGGGGGGATATGATAGAAACAGTTATACACATAAAGGGAATCAACACAGTAACGGAGGAGAGTATTTGTAAAAGAAGAAAAGCTACCACAACTAGAGGACATAGTCTAAAATTAGAGGGGAAACGATTTAAAAGTTATATCAGGAAGTATTACTTAACGGAGATGGCAGAATAATTGACATGGGGGAACATATGTTTTTTCGTTCAGGCCTCTCCATAACCTAGAAGCAGCACTTGGTGGCTTTCAATGCATGACATAGAAATTAATCTGGCCGTTTAACCAATATGATCCTTAGTGCTGTGTAATGTTACCTGATCCAGAATCCTGCCCATTCTGTCAAACAAAACTTTCAAGAAATGTCCCTCAAAGAAAGGAGCTTCTAAATTGCACTTTTCAATGGCTTTGGCAGTGCCGGGCCAGTCCCACCGCAGGCAGATGGCGCAGTAATCTCTGAACTATACAGGGGAGGAATAAAAAGGACACAAATAACACATTCACCTTGTGAATCATTAAATGGCCATTGGCTCAGAGAAAGTTACACAGTCAGAACAGTTCATTTCAAGAAAATCCTGAACCTGTGAGAATTAAAGGTGACCAGATAGGAGATGTTATCAAATAACAGCTTATACAGACAGGAAATGTAATCTGACCGCAGGAGGAGAGCTACAGGATAACAAGATGATTTCAGTGGACTGTATCACCCAAACATTGTTTTTGAGTCTCCTGCTTATGACATCGCCTGGGGCACAGAATGCAAATTACACATTTCCCACTGAAAAGCAGTTCATTTGCATACTATGCCACAGGTGATGTCATAAGCAGGAGACTCCACAGACACATTTAAAATACATTTTTCTCCTAATCTGGGCATTTGCTTGCAGTTTTGCTAATACAATGTGTAGATCAATCATTGTTTATGCTCTACCTGCACAGTAAAATCAATGTTCAGGTGATAAGTCCCTTTAATGAAACAATGTTGTTCTATCGCCTTCTGAGACATACCTGCCTGTGTGCGTCCCTGAGGTAGGTGTCATATCCTGTGCCCTCTACCTGGTATGAGGATTTGGCTTCATCAGGAACAAGACAAAGAAAACTGTAGGAAAGAGGATAGGTATAAACCACATTGGCTCAAACCATAAACTAACATTTGGCACAGATGGCATTAAAGAAAAATAAATAAATAGTGATAATCTTTTCTTATGCATTAGCATGGGCCTTGTAGAAATAAATCTGTGGATCTATGGAGTCAGGCTCCCAACAATACCCCCCCCCCCCCCCCCCCCACTGTTGGGTTTTGTACTGTTACAACATGGAAGTACCATTCCCTGGCTCCTCAAAGCAACAAGGCTGGCTCCTTAATTGTTCTGTTTGACTCCTTCAGTCCAGTTCAGACGTGATAGCAGGTGGAAGGCATTATCACTTAATAAAGGTACAAACTAATATCTACCATGTCAGAGCCTCCCTTCTACCCATACTATATGCCTGTTCCTTTGTATTATTGTATCTTGCGTACATCCACACACCTGTTGACAATCTTGTGCACTTCGGTTTTGCCGTCATTCCTCTGGTGATCGGGAGTCACAGGGGGCGAAGCCCTCAGCCATTCTTTAGATAGTGCATTTTCTGGAGATATGTCAGTAAATAGGGGATCTTCTTCCAAGTCACTGAAAGCATCAAAACATGGACTTAAAATGCACATTTCCCTATGCACAAATTTAAAAGTACTAAACAGTATTTAAAAAAAAAAAAAAGCAAACAAATACACATATAAAGGCTTCACAGCACTGCACTGAGATAAACTGATTTTCTATACATCTTTTAGAGTTTGTAATGCCTTTTTGGCTCCCAGCTGATCCTCTACAGTGCAAAGTAATACAGTGAGCTATAGTAAAGTCAATCTGCAGATCTGAATTTTAGGAATTAGATTGTTTTTTTTTTTTTTCAGATCAGACAGAATTAAACTGAATGGGAGAAGTTTGCCAACTCGACTACGTTGGTCTGAAGTTTCTAATTCCCTTTCATGATTAAAGCCCTAAGACTGGCCTGGATATATTTTCTAATTCTGTGATATATCCGTTATGACATGTCTTCTCCTCCTATATACTTTTATATTATTTGTTATGACCTGGGAATTTTTACATATATATTTTTTAATTATTTGGTGGCGGTGATATCACATTTTTATTTAAGATCTTTGTTTTTGGCACTGTGTAATAGTTTATATATATTTTGTATCATTTGCTGTGCTATGTATGGAATATCTGGCTAAGCATCCTTTCTATCTGTTGTACTACTGGCGATTGTTAGAGCTTCATTTCTGCATTAGACCATTCAACGTACATGGCTCCTGCTATCTGTCCGTTCTCCACCACATCCCTGTCTTCCGGGCAAGGTGGTTTGTATTCGGTATAGTTCCGCTCCTCCAGATTACGCAGCACCAGGTTGTAAAGGATGTGCTCATTGGGCTTTTGTAATAGATGCTCAAACAAGCGAAGAGTCATAATGCTTATCTGTGAAACGAAAAGGTTTAGACAATTCCAATGTAAAATTAAAACAGCCACTAAACTTTTTTTCACTTCCAATATAGGCCTAGTATGAGGATTAACGGTCAGTTACTTTTCAAAGGTACACGCTCTGACCGGCCGCCATGATGCTTCCCTATGAAGCTGCAGCTGTCGTTGACAAGTCTCACTGCTAAAGCTTCCTTATCACATGACACCAAACGGTACCCTCTGTTGGTGGCATCTGAAAATGGGGGTCTCCTGCTGCAGTGGCAGAGAGAGCTGACCAAAATTAAATGACCCTGATCAGTCAAGCAAGCCGAGCCACTTACATATCCGCGGACATGCCGACAGCGAGAGAGTAAACCCACGTATATCTGCACAGGTGGCAAAAGTGTTTTAAATTTTGTTTCTATTAATTAAGCAACAGTTAAAAAAAAACATTTAGTGCCACTTTTAAACACATAATGTAAACGTATCTGTGTTTGTAAAAAGAGAGAACCCAATGAAAATGAATAAAAGGTCATTTCTGGGGCAGAGTTCTAGAAGTGATGTCATCGGCAGGAATATTTCATTGCTTTCCATGGTGACCAGACGACAAGTGATCTGTATACAGAACCCCTCTTTAGGGTTCAGCTCTGAGCCTCTCCTGCGTGAAGGTCACTTTACCTCATCAGAGATATGATTGCAATGCTCAATCAGCCGGTGCCGTAAGGGGCTTCTCTGGATATCACGCAGGCGCTCCGGCCCCCGTTCTTCCCCAAGGAGGAAGTAGACAGTCTGACTTAGCAGTGCATCCGATGAGACATGGCGCACTATGCGATGAAGCAGAGCTGTCGCTGTCAGGATGCCAATCTCAGACCTACGTGGCAGGAAAAGTTATAGATTACTACTAGGTGTTAAAAGTAAAAATGTAAAGGATTAGAGATAAGGATGGCCTCAGATTTTGCTTTATATGATGTATCATAAAGAAAGAAAGTGTGACACTAACCCAAATTACATACAGTGTAATATAAACAGTGAACAAAATTTAAAAATCAGTGAATAAAGTGAAAAAGTAATTAAATTATACTCTTCCTCTGGCAAGCCAATTCTGTCTTGTTTTATGATGTATCATAGATACACTTTCTTTAACAGAAAGTAGAAAATAATTTTTACAATTGCCCTAGAGAAGTAGTATATACTTTAGGAGATATATGCCATTCTCCCTCCCATCCCCAATGCCTGTCCCAATTCATTAGCTGCACAAACGCAGACATCAGGGGACTTTTTTCTCACTGCTCCTGCAGTTAGAAACCCTCGTTTAAAGGTACAGTCATTAGTGGGGAGGCAGTTCGCATCTCTTCTGTTGACCAAACTGAGGGTCTCTCACAAATGGAGCAGTGAGAGACAATGGGCGACCCAGTGCGAGTTTGGGGAAATTTGTGCTTTATTTGTTACATGTTAAATGCAAATTCTTTAAATTAAATAAATCTCTTTATCCTAAGCTTACGTTTGCATGAGCTGCGGTTCCACGACATCGATAAGAAATCTCTCTCTTACACATTGGGCCATTGCAGACGCAGCGATCTGAGGAGAGTAAGGTAAGATATAAGCAGAATTCCATGAGGTTCTTGTGAATGTGTACCTGCTGATCTAGGGGTTTAGTTTAGAAGGAGCTCAAACATTTACCCATTTCAGTGCCAGGGCAGTGTACAAAACAATGCAAAGAAAACCCACAGAGGCATTGGGGCTTGCGGGAAGCAGACGAGTTTAGTTAAAACAGCTTAGAAGCTGCAATTTCCCCAAAAAACGGGGAAATGGGAAGAGGACCTACCTGGTGAGCCTCTTTTATAAGCTGATCGCAATAATCAAACCAAGACAGGAAAGAAATGAGGGCACGCTTCCCAGGGAAGGCCGAGGCATCTTCCTTTACATTGTAAGAGTCCAATCTAGATAGAAAGACAAGGAGAATATAAAGAATTAGCCACTCCCTAGGACTCTCTGGAAATTGCTCATTATGTTTCAGTGGCCCAGGCATCACTGGGAGGTGGCTGTGCTTGTGCAATGCAGCACTTCTCTTACTGGTGTGATAAGACGTATAAAGTGTCAGGAATTTTCTCTATAATGACTCAAAAGATCTAAATCCTGTTCGGGATGCAAAAGTATCTGCTACTTTCTTCTGTTTTAACAAATAGTGAACACTTAAGGATCAAGGTGTTTGTGATAACAATATAAACTTTCCAAAATTCAAATCACAAACATTCTCTGTCCTTGTGGACACAGGACTGTATGTTTTATGCTGCAGGTTTATATAACATTGCTATTTACCCCCAGTTGATTCCATCCACGGTTTCAATATCTAGTGGGTCGATGGACTGGGGCAGAGCTCGGTACAAGGAAGCCAGTCTGTCCGTTAGCATCTCACACATACTGGTGCTCTGGGTGAGGCACTTGGCAGCTGCCGGTTCAGGCAAGCTTACCAGTAGCATGAGTCCTTCACAGGCTTTGACTGCTACCCGGCCATCCTGTGGGAAAGAAATAAACCAACTTAAAGAAGAGAAAGCCTGCTCAAACCATCATATCGCACTTCATAAACCACTGTCCTTCCATTTGTCATTTTAAAGTCTCTTTGACAGCGTACTAGAGGAAAATATGGTACTTTTCTATTTTTCTTTGGGCACATGGGGCATATTGCATCATTTGCTCCTTTCGCAGAATGCTGAGAGCAGTCAGCTCAGAAGGGTTTTATATGTACAATACATTAACTGGATGAATATAAAATTAACCGAATAACATTACATTTATTTAAGGAAATTCCCAACTAGCCTAATTTTCAAGGCCAGACGAGATCGCTGAGTTTATCACTGTGCAATCAGATTTGTATAATTAGCAATGTTCATGCAACAGCAATAGCACACAATGTAAAATGGCTAACGTACTAACACCATGTGATGTATTTGTATATATTAGACTGAAATGTGCAATTTAACGGATGTATTCGGAATTTAACGCAAAACTCACCGGGCTCTTTGTGAGGTTTAGTAAGGAGTTCACCAGATTATAATCCTGATGTATGTGATTGGCAGTCGTTTCCGGCAGTGCAGACGCTATTAATTCTTCCGGCGGTGCTGGTGGCTCTGAATTTGCACCGGCATCACCACAGGCACCAGCGAAATTACAAGATGCCCCTGAAGTAGCAAACTGGCCGGTATCATTAGTAGGGACGTCTCCGCCGGGGGAGCCAAAAACACAGTTGGAAGACTGTGAGGCTTTTGATTGGTTCTGTAAGACACAAGAACCGGTCATAGCAAAATCTAACTACACATGTACTGCTTAGCAGAGCGTGCTTTAAGCTGACCTACACAGTTAACAAAAAAAAAAATGCTCCCATCATTCAAGGCAAACACTATGGCAATTCCAAATAATATGTATACAATAAATAATAAGGGGGGCGACACTGCACACGTGTTATTTATAGGACAAAGTAGATGTTCTGCTGTTTAATACGCTTTGGAATAGAGAAAATAAAGTCAAATCTGAATGAATGACAGAGTACGGTCATCAACTGAAGCTGTGTTTAGTATGACTGATAACGTTTCACAGATTTACACATCTATTATTTTTCTAATGACAACCAGAGTTGTCCATACAGCTTTTCTGTCATTTAGTATTGCAAAAAGTTGTTTGGTTCAGATTTTGTACTAATAACTAATCATTTTCACTCTGATTTTGTGACTTCACTTCTGCAAAGCTTTAAAAGAAATCAGCAGACTTATTATTCTGAAATCTGTTCAAAAGCATAATACAGTCAAACATTTCCATACTCCATGACATTCTCTGTATACATAGGGCATATTGCATCATGTCTTCCCTTTGCACAGTGGAATGCTGGGAGCTGCAAGCTCAGTTGATGAAAGGTGGTCCTCACAATACTTAAAGCTGTCATATCCTGACATTTGATTAATCAGCTATTTACTATGACCTAGTTTCGCGTTTGGACACAAGTTCATATTTTGTTTTGTACTAGGACTATTGTTTCTTTTTGTATATTGATTACATTTACATATATTTTCTTTTACATTTGGTAGCTCTCATATTACAATTACAATGGCTTCATTTGTTTTTTTGCATATTATTTTGGAGATTTTCTGTTCTAGAATTACATGGATTTACCTATTTTAGCAAAATTATTATTTTTTAGTTGTTTTTAAGGTGTGCCATTTGTGAAAAACCCAATGTTGTCACTTTAAAGTGAATTAAAACACGCTTACATCGTACTAGCCAAATGGCAAGCAAATTTATAAAAAAAATATGTATTAAGAAAAGTAATTTCGAAGCCCGACATTTAGATTGTGGGCAGTAAATATACAGATTAAAATGTTTATACCTGTAGGTAAACTTTCGATCCACACAGTTCCAGGAGAGCAGATTCAATATAAAGTTAATTGGTATAACATGATAAATGATCCTTACTCACCTCCAGGAAGAAATTGACCAAGTATGGGTCCTGTTTAAGCTTTGAACACACGATACACAAGAACTGGATTTCTTCATTTTCAGTGGGGTTGGCCAGAACCTCTCCACACAGACGGATCAGTTTCTGGAGCACAGAACATAAACCAGGCATTATAAAGATTACCAAGATTCAGTGTTTATTCCTCAGTCACCAATAATCCATGAGATTCTAACCACAATCAACTGGAGATGCACTAGTCATGCTTACAGCAGCTCCAGATGTCAGATATCATCATACCGAATAAACGGAACAGTCAATTCATTAATACTATGCATACCTGTACTGGCCTGTGCACATTTATGTGAGGGAGAAGAGGTTGTCTGATTCTTCCAAGTAGTTTGGTGTAGAAAACTAGGACTTGTTGCTTCATGCCGGGAGGACACTGGTAGATAAACATTATATTGCACGTTAATCTAGGGCATGTTAGATCAAAAGGTAATGCACAGTATAAAGTCTTACAGCAGAAATAAAATGTCACCCTGGCTGATATTCACTAAAAATCAACTGACAATTTACCTGCAAAAGAATCATCAATTATTCATAACAGTGATAGAGTTGGAAAGATGGAAGTCAAATTGGAAAATTGCTCAGAAACCTGCTTTTAAATGCCTGATTTTTGCAATTCACTTGTCAGTTCAGTTTCAGTGAAAATCCCCTTTCCCGGTCACTGTCAGGAGGAAAAACAAATGGAAACTCAAAATATTAAAGAGTAACAGACACACATTCAAAGTTTTCCAAATTCTCTCTTTAGAAGATGGCATTGGCCAATGTGAAAGCTATAATGATGCACTCTTTAAATTCCACAGCTACCATCTGCCGAGAGGGGTGTGTAGTCAAAATCCAGACACTTTTCTGTAATAAACCGGATGGGTCCCCCAAAACTCCCTTCATAAGCCCCCAAAGAACAGGCCCGGATTACTCACAAGGCACTTGCTTAGATTACCAAAGTCTTAAAGGAAAACTAAACATTACTTTTCTCTTTTACTTCTATATTAGAAGCACAAGTGAAAGATTAGTCGTTCCTAGTGTGAGGATAAACTGGAAGGTACTTCAGATAGTACACGCCACTTTATCCTCTGACCGGCAGCTGCCATGTTTCCATAGGAAGTAGGCAGACGTCTGGACGGCGACCGGCTCTCTCTGCACTGGGATCAGCAGGGAGGACCTCAACTAGGGGCAAGTGAGGAACAGAATACAGTAAACCCTTGTGTATCTATTAATATACCCGTCAGGGTTACTCCAGATTACCAGGACATGTCTTCCAGGGTTAAAAACTGTTTAGTTGTCCTTTAAGAAAGTGGTGGGAGATAAAGGAACACCACGACCCATTTCCTGTAGCAAACTTCGCTCATATCCCATTGGTTTCCTTAAGTGCCTTCCAGTCAGCTCACACAGAGACTACGACGTCTATAATATAAGCATTGCACCATTGAACACTGTACTCCAGGTATTAGATCAAATCTATGTCACATTTTACAGCAAGTACCACGTTTCTAACATCCCGAGTGCAGGACACGATAGACATTTCTGGTTCTGTAGGTTTAGCACCGAAGACTCACGTCGGCTTTCCCCAGAGTGTACAAGGTCTCCAGGACTTTGTGATGCAGTAAATACTCCATGCAAGGCCCGGTCTCACCAGACTCCCTCTCATTTTCTTCTTGCACCAAAATATCCAGCATCTGCTCCAGGTGCGAGGGGATATTAGTGTCAGTTACTGGAGCTTTGTCATCTGTGTAATGAGAAAGGTATATGGAAATTAGAACTGGTGCCAACGTCCCTTCCACGAAAACGAAGCTACGAGGCTTATACAGTGCGTGTTGTTAATATACCGCGGGAAACCATGCTGCAAAATACATTGGCTGGTGTATATCACCCTAATGAGATAATTAAGGATGTGAACACACACAGATATATTTTGGAAATGCATGCACATTGTTAAGCAAGGCGGGTTCCACCTGTCTTATAGGACAGGCGCAAGTGCAAAAGTGAATAATAAATGGTTCACTAAGAGGATATTGTTATTTTAATGGTTCCTGCTTGATAGAACTCATAAAACACGTAGGTGCAAAAATAAAACAATAAAACTGCAGTTATTTGTGCATCAATGTTCAATCCGCTAATTCACCTGATGTTTCGATGTAGTAATGAGTGATTGCTTTCCAGTGGTAGACAAAGTCTTCTTGGAGCGGCAGTGAAGGAGCGAGCTGGATAAAAACAGATAAAGGAAAGAAGGTAAGTACAGAAGGGAGTGTTCAATGCACGACAAAGCAAACAGAGTGGGAAAAAAATCAAACTAAATGCGCATTACACAGTAATTATGTCACATGTCAGGCTGTATGTAGTACAGCAGCGAAACCAGGAATCATGATGAAGACATCCAGCTTTCATTAAATATATTAGAAAATACAAATACAAGTGGCCAGTCAGCACAAAGTAAGCAAAATGTAGCTTTTATTCCAAATTGTTAAAATATCAATTTTTTTGCAACTGTCAAAATCCCAAACCATATGTCTACTGAGAAAATCTAACGTGACGGCCTAACAGTGCAATGGCCAACCTGCAGAAATTCAGCCGTTGTAGACTATTCCCCCTTAATGCTCAGCCATAAGGCTGGCTGAGCATGATCTAAACCAAGGTCTAGAATAGCTGGAATGGCAATGGTTACCATCACTGCTCTTGCATCACTGCACTTAGCAATGGATTCATTATTTGGTGAATTTTCAATACATAATTTATGCATTTAACCTCACAAGACTTGCTGCACACAGTATAACCAGCAGACTCATCTGTGCTCTCATTATACACGCCAGGATATCACCAAGATGTACACCCAGATCTATTCTGTGACCTCAACTATTATGATCCTCAGCCAAAATGCGGCTGCCCCAAAGCTTACGCAGAATTTTGGACTTTTTTTTAAAAATTCGACATCCACAGTATGAAGATATGAAAAGCACAATAAAACAAAGCTGCAGCCTCTGACGTTGGTCAGCTAAAATGGGAGTTGCCCACCAAGAACAGCAGGCCAGCTTTCAAACATTTCTCAATACAAACAGAAAGTATCCAGGATAATACAATAACCCTGGGAGGAATCCCTGTCTTACGAGTCTAGGAAAAAAAGACCAATAGGTGTTCGGCACAAGTCTGCCATCACTGACCATCCCATTTTGGTCTTCCCATAAGTCTCGTCTAACAGGTTGTAGCTGGACGAGAAATGTAACAAGTTCCGCTACAGTGAAGATCCTCCCCTTCATTATGGGAGGAACCTATATAAGGGTAGCCTATAGATGTTTAGGCCAGACAACAGGAGTGAGTAAGGTCAAAGAAGGAATCCGAGTCCTCATCACCACATCACCTGTGGCTTGATAGGCAAATAAACTAATTTTCAATGGGAGAGGTGTCATTCCCACATCAAGCCACAAGGTGGCGGAGACTCCACAGACACATTTACAAACATGCATTTCTCTGATTTGATCAATTTGCGTGCAATTTTGCCAACACAATCTACAGATCATTTTTCAGAATTTTCTATTCTCTACATTCACAGTATAAGAAATGTTTAGGGAGATAGAGTCCCTGTTTGGATCATCGGTTTTCCCTTTGTACAGACATGCGGAATATGATGAATAAATAATACACCAACAGAACAATAAAGCAGAAAAAAAAACATAAACACTCTGGGTTTTTCAAGCCTCAGGGTATTAAATTATTTTTTACCAACAAGGTAGAATACTAAATAACACAGAGGAACCAAATGCAATTCAAGATTGTCACATTATCCTGTATTTGACCATTGCGCCGTGGCTGACAAAAGACAGGCAATTAAAAAGCATAAATACACGTCCAAAATATATAGCACTAGAAGTGCAACTTGCGTGAAAAAAGTCCTTTGGGTTAAACCTCTTTCCTGCTGCCACCAGGATGGGAGACTCAGGTACTTCTCTTGAGTCAGCCACTGCGCAATGGTTTTTTAATGTGTTTTTTAGATAAAAGGATTAAACCGAATGACCACACTACTTTGTTGAGCCTGATTTCATTACTCGTTTGTGAGTGTACCCCCTCAGCATCTTGTAATACATCCAATTGAATATATTGTGTTGCACTATTGTTTTTTCTGTTTCTCTTCCCGGTACATGTGCCTCAATTCTGTCTGTCTTTCTACTGTACCAAGTGCCCGAGGACCACTTAAGTGGGTGCTGCAGTACTAGAAGAGGAGTATATTTTTATATATTTTTTCACTGTTTATATTGCACTGTTCTATCGAATTTGGGTTAGTGTCACATTTCCTTTTATTATACAGCATGGTATGTATTATTATACACATCCCGGTAGAGTATGTATTATTATTATCAATACACAGCATGGTATGTATTATACACAGCCGAGTAGAGTATGTATTATTATTATACAGCATGGTATGTATTATTATACACAGCTCGGCAGAGTATGTATTATTAATATCATTACACAGCATGGTATGTATTATTATCATCAATACACAACATGATATGTATTATTATACACAGCCCGTATGTATTAATACACAGCATGTTATGTATTAATACACAGCATGTTATGTATTAATACACAGCATGTTATGTATTAATACACAGCATGTTATGTATTAATACACAGCATGTTATGTATTAATACACAGCATGGTATGTATTATTATACAGCATGGTATGTATTATTATTATCAATACACAGCATGGTATTATTATACACAGTATGTATTATTATTATTATCAATACACAACATGGTATGTATTCTTATTATACACAGCCCGGTATGTATTATTATTATTAATACACAGCATGTTATGTATTGTTATTATACAGCATGGTATGTATTATTATACAGCATGGTATGTATTATTATTATCAATACACAGCATGGTATTATTATACAAAGTATGTATTATTATTATTATCAATACACAACATGGTATGTATTCTTATTATACACAGCCCGGTATGTATTATTATTATTATTATTATTATTAATACACAGCATGTTATGTATTGTTATTATACAGCATGGTATGTATTATTATTATCAGTACAAAACATGGTATGTATTATTATTATCAATACACAGCATGGCATGTATTATTATACACAGCCGGTAGAGCAGGGCTCGACAAACCCCGGGCGCCAGGTCGCCATGGCGACCAGGAAATCAGACCTGGCGCCCAGGTATCGTGAGCCCCGCGAGGTGTCCTCAGCAATGGGATCGGGTTTTTTTTTTTTCTATTTCAGCAGCGGTGCGCGAGGGAGCAGAGTGAGTGCACCGGCTGCACAGACTTCCTGCTCCGCCCCCTCGCGCACTGCGTTCTAGCGCTGATCCAGTACTGGGGAGCATAGCAGGGAAGCTGCTCTGAGCCACCGGGCTGCAATGGAAACCGCGCCGCCCCCCCCCTCTCTGCATTGAGGTGTAATCGCAGGGAGGGGGGACACTGATAGGTTAACTTTTTTTTTTTCTTTTAAAAAAAAACGACAACCAAAAAAAAAAAAACCTGCTGTCTTGTGTATGTCTGCGTGGATGTGTTTGTGTGTGTATATGTGTGTGCCTGGATGTGTTTGTGTGTGTATATGTGTGTGCCTGGATGTGTTTGTGTGTGTATATGTGTGTGCCTGGATGTGTTTGTGTGTGTATATGTGTGTGCCTGGATGTGTTTGTGTGTGTGTATATGTGTGTGCTTGGATGTGTTTGTGTGTGTATATGTGTGTGCTTGGATGTGTTTGTGTGTGTATATGTGTGTGACTGGATGTGTTTGTGTATATGTGTGTGTGTGACTGGATGTGTTTGTGTATATGTGTGTGTGTGCCTGGATGTGTTTGTGTATATGTGTGTGTGTGACTGGATGTGTTTGTGTATATGTGTGTGCCTGGATGCGTTTTGTGTATGTATATATGTGTCTGACTGGATGTGTTTGTGTGTATGTATGTGTGACTGGATGTTTGGGTGGGGGGGTGATTTGCGTTCAGAAGTGGAGGGTGCACGGAGAGGACTTTCACCCTAGGCCTCCTAATCAGAATAAAGGATCCTTTATTCTGTATGTATATGTGACAGACTATGTGACTGCGTGTGTTTGTGTTTATGTGCCGTTGTCTGGCTCCTAGATTTTTTAGCTGGCTCCGAAAACTCAGATAAATTTGTCAAGCCCTGCGGTAGAGTATGTTTTATTATTATCAATACACAGCATGGTATGCATTATTATTATTATTATTATACACAGCCCGGTAGAGTATGTATTATTAATATCATTACACAGCATGGTATGTATTATTATTCACAGCATGGTATGTATTATTATACACAGCATGGTATGTATTATTATTATTATTCAGCATGGTATGTATTATTATTCACAGCATGCTATGTATTATTATTATACAGCATGGTATGTATTATTATTATTATTATTCAGCATGGTATGTATTATTATACACAGCATGGTATGTATTATTATTATTATACAGCATGGTATGTATTATTATTATTATTATTATTATACAGCATGGTATGTATTATTATTATTATACAGCATGGTATGTATTATTATTATTATTATTATACAGCATGGTATGTATTATTATTATTATTATACAGCATGGTATGTATTATTATTATTACTATACAGCATGGTATGTATTATTATTATTACTATACAGCATGGTATGTATTATTATTATTACTATACAGCATGGTATGTATTATTATTATTATACAGCATGGTATGTATTATTATTATTATTATTCAGCATGGTATGTATTATTATACACAGCATGGTATGTATTATTATTATTATTCAGCATGGTATGTATTATTATTCACAGCATGGTATGTATTATTATTATTATTCAGCATGGTATGTATTATTATTATTATTATACAGCATGGTATGTATTATTATTATACAGCATGGTATGTATTATTATTATTATACAGCATGGTATGTATTATTATTATACAGCATGGTATGTATTATTATTATTTAGCATGGTATGTATTATTATTATACAGCATGGTATGTATTATTATACACAGCATGGTATGTATTATTATTATTCAGCATGGTATGTATTATTATTCACAGCATGGTATGTATTATTATTATTATTCAGCATGGTATGTATTATTATTATTATTCAGCATGGTATGTATTATTATTATTCAGCATGGTATGTATTATTATTATTATACAGCATGGTATGTATTATTATTATACAGCATGGTATGTATTATTATTCAGCATGGTATGTATTATTATTATTATTCAGCATGGTATGTATTATTATTATACAGCATGGTATGTATTATTATTATTCAGCATGGTATGTATTATTATTATTCAGCATGGTATGTATTATTATTATTCAGCATGGTATGTATTATTATTATACAGCATGGTATGTATTATTATTATACAGCATGGTATGTATTATTATTATACAGCATGGTATGTATTATTATTATACAGCATGGTATGTATTATTATTATACAGCATGGTATGTATTATTATTATACAGCATGGTATGTATTATTATTATTCAGCATGGTATGTATTATTATTATTCAGCATGGTATGTATTATTATTCAGCATGGTATGTATTATTATTATTATTCAGCATGGTATGTATTATTATTATTCAGCATGGTATGTATTATTATTATTCAGCATGGTATGTATTATTATTATTCAGCATGGTATGTATTATTATTATTCAGCATGGTATGTATTATTATTATTCAGCATGGTATGTATTATTATTATACAGCATGGTATGTATTATTATTATACAGCATGGTATGTATTATTATTATACAGCATGGTATGTATTATTATTATACAGCATGGTATGTATTATTATTATACAGCATGGTATGTATTATTATTATACAGCATGGTATGTATTATTATTATTCAGCATGGTATGTATTATTATTATTCAGCATGGTATGTATTATTATACAGCATGGTATGTATTATTATTATTATACAGCATGGTATGTATTATTATTATACAGCATGGTATGTATTATTATTATACAGCATGGTATGTATTATTATTATACAGCATGGTATGTATTATTATACAGCATGGTATGTATTATTATTATACAGCATGGTATGTATTATTATACAGCATGGTATGTATTATTATACAGCATGGTATGTATTATTATACAGCATGGTATGTATTATTATTATACAGCATGGTATGTATTATTATACAGCATGGTATGTATTATTATTATTCAGCATGGTATGTATTATTATTATACAGCATGGTATGTATTATTATTATACAGCATGGTATGTATTATTATTATTCAGCATGGTATGTATTATTATTATACAGCATGGTATGTATTATTATTATACAGCATGGTATGTATTATTATTATTCAGCATGGTATGTATTATTATTATACAGCATGGTATGTATTATTATTATACAGCATGGTATGTATTATTATTATTCAGCATGGTATGTATTATTATTATACAGCATGGTATGTATTATTATTATTCAGCATGGTATGTATTATTATTATACAGCATGGTATGTATTATTATTATACAGCATGGTATGTATTATTATTCAGCATGGTATGTATTATTATTCAGCATGGTATGTATTATTATTCAGCATGGTATGTATTATTATTATTCAGCATGGTATGTATTATTATTATACAGCATGGTATGTATTATTATTATACAGCATGGTATGTATTATTATTATTATACAGCATGGTATGTATTATTATTATACAGCATGGTATGTATTATTATTATTATACAGCATGGTATGTATTATTATTATTATACAGCATGGTATGTATTATTATTATACAGCATGGTATGTATTATTATTATACAGCATGGTATGTATTATTATTATTATACAGCATGGTATGTATTATTATTATACAGCATGGTATGTATTATTATTATACAGCATGGTATGTATTATTATTATTATACAGCATGGTATGTATTATTATTATACAGCATGGTATGTATTATTATTATACAGCATGGTATGTATTATTATTATTATACAGCATGGTATGTATTATTATTATACAGCATGGTATGTATTATTATTATACAGCATGGTATGTATTATTATTATACAGCATGGTATGTATTATTATTATACAGCATGGTATGTATTATTATTATTATACAGCATGGTATGTATTATTATTATTATACAGCATGGTATGTATTATTATTATTATACAGCATGGTATGTATTATTATTATACAGCATGGTATGTATTATTATTATACAGCATGGTATGTATTATTATTATTATACAGCATGGTATGTATTATTATTATACAGCATGGTATGTATTATTATTATACAGCATGGTATGTATTATTATTATACAGCATGGTATGTATTATTATTATTATACAGCATGGTATGTATTATTATTATACAGCATGGTATGTATTATTATTATACAGCATGGTATGTATTATTATTATTATACAGCATGGTATGTATTATTATTATACAGCATGGTATGTATTATTATTATACAGCATGGTATGTATTATTATTATTATACAGCATGGTATGTATTATTATACACAGCCCGGTAGAGTGGACTCTGCTCAGTTCCTGCCACATCAGCTCAGGCCGGGTCCTCCCTCCCTCTCTGCCCCTCTGGCCTATCCTGTCACCTGCACCTCCTTCCCCGGCTCCTGCACAGGAAACTCCCCCACCTGCGGCCTACACACTGCTCCAGGCCCAGCCTGTGCCCCGGTCTGGAGTGCTGGCCCTGCCGGGAATCCCAGCCCCTGCCCGGGAGAGACACTCACCGCTTCCACGGCCTGCTGCAAGATGGAGGTGAATTTGGAGAACATCCTGTCCCGCTGCTGCTGCAGCTTCTCCCGGGAGCTCCGGGACAAGTGGGAGATCTGCTGCCGCCGGCGCTCCAGACTGGAGACTACACAAACACTCACAACACAACACAACAGCCTGACAGAGTGTGACAGGACGACAACAACACACACACACTGACTGACTGACTGACACGCTGCGCCCTCTACTGACCGGATACCGCTACTACTGACTGACTGACTGACACGCTGCGCCCTCTACAGACCGGATACTGATACTACTGACTGACTGACTGACACGCTGCGCCCTCTACTGACCGGATACTGATACTACTGACTGACTGACTGACACGCTGCGCCCTCTACAGACCGGATACTGATACTACGGACTGACTGACTGACACGCTGCGCCCTCTACAGACCGGATACTGATACTACTGACTGACTGACTGACACGCTGCGCCCTCTACAGACCGGATACTGATACTACGGACTGACTGACTGACACGCTGCGCCCTCTACAGACCGGATACCGCTACTACTGACTGACTGACTGACACGCTGCGCCCTCTACAGACCGGATACTGATACTACGGACTGACTGACTGACACGCTGCGCCCTCTACAGACCGGATACTGATACTACTGACTGACTGACACGCTGCGCCCTCTACTGACCGGATACTGATACTACTGACTGACTGACTGACACGCTGCGCCCTCTACAGACCGGATACTGATACTACGGACTGACTGACTGACACGCTGCGCCCTCTACTGACCGGATACTGATACTACTGACTGACTGACTGACACGCTGCGCCCTCTACAGACCGGATACCGCTACTACTGACTGACTGACACGCTGCGCCCTCTACAGACCGGATACCGCTACTACTGACTGACTGACTGACACGCTGCGCCCTCTACTGACCGGATACTGATACTACTGACTGACTGACTGACACGCTGCGCCCTCTACAGACCGGATACTGATACTACTGACTGACTGACTGACTGACACGCTGCGCCCTCTACAGACCGGATACCGCTACTACTGACTGACTGACTGACACGCAGCGCCCTCTACTGACCGGATACTGATACTACTGACTGACTGACTGACACGCTGCGCCCTCTACAGACCGGATACCGCTACTACTGACTGAATGACTGACTGACTGACACGCTGCGCCCTCTACTGACCGGATACTGATACTACTGACTGACTGACACGCTGCGCCCTCTACTGACCGGATACCGCTACTACTGACTGACAAGCAGCGCCCTCTACTGACCGGATACCGCTACTACTGACTGACTGACACGCAGCGCCCTCTACTGACCGGATACCGATACTACTGACTGACTGACACGCTGCGCCCTCTACTGACCGGATACTGAAAGGGTCAGAAATGAAAGTAGGAGGAGCTAGGGACTTAGTCCCCTCCCAAAAACATTTTTTTATTAAGTTAATTATTGATTCAGCGTTAAAAAAAAACACTGAGTGAAAAAAAAGTTTTGTTGTCCTTTAAAGGACAACTGTAGCAAAAAAATTAACTTATGTTTAATTGACAGATTTTATCAAGTGTAAATGATTTATAAAGAAAATCTTTAATGACTGCCTTCTTTACTCCATATCGTTCTCTCAGGGGGCAGACATGTTGTTTAGAATCTTTACTCCATATAGTTCTCTCAGGGGGAAGACATGTTGGTTAGAATCTTTACTCCATATAGTTCTCTCAGGGGGCAGACATGTTGTTTAGAATCTTTACTCCATATAGTTCTCTCAGGGGGCAGACATGTTGGTTAGAATCTTTACTCCATATCGTTCTCTCAGGGGGCAGACATGTTGTTTAGAATCTTTACTCCATATCGTTCTCTCAGGGGGCAGACATGTTGTTAAGAATCTTTACTCCATATTGTCCTTTCAGGGGGCAGACATGTTGTTTAGAATCTTTACTCCATATCGTTCTCTCAGGGGGCAGACATGTTGTTAAGAATCTTTACTCCATATTGTCCTTTCAGGGGGCAGACATGTTGTTTAGAATCTTTACTCCATATCGTTCTCTCAGGGGGCAGACATGTTGTTAAGAATCTTTACTCCATATTGTCCTTTCAGGGGGCAAACATGTTGTTTAGAATCTTTACTCCATATAGTTCTCTCAGGGGGCAGACATGTTGGTTAGAATCTTTACTCCATATCGTTCTCTCAGGGGGCAGACATGTTGTTTAGAATCTTTACTCCATATCGTTCTCTCAGGGGGCAGACATGTTGTTAAGAATCTTTACTCCATATTGTCCTTTCAGGGGGCAGACATGTTGTTTAGAATCTTTACTCCATATCGTTCTCTCAGGGGGCAGACATGTTGTTTAGAATCTTGGGTCAGATGAAGAAAGATCTGACCTATGTGACCAAAGATTCTAAACAAAATGTCTGCCTCCTGGTATATGGAGTTAAGATGGCTCAATAAGGTACTTTATTTATATTTTTTCATGAAAGCATTTCTATATAACATGCCTACACTTGATAAAATCCTTTCATTAAACACAACTTCCTTTTTTTGCTACAGTTGTCCTTTAATCTCACATCTCTCTGCTGTGTCTCTAGCTGGGGGTATACCCCTTTGGAGTCTTTCTATTCTCAAAAGGACAAACGATAGTTCCGAAAAGTTTCTTAAAGTGCACCTTATATGAATATAATTCCACGTGCTCTTTCAGTGAGCCTAGCTGCCGTCAAAATATACCTGTGAGATTATTTTCACCTTGAGACTGAAGCTCCTATCAGCATGCCTTCTGTGGGATCCACCCCTTAGATGGTTACCTTCTGCATCCAGGCAACATATGCCCTGAAATAAATGGATAAGGTGGCAACCCTGCATCACCATACCTCCCGATACTTCAGAGAGTCCAAGAGGAACACTTTTATTTTTTGTGGGAGTGACAGAAGGTGCGGCCAATATGTGATTGGTCAAGTAATTGAGACTAATGATAAAGTACTATATTTCTAAAACATATAAACATGTTTACGGCAGTTTTAACATACTTTCTGTCAGCGACATTCTCTCACTGCTCCTGCAGTGAATATGTATGAATAGCCAGGGAACTGTGGCAATATCCAAGTTGCTCTTAGCATTGTTTCATTGATTGTACACGTCCAAATAAATTACCGGACTGCTAATGATTAAAAACAACGAACAGCATATCCTGTCTGGCCTGAGACTATAGTTACTTTGCGTTACAGAGAAATCCAACATCTGCGGGCTCCATATGGGTAATGTTATTGATGATTTCAGTCTCTTGAGGGACAATCAGAGCATATTCCTGGAGAAGCCAGTTTCATTCCCAGCTTTTCTAATAGTTGGACATTATTATTGCCGTTTCTGGTGCCAAATACATTGTTTTTGAAAACATATTCTGTTTTCTTCTACAGGAATTTTCATTTCTCTGTGTTACTTCTACAGAGGGAATAACGTCATTTGTTTTAAAAATATTAACACATTTTGCCCTGTTTTGCTGAATGTCCTACTTTTTAAATTATATATATATATATTATGTATTGCAAACATGAAAGGGTTAAAGGTTCAGTTCCCCCTACATTTGGAAAGCTTAGTCTTTTACTCTTCCAATTGCCTACAGGTAGGGTTGGCACCCAGCCGGTATTTTACCGGCAGGCCGGTAAAAAATTGGCTTGATGCCAATGTGAAGTCTATGGAGGCAGCAGTAAGGCCGGTATTTTTTTGTAGAAAAGGTGGCAACCCTACCTACAAACCCTACCTACAGCCTGCACATAAAGTGTAATTAGCTGTAGTGCTGCTGTCGTTATACAGACAGTCCCCAGCCCCTTCTTACTGGATGTCACTGACTTTAGAGACACTGGTGAAGCTATAACTGCAGGGGAACTGTAAATTGTTTTAAAAGTATAAATCAGTGCAGACATTAGCAACATATACAACATACAGAAAGTTAGCTGGGTTCAACTTCCCCTTTAAAGGAGAAAACGTGCTCTATCAGTGACCGTCTCTCACTGCTCCTGATGAGATGTGTGATGAAGGTGTGATGAACACCTTATGTCAGTAGGGTTGCTACCTGGCTGTTTTTTTTACCGGCAGGCCGGTAAAAAAATTGGCACCAGGCCAATGTTAAGTCTATGGAGACAGTACCAAGGTCAGTATTTTTTTGAAGAAATGGGGTCAACCCTATATGTCAGGGGCGTCCAACATGCGGCCCACGGGCCAAATGCGGCCTGCCAGGCATCGAGGTGTGGCCCGCGTGAGCGCTGCACCGGTTCCCTGCACATAACTCCTCAGAATCTAGTGCGCGTAATCCCTCCGCTACCCTGCGCGTGAGGTCAGCGCAAGGGTCAGAGGAAGGGGAGAAGCGCACCAGCACCACAATTAAATGCAGAGTAGGGGTCTGAAGCTCTCAGCCCCCTTCAAAAAGAAAACACAAACAAAACTGTGTGGTTGGGCAGGTACTGTGTGAACAAAAGTGTGACTGTATGAAAGTGTGTGTCAGTGTGACTCTGTAAGTATGTGACAGTGTTTGTGTGTCAGTGTGACTATATGCAAGTGTGTCTTTGTACTATATGTGTGTCTGTATAAGTGTGACTCTATATGTGTGTGTCATTGTGACTCTGTAAGTATGTGACTGTGTTTGTGTGTGTGTGTCAGTGTAACTATATGTAAGTGTGTGTCAGTGTGACTATATGTAAGTGTGTCTTTGTACTATATGTGTCTGTATGTGTGACTGTGTCTTTGTGTAAATGTGCCTGTGTGTGTGTGTAAGTGTGACAAAATATATTAATTATATCTTTATGTATGAGTGTAAGAAAATAGACAGCTATTAGATGGAATAAATTAGACCTATCCTGATATGATGACAAGAATAAATAAAATCTGTGTGAATGAAAAGCTATCGAGTATTGTGAATGACAAATACATGAGATTGCTGAAAATGTGGACACCGTGGCTTTCTAGCCCTTATGGTAGATCTGTTAAAACTAATATAGTCTAATTATTGATTATGTTAAGCTAAGTAATTACAAACATCTTTTTTTTTTTTCTTTTTATTAATATTAAGTTTTATATCTGTTATCATATACTTTGTAAATAATTCTGATAAATTCTATAATCGGTTAAACAATTTTATAAATGACACAGTGACACAATGTAATATTTAGAAGATAAGTTTATAACCTAATAAATCCAAATAAAGATATATAGTGTAATAAAAAGTGTGTGTGACTGTCTGTATTTTTGTATGTGTGTGGATTTGTGTATGCATGTGTGGCAGTGAGTGTATTTGTGTTGATGTGACTGCATATTTGTGGCTGTGTGTGAATGTGTGTATTTAATGTTAAGTGTTTTTTTCTTTTACTGTGAGTTTTATTGCACATTATTGTATGTGACACACACATGTGCATGCTGCACATTACTGTTTATTTATATGTATATATATATATTTTTTTTTTCTTCTTCTCTGAATTAAAAATGAATGCGGCCCCCGCACACATACATTTATGAACAGGAAAAAACTTGGACAACCCTGCCCTATATGTGTGAATAGCAGGGAAACTTTATGCCAAGGTAGCAGATTAAATTTAAACACACTTTTTCCAAATAACAGTGGATGGTAGTGACGGGTGATGGCTAACCTTGGCACTGCACACAGCGGGGGTTGTGTATAAATAGCAATTCAGTGCCAAACTTCCAAAATTGGAGCAGTCCATAGCAACAATGGTTCCCATTCAGATTGCCCCAGGTTTAGAACTTTGCTCCCTAATTTTTCTTCGTGGCATCTGGTTACTGTTTGATAAAGAGAGATTTCTGATATACTCATGTTGTTTGACAGCCAGAGAGCAGAAAGCCTCTTGGGTTTGTTTATTGCCTTGGGAATGAAGGTCTGGAGAGTTTATATCTTGAGGTCCTCAGGATGACAAGACTCATCTTCAGGCTTTTTATAATAACCTCTCTCCCTGGTCTCAGATCTGTCTAGATATTGTAGCTACAAAACTACAAGGGTCTGGATTAAAGATTACATTTTTCTATTATATTTTTTATTGTGACCGATTTACATTCAACCATACATATGTAGAAAAACATATACGTATATATTTTTATTGTGACAGATATACATACAATACAATACATACAAAACTATGTGAGTACATTTAAAACAGTTATAGTTGTAACTTTCCATAAACAATGCTACAATTTTTGTATTATTATGTATAAAAAACTGTATTATACCAAACGAAAGTTTGCGTTTTAAACACAGTCCAGAGGGCGTATAGCTAAGAACCAAAAGGAGACATTAGATTTTTGGGTATACATGGCTCCCTCTTATCAGTATCCAAATAACAAATTGACAGCTTGTTAAGGAACCAGCCACCTACTATGGCTCATCGATTGTACAACAGTAAAGATTTCATTGTATGCATTGCAACTAAGGCTTGATTTGAGAACTAGAAACATGACTTGGATTTAGGCTCAAATATGAAGGAATTAATAGCAAGACCAGTATAAGGATTTTTGATACTTTGATTCACCTGTATGTGTTTTACAGCAAACACAAAACATTATTTTAAACCCCATAATTTGTTATACAGTAATATACACCGATCAGCCATAACATTATTATATATATACACCGATCAGCCATAACATTATATTTATATATACACCGATCAGCCATAACATTATATATATACACCGATCAGCCATAACATTATATATATAAACACACCAATCAGCCATAACATTTTATATATATATATATATATATATATACACCGATCAGCCATAACATTTTATATATATATATATATATATATATACACCGATCAGCCATAACATTATATACATACACACTAATCAGCCATAACATTATGGCCACTGACGGGTGTCAAGCCGGCGGAGGCAGTGTGATGCTTTGGACTGACAGGCGGCAAGCCGGCGGAGGCAGTGTGATGCTTTGGCCAATGTTCTGCTGGGAAACCTGGGGTCCTGCCATTCATGTGGATGTTACTTTGACACGTACCACCTACCTATGCATTGTTACAGACCATGTACACCCTTTCATGGAAACGGTATTCCCTGATGGCATTGGCCTCTTTCAGCAGGATAATGCGCCCTGCCACAAAGCAAAAATGGTTCAGGAATGGTTTGAGGAACACAACAACGAGTTCAAGGTGTTGACTTGGCCTCATAATACTCCAGATATCAATCGAGCATCTGTGGGATGTGCTGGACAAACAAGTCAGATCCATGGCGTCAGGACAGGACTGACAGTGCCACTGTGCACTGCGGCAGTGCTGATACTCAACCTCCCAAGGAAGTGACCATCCTGGCAAGCTTTTTTTTTTTTTTTAAAGGGGCTTCAAGTGTGCCCCCAGGACTGCGGGCCCTATCAGCCATAATGGTTGTATTCCCCTGATGGCATCTCTAATTCTAACCTCTAAGTGTCTACTGATCTAGAAAGTTGTATTGTTCACATATGTTCACTTTGCGCAATTTATTCACTAGAGAAGGAAGAAGTTTTTTTTGGTTAGTTCCCCAACTCTCTCTGCCTCTGTAGCTATCAGTGGACTTGCTGTAGAAGTCAGAAGGCTTGTGGATGACCAGCTAGCCCATAAAGTCTCTCTAATTTTTCTAACCTCCCTGGACAGTAATTATTCTATCTTTAAAGAGGACCATACCAGGAAATCAGGGGAAGGCTGATTTTAAAGAGAGAGGGCATGCCAACCATCAGATCATGCGTGGCTTCCATTGTCGCTCTGGGGCAAAGTTTGAAAAGTAGAGCAATTGGCATAGAATTCAACAGAATGTCCCTGCTGATTGTTCCAAATTTACCACCTAAAAGAGAATTGCGAAAATCAAGTAATAATGAGCCTAAAAGATACTTCCAAATATAGGAGCGAGACAATGGTGCTTACTCTCACGCCTTCAGATGTTAACCATATGTTAACCCTTTGCAGCTGGAAAAAATAATAACATAGTAACATGTTATTGTAACATAGTAATTTGGGTTGAAAAAACACACAAGTCCATCAAGTTCAACCCTTCTACCTGTCATTCCATTTTGATCCAAAATAAGGCAAAAAACCCTAAGGAAGATATTTCTAATTTTGCCTCCTGGGGGAAAAATTCCTTCTTGACTCCAAAAGGGCAATCAGGTTTCTCCTTGGATCAATAAGCTCTATTATTAATGCTTATTCTATTATTAATTGCCCTGTATGTCCAGCGTTTCTAAAAAAAAACCCATCCAGACCATGTTTAAATGCATCTATTGTGGTTGATAGCACTACCTCTCTTGGCAATGAGTTCCATAACTTTATTGTCCTAACCGTAAAGAATCCATTCCTTTGCTGTCTATGAAATCTTTGCTCTTCCAGTCTCAGGGGGTGACCTCTTGTTCTTTGTACCTTTCTGTTAATGAACAGGTCACTGGAGAGCTCCTTATATTGGCCCTGCACATATTTATATAATGTTATCATATCCCCTCTGAGACACCCTTTTTCTAACGCATATAAATGCAATTTTTATCTAAGATCCTCCAAACCCCTTATTAATTTTGCACTTTTTCTAGTTCATTAATATCCTTTTTAAGGACTGGTGCCCAGAATTGTACTGCATATTGAAAGTGAGGTCTTACCATTGATTTGTAAAGAGGCAAGATGATATCCTCTTCCCGTGAATCTATACCTCGTTTTATACATGCCAATATCTTATTGGCCCTTGCAGCTGCTGACTGGCATTGGGCACTGTTGCCAAGTCTGTTATCAACAATGATTCCTAAATCCTTTTCGTTAGTAGTTTTTCCCAGGGAAATACCATTTAAAGTATATGTTGCTTTGTTATTATTTTTCCCATAATGCATAACTTTACATTTGTCTATATTGAACCTCATTTGCCACTTAATTGCCCAGTCCCCCACTCTGTCCAAATCTTCCTGCAAAGAAAAAACATCAAGATTATGAAAATATTACTTTGTTTATTGTTAGCTGTGCATTACCACTATCAAGATCTAAAGTTTGTTTGTTTATAAACTTTATAGGTTGTATATACATAATGACTAAAATTCTTAACACACCTGGTCCAAAAACCTACACAGCTTTGTTTGTATGTAAACACCTTTGTAAAATAGAAACATAGAATGTGTCGGCAGATAAAAACCATTCGGTCCATTTAGTCTGCCCAATGTTCTAAATAAAATTGGAAATCTAATTGTTTGTGTTGTTTTTTTTTGCATTTAAAATAAAAAATATTTTGAGAAAGTTTGTCATTTTTTTTCAAGGGATAGTAAAAATATGAAGGACTGTCCTTAAAAACTGTTATGTCACTGCTCCTTGTCTAATAACTTGTGTACATTACCAAAGTGCTGCTCTTAAAATGACCTCACATTAGAATACCTGCTGACAAAAATACATTGCACCTTAAAGGACAACTCTAGACAAAAATGAACTTATGTTTAAATGAAAGATTGCATCAAATGTGATTATTTTAAATAGAAATGTTTTTAATAAAAACAAATCTTATTGAGCCCTCTTTACTCCTTAAAGCTGTAATGGGGGCAGACATGTTGTTTAGAATCTTCAGTTCGATCTTCATTCTCCTTGGATCAGACCCAACATTCTAAACATGTCTGCTCCCTGTTAAAGCAGTTTGGAGCTACAATAGAAATATTCTTTAATTGAATTAATTTCTATAGATACTATCTAAACTTAATAATGCAATTTTTCAATAAAACAAGTTGTCCCTTAATGATCCCCATGGAGTATGCACCAGTTTCAAATAAATAAAGTAAACATGTCATTAGTGAATGCATATAAGTATACATGCACATATAAGAGAAATCCCTCATGCACCCCTTGCCTGTAAGGCTGCAGAGCCCAAACCCCTGATCTCCTCTCTCCTGTGCTGGTTCAGCTCCTGTATTAGAATGGGCAGGAGCACAGGAGGAGACAGCCTGGGCAGACCCACCCCTCAGAGTAAAGGGGGGGACACACACACAGCCAGGCTGGGAGCTGCTAAGCATGGAGTGACAAGGGGGTTTTTGGCCAGAGGCTCTGCACCAGCTATTGCCACATCTGTGATCAGAAGGAGACAGCCAGGTCTGTGCAGAGGGAGCATCCATTCACCTTCCCTCTCCCCTCCTCCCTGCAGACATGTCTGCTAAAGGTAGGTGAGCAGCCTGTCCAGTGACAATCCCAGGTGGGCAGCCCTTTTGTTTGGGGGGGCCAATCTCATTGCTTAATGGACATTGGTGCAAAGGACAGGGAATGCTGCACACACTGCAGCTGCATTGAGTCATGCACATTGCTGCACTGTGTAGTGCTGATGGAATCTGCTGTGTACAGATAGTGTAGTGCTGTGGATATACATGCATGGTTTGTACTGCAGGCTTGCCGTTAACCCTTCCAGCCTTGCAAATGGCTTTCGACCCCCTCTGGCACTTAAATGGTTAAGCTTGTTCACTGCAACTGTTCTTCTTGCTTGCTGTACAATACACCTCATTGGATCAGGTCTGGATTTGAACCCTTTCAGTGCCAGAGAGCTGTGCAATAACACACACTTGCTGTCAAGGAGGTAAAAGATATTTTTTTGCTGAATCCCTAATATTGGTCCTGGCTCTGGACTGCATTTCAGTCTGCATTTCCCACGTGACTGGTTGCATTGCTGGATGTGTATATTAGATTACAGTACTGCATATTATTAGTATTCACACTGGACTGCTAGATCTCTTGGGCTGTGGGGTTTCCTGCATTGCATGCAATGACAGATTGCAAACTAGAACACTACAGGTTATTATTACTATGTTACTGCTTTTCAGAGTGTTTCCTGGGCCCCTGAGCCTAAATCCAGCTCTGGTGGTGCTATGTCTGGCATTTAGCTTGCACTGGGTCTGCCTTACCTGATTGTCAGTAAAGGAATTAAGTGTATGGTATCTCAAGAACTTCTGTGTGTTGTCTTTATGGTTCCTTTTTTTTGTTTTTTTTTACCAAGTGGAGGGGTTACTTGTTGGGAGTGTTGCCGAGTAATTATCCCCTCGGTATATTGACTGAAGTTTAACTTGCTGGTTGGTCAGTGATATTAGGACTAAAGCTGGGATTTCTCCTAGTCTCACCACTTGGTGGCCACAAGTTGGGCCACAGAACTAGACAGTGTATAAAGTTCTAAAGCAATCAGCATGAACATTCCAGTCTTAGAACCTTTCCCCAGATGGTCCAGTCTTAGAACCTTGCCCCAGATGGTCCAGCCTTAGAACCTTGCCCCAGATGGTCCAGTCTTAGAACCTTGCCCCAGATGGTCCAGTCTTAGAACCTTGCCTCGATAGGTTCAGTCTTAGAACACCTGTATCCAAAAACCTTCACAGCTGTCTTTGTATGTAAACGCCCCTGTAAAATAGAAGCGTAGAATGCGTCGGCAGTCTCACCACTTTGTGGCCACAAGTTGGGCCACAGAACTAGACAGTGTATAAAGTTATAAAGCAATCAGCATGAACATTCCAGTCTTGCCCCAGATGGTCCAGTCTTAGAACCTTGCCCCAGATGGTCCAGTCTTAGAACCTTGTCCTAGATGGTCCAGTCTTAGCCCAGGCATAACTCTTAGAGCGAGCTATTCACTAAAAGGTGAGTTGAGGTGAGACGAACATCTCACTAATTTAACAAAATGGACTATACATTGTGCAGAGACAAACCTAGTGGGTTTCTCCAGCTACAAAAACTCAGCTGACTGTGGGTATTGCAGAGTTCCATCTTTATAAGACAACTTGTATTTCAAAATAATACAAATAATGTACCTTATTGAGGACTTCTTGCTCCAAACTGCTCTAACAGGGGGCAGACATGTTGTTTAGAATCTTGGGTCAGATCTTTCTTCATTCGACCCAGGGAGAATGAAGAACTGTCCCAACATACTTAGCAACATGTCCCCTGATAGAGAAGTGTGGCACAAAGATTGCTTAATAGGGTAGCTTATTTGTATTCTTTCATTAACATATTTCTATTTAAAACACCTACACTTGAAGCAAGCTTTCAATTAAACAGAACTTAATTTGTTGCCTACAGTTGTCCTTTAAAAACTCTCACTGATTTAGCAAAGCATGGCTTACACTGTATACGCATGGTTTCATTATTGCAGAGTAAATAACACCTTTACTCATCTCGGAAGAAGGTGTCTGCTAAATAATCACCTAATTACACTGGCAACACGTATTTAATTTATGGATAATTATAAGTAGTGTAGATATTAACCCATTGTATATTAACAGTGCGTCGGCATTTCAGGATATGTGTAAGTAAAAGGGCCGTTTCGCTGTATTCTTGGATATAGATGTAGAATAGGTTTTAAATACACTGTCACCTATATAGTATTTATACAGTGAATATAGAGAATTAAAAAAGAAAAAATATTATAAAACTAGCCAGCTATTGTGTTATTAGAATTGCAGGAAAATCCATTAATTAAAAGAAATACCGTATGTTTTTTTAATGTGTCTTCTGTTTATGACATCACCACTGATCCACTGAACATAAGCTAATTTGCATATCAAGCCTCAGGTGATGTCATCAACAAGACATTTGTAAAACACATAAAGAAAAAGCACAAAAGAGAAAATTATGAGAAAACCAGTAGCGCTTCTAATATTCTGCTTCTTCCCTGAACGCTTGCGAATCTCTGCGACTTCTAATGTGTAAATGGGTGGGGAGCGGGCGGGGACAGAGTGGTGGAGATAGCAGGTGTGGGTGGGCAGAGGGTGAGAATAATAAGAATGGAAAGAGGGTGGGTGGGCTTGCCAAATCTGCAATTGGTTCCCTCTACATACACAGGAATTCCAAATACTACCCGGCATCATGTGATTGATATTGGGGTGGATCTGATTGGATTAGGACAGGTGTTGGCGTGTATACAGTGTGAAGCAAGTAGTAAATGTGGCATGAACCAGGAAAAAAAAAGGATTGGGGAACAGCATACTTGATGAGCACTAAAAATGTTAAAAGAAATGAATCATTATTTATTTTTTGTGGTTAGAGTGTCTGTCTTTTTTAATTTTTTTTAATTTTTATCTATACGTTTGCTGGTGGGTTGTAAAACACAGTGCTGATAAAAAATTCGCCTTTTTGTATGAAAGTAAAGTACCTGTTGGAATTAATTAGCCCCCCCCCCCTCCCCGGCTAGAGGAATGCGGTTTTTCCACGAAAGCAATCTGCAAACAAGCAGAGGTAAATACAGCTAAAATAGGCACGAATCTTCCATAAACATATTTACCTAGTGATCATACAACGACACACAGCTGGGAAGGCTCGGCACTGTGTGTAAACACGCTATGACTATCTCGCACATTGGAGGCGCATGCAGGTTTCACACAATGTTTACTGTATAGGAAATAGGAAGTATATATAATCAAGGGTCCATTCACCTGCCAGGTTACAAATATCACAGGCATCCTACTAAAAACACATTTCATACCTCCTGGCAATTTTAAGGGCCCGAAAAAATATTAATGTCGTGGGAGTGGCTGAAGGTGTGGTTGTGGGTGGGGCTTGATAGCTAGTTCTGTAATTTGGAATATGAATTTTTTTTTTTTAACTCTGTACACTCATACACAACAAAAAATCGGAGCTCCTGGAAAAGAGGGTCACTAGAGAGGAGAAGAGACTATTTACTTTCAGAATCTGGTCTCACATTGGTAAGATCAATGTTAAAGGGATCTGCCAAGCATCAAATCAGATTCATTGTACAGATTTTTTCTGTATGCAGATACATACAGGGACCCCTTAGGAATCTCTTTCAAAGTTTCCTGCTCTAGCCGACATGTTTCTGTTGTTTACATTGCAAGAGGCTTGTTCATCTGAACAGATCCTCTTGTTATGTAAACAACAGCAGAAGGGAGATCTGAAGCCGATTTGAGTTCATTCAGAGGCATAGGTTTTTACAAATTACAGCATGCAGATTAAATGAATAATTAGCATGCTCTACCTCCTGATTCAAATTTTGCAGATTTTGAGTGTATAGCTCAAAATCTACCCAGTAGTGTGCATGCCCAGCAATTCCCCCTTTGAGAGTAATGGAGAAAGCACTTGGCAGCGTGACTGTGAAGTATCTGTGGAGTGGCAGAGGGATTCCTAATGATCACATGTGCATTCCAATGGATTTCTATTGGAGGCTTCTGATTGGCTGTCAGGTGATACTGGGGATGGCTAGCTTCAACAACAGAATAAGTCCCATCTAAGGAAAAAATAGACTTTAATATAGTCCATAACTGCCCACCCAAGAAGGAGTTGGCTGAAGACCCTGGCTTTGTCAAAAATCCAACAGCTGTTGAACTTCTGCTCCCACCACTTTTAGCCATCCAGCCACTGACTGGTAGTGATGAGAGTATTAGTTTTATTTCGGTGGGCCAGTTCTGTCTTATCATGATTTGCTGCCGTTTTTATTGTGATTCAGATAAACACCTTGCAAGTAATGATTGTATTAACAATGGCAGGAAATCAGGCCAGTGGAGTAAAGGATCTATTTTAATATCACAGCTTTCTATTACCGTATATATTACAACAATGAAAAAGGCTCTTTAACGCTTGGACTATCACAGAACTCTCTAGCCACAGAGCAGTGATTCAAGTCTGATGTTTGGGAAACAGAACTGGTCGACAAAGTATTTTTTTTCTCATACCTTTTATTATTGTATCCAGTACTAATCTAGATGATTTGAAATAAACTTCTTCTGTTTAGATCTGTCTAGAGCCTTCACATGGCTAATAAAAGCCATTGAATTCTCCCCTAACTACATGCTGTCATTTAATCAGCAGCTTCTCTTTGATAGTACTCTGAGTGAATGAGTCGGCCAACTTCAGTGGGGGTGATTCCCTAAAAGTGATGCTTTAATTGCTTTCTATTTGATTATATTTTACAATGCATACCTTCAAAACTTTCTTTTTGCAGGCTTTCTCTCATGGAGTCATCTTTCCATGATAATGAAAAACGTGGATGAGCATCTCCTGGGAGCCAATCAGGGTGTTCCCATAAATGGCGATAGCCAAATAGCGGATGTGACAAATCTCCACTGGGGGAACTGCTGGACAAGTGCACTTATGAGTGTACAGCTGTATGCTTGAAATCTAATAAAAAGATGCCGGGGGTGGAGCATGCAACTGTTATTGAATATTTAGCGTGCAAAATACATTTTTGTATTGTTTGCAATGGACCTTGAAAATGTCTACCAAAATGCTCATAGCTTACTCAATTTGCAATGTAGCCAATGATTCACCCTCAATACGAGGGCAGGCATATTTCTTTATAGAGTGAATAGAAATCAACATGGGCAACTTCGTCTCTCACAGGCATCCTCTGGATTGTTTCCTCCCCTACCCTTTGGAGTGAGGTTTGCTTGAGGGTCAGAAGCTATATCCCAAATTCCCAGAGACTGACTAAAGCATATCTGGCACATGCAGATTACCATTACTAGTTACATTCACAGAATGGTATACGTCCCATAAAATGTAATACCAAGAATGATGGTGCTAAAGGGAGAGAACAGATAGGGGGATATGGGTAATATTCACATATATGGAGAGGTATAATATAGTTATGAGGGGAATTGTTTCACAAATTAAAAAAAAGAGAGAGATAATGCGCCAAAGTTATAATTTGCAGGCCAAGCGACTGATGCAAAAAAAAACTATTTCCCGGAAAAGGTGGTAAATGTTAGTACAATCATGAAAATGTAATAATGTCTGGCTCTGATAACAGGCGCTCCAGGGTCAGCATTTTTTAAGAAGACAACTGTCAACAAAAAAATGAAGTTTTGTTTCATTGAAAGATTGTGTCAAGGGTAGACATTTTAAGTAGAAAAATACAAATAAAGTATCTTATTGAGGCCTCTTTTGCTCTATAGAGCTCTACAAGGGGGCGGACATGTTGTTTAGAATCTTCGGTCAGATCATGTGACCCAAGGAAAATCTGAGCCAAGATTCTAACATGTTTTGTTGGTGCTGGTGCCACACAGAGCAGAGAGGGCTCAATAAGGTGCTTTATATTATTATTCCATTCAAGCATTTCTATTTTAACTGCCTACACTTGATGCAATCTTTCAATTAAACATAACTTTTTCTTTGTCCACAGTCATCCTTTCAATCCTACTGCAGACCATCTTTGTAGCTAGCTCCCTGGCATTTGAATGACTAGGATATTGATGTCTTGCTTCTTTTTATTTTTTTTTTTATCCATCCAACACACAAACTGTTAAAATAGTTTTGCTTTTGTGTCTTTGGTTTTCTTTGTAACTCTGTAGCAGTTACACAAATTATAAACAGGGGTGTGTTCCTCCACTCTCCAGGCAATTGATAATACAGTATAATTATCAGTTACCATAGGAATTCATGCCCACAGCATAACATGTTTAGGAATTATTTAACCCTGCTTGTAGGGTTGCCACCTTTTTTGGATACGGATACTGGCTCTGCTACCTACATGGGAACATCACATACCAGCTAAGTTCATATCAATGGTTTCACCTAATACCGTATATCCTATAGCAATGTGTGGAACAAACATCTTCCCTTTGAATCGTCACAATCTTCTGTGCTCCCTCTTCTGCTCCAGGGCTGACATCCTATGGAACTCCTCCAAGGCTCTTACTTCCATCTTTTTACATGATCTGCCTGCTCCCTCACATTAACTCCTACTTCACTGCCATGCTTCCAAATTGTTTATTTTCCCATTCTCCATCAGCAAACCCATTATCATTCAAATTTACAAATACTTTCCTCCCTCCTAGTTTACATGATTGGCACACAGACACCCCCCTAGAAGTGACCGAGGGTTGTCAGTCCGTCCCAGCTTCACAGAATGATTTCATTCAAGTCTTCCTTTCTATACTGTTTGCCCTGTGCAGTCCGTGTTGTGTGTCTGTGAGTAAGGGAATGTGTGGAGTTTGGCATACTGCTGTCTACTTCCAGGGAATGGCACTTTTCCGTTTCTCAATCCACACCCTTTCTCTTACACCCTGCCAAAAAAACACCCAGCAGGTCTCACAACCCACTGCTCTCCATGGAAAAATACTTCACAGACAGGCCACGTCCTGTTCAAACATGACCTGAGATGATGAAGAAGGGGGACGGGCCATAGTTATCAAGGGAAAACTTGATTATAGCAATTATCAAAAAAAATCTGTGTTATTCTATTCATGTTTATGAGCATGACTTCAAATCTAGCACTTTCCTGTGAGCCCCCTGCCTTGTTAAAGGGGATAACCTGTGTTCAGCCTCTTGCTAGACCCTTTTAAATGCCACAGTGCAGTACTCTGCAAGACATTTCCCGCCTTACTTGGCGCGCAAAGGGTTACAATATGTTTTGGGAAGCGTAGCCTCCAGCAGTTGTTATAGTCAATTGAAAATGATCTATACATTGTGTTAGCAAAACTGCAAGCAAATGCCTAAATTAGGAGAAAAATGGGTTTTAAATGTGTCTGTGGAGTCTCATGCTTATGACATCACCTGTGGCACTGTATGCAAATAAACTGCTTTTCGATCTTTGGGGGCTGCAGGTGAGTGAAGTGGCTAACATATTGTTCATCATTGTGTATAGAGGGGGAAGGTTGCAGGCAAGCGTGTAACAGTCATGTGTGGCCAGCAAAAACAGGCTGACTTGGCATCCCTACCTGTACACCTGAAGGAAAAAACCTGCAGACACCTAGACTGTACAGGCCTCTGTACAATACATGTATGCATATGTCCAATGTTGCTTATTTTGCTGCCCAGCTGCAGCAAAGTGCTGAGTGTCAGTGTGAGTCGAAGCTGTAAGCCAGATATTAGTCTAGTACAGTATATACATTCAGACTGTGATGTCATCACAAGTAGGATATAACACAAACACATTTAAAATATGATTTTCTCTTAATTTAGGCATGTGCTTGAATTTCTGCTAACACAATATATATATCATTTTTTATATATGTTTTTATTTTCTGCATTCACAGAATAAACACTGCTTAGGTGACACATGCAATGTATCTATTTTCAATGAAAAATGTGTAATTTGCATATCAAGCCACTAGGTGGTGTCACAAACAGGAGACGTCACAGAGGCAATTGAAAACATATTGTTCACTTGATCTATGGGCTTTATCCATGAAAGAGTAAATAGCAGGCAGGTGAGAAGGGAAATTCAAACTTAATGTCAGTGTAGCCGAGTTGGAAGAATTCTCCCGACTTTGGCCTTAAATTTTAAAATTCCCTACAACGCTCTTTTTCGTGGATAAAGCCCTATGCATTCTGCTAACACTGCTATTCTGCTAACACTGCTATTCTGCTAACACTGCTATTCTGCTAACACTGCTATTCTGCTAACACTGCTAACATTGCTATTCTGCTAACACTGCTATTCTGCTAACACTGCTATTCTGCTAACACTGCTATTCTGCTATTCTGCTAGCACTGCTATTCTGCTAACACTGCTATTCTGCTAACACTGCTATTCTGCTAATAGCTCATTTATTTTTTATTCTATAATGCATAGTATAAACAATGTTTAGTTGACAGGGTCCCCTTAAGGGAAAAATTCCTGACACTGGGTGACCACATGTTTAATTAAGACCCTTTTCTAAAATAATCCCCTTGAAGCCAGACATTAGGACAATGTAGACCAGTCTATAGGATTTACTTCACCTCATACAGTGTGCATTGTTTCAGTGGGACATTAAAGGGACTGTATCACCTAAACATTGTTTTTACCGTGACTGTGTAAAAGTATGGAAAATGATCTATACATTGGGTTAGCAAAACCGCCAGCTTACGACATCATCTGTGGCTTGATCTACAAAGATAGTTTTCTCATTTAAAACCAAGCCATTTGCATACCGTGCCACCGGTGATGTCATAAGCAGGAGACTGCCACAGACACATTCAAAACACTTTTCTCCTAACTTGAAATTTTGCTAACACAATGTATAGATCATTTTCAATCACATTGTCTTCTCTGCAGTCACAGTTTAGATGACACAGATCCCCTGCACTTACTATATGTAAATAGAAAGGGTTCCCCTGTCTGCCCTGGAAGTACCAGCCTGCAGACAGACACGTACAACAGTATTTTTAACTTCTATTATAAGAAGCAAAAGCTAACAAAAAACAAAAAAACTTTTTTTTAGTGTCTTTTTAATTTAAAATACGTAAAGGACTGCAAAGGGAGCTAAAGATCCAAGTATCTGATAGCGGCTAAAGTTAGCATCGCAATGAAACCAAACAGACACACAGCTGATGTGATCCTCCTGATGGTATTTACAGACCCCGGCTTCTTTGGGATGAGGACAATACAGCACATGCAGAAATTATAGGGCAGGACACTAGGGTGGTACAGCACAAGCTGGATGAGTAATGCCCCCCCACCCCTCTTTATACAACGCAGGGCCAACATTTAGTTTTGTAATCGGGCCATTCTGCAGCTGGACCACGAATCGATTCCAACAATAACAGCCAAAGAACGATATCTTAGAATAAAATACATTGTGTACCGTGAGGTCTGCACCAGCACTGGCTGTCACTGGCGGAACTCGATAAGGAGGGGATGGCACATACTACGAGAGACTTGTGTGAAAGGAAAACCTTCCCAGGTGGGGCTGGCGAGTAGAAGACTTCCTTTATCCTCCCTTTACATTGTCTTCTCAATGCCACCAATTTCCTTCCAGTCTAGAGCAGGGTTTCTCTGTCCAGGCCCACTGTCATCATAAATTACTGTATTAAATTTGGCCAATCACCCTTATTGCACACACAGGACATGCCCCATCACCCATATTGCACACACAGGACATGCCCCATCACCCACATTGCACCCCATTACATGCCCGATCACCCATATTGCACACACAGGACATGCCCCATCACCCACATTGCACCCCATTACATGCCCGATCACCCATATTGCACACACAGGACATGTCCCATCACCCACATTGCACCAGCATTTTCTCTGTGCCCTGGCCAGGGTCCCCACGCGGTTTGTCTGGTGAGTGCCGACAGGTCACGTGATCCCAGCGCTTGTCTGACGTCAGGGATCATGTCACCTGTTGGCACTCACCAGTCAAACCGCATCATGGGATTATGGGATTAAGTCTGTACATCTGGGCAGCGCTCAGACACCATGCTGCCTGAGGGGGTAGAAGGTGATATATATATATTCCAAGTTGTCAGTTCCCCATCCGGTTGTCTTTCCCGCAAACCATTGACTCTGGCTGGTATTACCCAGCACAGCCTTACCTCTTATGTCTGATTGGCTGCCTGTTTACATATAACTGGTGCAGGACTCCAGAGGACCCAGGCGGGGGTAGTTCTGTGTTCTACAAATCCCTATAATTATTTATTTATGGCTACTGTTTTCTTGTTTAGGCGATTAGACCCCTTTAAATCTTCTGACCCGGTGTACAGTACTCATAGGTGAGTTAGATGTCCCAACCCATACTAGCTGCGATGGCCACAGCATCTCATGAGCTTTGCAAAGGAAGCACTTCCAGCTTGCTAATGAAGCATCAAATCAAAGTGCAGCCCCATAGCCGGGTTTGGACGTCAGACGTATCTTATATTGGCGTATGCATGATGTGACTCACTCCTTACTCACTGACTGTGATGCACACATGGGGGGAGGGGGGGGGGGGGGGAATTAACCAGCTTAGGTCTGAATCACTTTGCAGCAGTTTGCAAGCTGACATTTTATATAAACTGCCTGACTGTGGGGGCATGCTACATCCCCACTTTTCCAAAGTGGCAGATCAGTGGCAGACTCACCCCTAGCATTTAAAGACAGGCTGTTAGACTTCATCTGTCTCCAATCAAGTCAGACAGAATCCAATCTATGGGATGAGTGAAAGGCAGCTCCTTCTTCATACAGCCATTCATGCTGAGACATGGGTGGACAAGATATATATTAGCAACAAATCATTTTTAATTATATTTATTGTTTATTTATTATTTAATAAAAAACACTTTTATTTTTATGTATTCTTAGAATCTGCTGGATATTTCCCTTGGCGATATTTCGCCATTTTGTGAAATATAGTGTTCTTGAGTGCCACCCCCCAGTGACTTTACAGCACTAGTATGTCACTTTGGGGCTGGGGACACAGAATGCAGTCTATAAGTCAGAATTCTGACCATAGACTTGCATTGAATGGGAGGGTAATGTAACTATTACATCACAAGGGGGCGGAGTTATGATCCTGTTTGATCAAAGTCAATCTCCTCTCTTTGTGTTGGAAGGCAGGTAAAGGTTGTACAAAGCCACCTAGTCCTGCCCACTATGTTACACAGGAGCCAGTAAGAGAGCAGGGGAGTATCTTATGACATCATCATGCAGGCTTTGGCCACTGTTGTAAAGTGAGACTGGCTGGCAGATTTTGGAGAATAAAAAAATAAAATATGAATGTGATAAGCCAGAGAACTGTATAGTTGCCAACATATTTGTGTCACATGCTGCAGAAAGAGCATGCAAGGTGCAGCCCGGCAGTATGTAGGATGGATATATGCACAGACACAATCCAATTAATTAATCAATCAGGGTGGAGATCTCATAGGATCTACGGTCTTGTGGCTTGATAATTAAATTACACAATTCCCACTGAAGGCTTTTAAAGACACAAATGTGGCCAGATCTCTACAAGTAGCCAAAAAACTAGCATCACGTGATACATGTAACACAACTGAATGAAAGAGACTCTGACTTCTCAATTACAAGCAAATGTATAAATCAAACAGCAGACGTGCTCTTATAGTGTCAACAGTTACCTACCGGTTTATAAACTTCTGGCAGCACATGCAAATTAACTGTTACAATATTAATTGACTAAAAAACATAATTTGAGTTATGCATTTGCTTGCAGTTTGCAATAGAAGGTATACATCCTTAGTATGTGGTGTTATTAGGTACCTATTTCTTTGGAAACAATTATATTGTTTGGCTGCATTTTTGATATCTGATCCTAGCACAGATGAATGGAAGATGTGATTCGATCAGGTAGCCACATGTCTTCTCCTTTGGTTCACATTCTGGCCACACATCATATTTAAGGGCCGATTGGACCCTAAATGGATTTGGATCAGGCAAGTTGTCCAAAAGCTACTCAATATCCCCGAATTCGGGTCTGAATTGGCTTTCCAGGGCATTCACAAACCAAAGTATTCGGATCGGGAAAATCTCACTACGAAAAATAGATTTTCGGCTACCCACTATCCACGGATCACCCCTGAACATGCTTCAAATTTGTGATTCATCCACGAAATTCACACACTTTATTTTAATTGAAGAATAAAAGTGAAACATATTTTAAACACAGAAATATATATATATATATACTTTTACAATATATTAATGTTATACTATAATAATATATACACATTAATAAATGCATTTTTACATTTTAATAAAAAATGATTTACTTCATTTTTATGTGTTAAATGTTTCATGTTATTTTATTTTTAATGTTTTTTATTTTATTACACTTTGGGCCATTTCGGAAGAATATCAGCTTTTTCGCCTATAGCCAAAGTTCTCCCATTGACTTCTATAGGCGGTATATAGTTATATTCGTAATAGCCGAATTCCTCCCAAAACAAGCTGAAATAGACTTCTCCGCGGAGGACCGAGGCTAACGCTTGTTTTGGTGCAGTTTGGTGTCTGGAGATTATCTGTGTGGAGCTGCGGACTACCTGAGTAGCTCGAAGTTGGGGTTTTCATTTTGAACCTCTAGTGAGTAAAGTTGTTTGCAGACTCTGCTAAGGGGATATGTGTGTCGCTAGCAATTTGCTGTGACAAAGGGGGTCATGTACTAAACAAGCGAATTGGGAAAAAAAAGTAGGTAAAACAATATTTGTAACATTTTGCACTTTTTCCCCGATTTGCGCCTCTTCCGTATATTTATATTGTAGCGTGCATTTTGCTGGTTGCGCTAATAAATTGTGATTATATTTGCGCACGCTAAAGAGCTTTGCGAAAAATTATTCTTATATGCGTGTGAAAATTACACCAGCTTTTAGGGAGCGCTATCGAAAGAGATAGAAAAAATATTCGCAAAATTGCCTGGTTTTATTCACAATTTACTCATATTTACTATTTGAGTGATACATTTTTACTACATTGCAATAGGAGCAAAGCACAAAAATAGTTTTGCACATAAAATATTTTTGCGTTTTTTTTAGTACACGACCCTCACAGTCAGTTTAACCCTATTGAGATTCTCTCTGTGAAGCACTAAGCATGTCTGCGGCAAAGCACACTTCTGCCACTAGATGGCAGTGTGAGAGCACTCCTGCCCAAAGTTTGGTGCCAGTTAATTGAATACACAGAGTTCCAGGGAACAGTACCCTATTGGCACAGCATAAACCATGAACAACCATACAACTCTACTCTCATGTTTACAACAGTCCTCCCTCAACACCATTCGGCTGTCCCCTTTAACTCTGTGATAAGAATTTAGTTGAAGAAAAGGTTATTTCAGCTTTTCCTTCACTTACCCCAAATCTTCTTTCTTGCTGCCTGCACACCACCTCTCACACACGCGCTAGGATTTATCATATACAGGTTGAGTATCCCTCATCCCGAAATCCGTTATCCCAAAAATTTGCACAAGTTGCACATTGCACACACCCCTGTCAGAATGCAAACGCACAACAGTGTATTCAGTGTGCAGCCCCCCTAAGCTGTGATATAGCCTTTCCATGCATGCTCGGATCCCCCCACACCCACAAAGGGTCATACAATGACACGTGTGCAGGCCTGACATGCCAACGGCAGGTTCCCAACGATGCCTTACATCACAGCTACATCACAGAAACAGATTAATTTGCTCTATCCAGTATTTACATTGATATTACTGGATTTCATGAGAGCTGAGAGGATTTAATAAATCTTATTGGTGAAACTGATCCGTTATCCAAAATAATAAGTCTGGTCCCCAAGCATTTTGGATAAGGGTTACTCAACCTGTAATTAGAAGTTATTCCTTTGCCCCATAGAGCACGTATCGTACACCTTGCACCATCCTGGAGCATACATATTGACTTGCACTTTGTACCGTATCTTCCTACCTACCGGGATGATATAGACTGCATTAAGTGTTTAAACTGTGAGGGTAGATAATAAAACATGATCTGTACACTGTGTTAGCAGACTTGGGGGGTCATGTACGAAACAAGCGCAGTGGGGAAAAAAAAAGTAGGTAAAACATGAGTAAGGAGCAACTTAGAAACATAGAAACATAGAATGTGTCGGCAGATAAGAACCATTCGGTCCATCTAGTCTGCCCAATTTTTTTTTTGAGTACTTTTATTAGTCCCCCGTTCCGGGACTTATAGCTAGGATAGCCTTGTGTCTATCCCAACTTGCGACTATTTGTAACATTTTGTGCTTTTTTCCCCCTGATTTGCGCCACTTCCGTTTATTTTTATTTAGCGTGCATTTTTTCCGGTTGCGCTAATAAATTGCGATTAGATTTTCGCACGCTAAAGAGCTTTGCGAATATTTTGTGAAGAATAATTCTTATTTTGCATCTGAAAATTGCACCAGCCTTTAGCGAGCGCTATCAAAAGAGGTAGAAAAAATATTCTTGTTTTTATTCGCAATTTGCTCGTATGTACTATCTGAGTGTTAAATGTTTAGTACATTGCAACAGGAGCAAAGTGCAAAAGATGTTTTGCCCATACAATATACTATATAATTTATTCCAGTATAAATCTGAAGCTGTTTGTACAGTGATGTGTTAATATTTGCTCTGCACATTCTTCCCCTAGAGAACGGAGTGTGATCTGCATTGTGTGTAACAAGTGTGTTAAGGTAATTAGCTGATAAGAGGTTGCACACCATATGTTACAGCACAAGGTCCATCCACTAGAGAGCTTGTAGGTGACAGCACCTGTTGCTTGACGTGTGCACAGCAGCCTGTTTGTACCTTGGATGGAGAATACTGTATAACATGATCTCGGGAGCAGATTTGATGGCCTGACCGTTTCCTTTACCCATCTGACCTGCAGCACAAGGGAGGAAAATGAAAAGCTCACCTTGTTCAAGGTGTTGAAACTGGGGAAGTTTACGATGAGGATCATTCATGATTTCACTGACTCTGCCAGACTTGTAGAATACATACGGGATACCTGTTCTATATCCAGCCTAATTCATACAATGATGTTAAATGTCTGCTCATACAGCGGCCATTCAGAAATGTCGCCTCTCGACACGCGTTGTACAGTGTCACCTCTCGACACGCGTTGTACAGTGTCACCTCTCGACACGCGTTGTACAGTGTCGCCTCTCCACACACATTGTACAGTGTCGCCTCTCCACACACATTGTACAGTGTCACCTCTCCACACACGTTGTACAGTGTCGCCTCTCGACACACATTGTACAGTGTCGCCTCTCCACACACATTGTACAGTGTCACCTCTCCACACACATTGTACAATGTCGCCTCTCCACACACATTGTCCAGTGTCGCCTCTCCACACACATTGTACAGTGTCGCCTCTCCACACACATTGTACAATGTCGCCTCTCCACACACATTGTACAGTGTCGCCTCTCCACACACATTGTACAGTGTCGCCTCTCCACACACATTGTACAGTGTCGCCTCTCCACACACATTGTACAGTGTCGCCTCTCCACACACATTGTACAGTGTCGCCTCTCCACACACATTGTACAGTGTCGCCTCTCCACACACATTGTATAGTGTCGCCTCTCCACACACATTGTACAGTGTCGCCTCTCCACACACATTGTACAGTGTCGCCTCTCCACACACATTGTACAGTGTCGCCTCTCCACACACATTGTACAGTGTCACCTCTCCACACACGTTGTACAGTGTCGCCTCTCGACACACATTGTACAGTGTCGCCTCTCCACACACATTGTACAGTGTCACCTCTCCACACACATTGTACAGTGTCGCCTCTCCACACACATTGTACAGTGTCGCCTCTCCACACACATTGTACAGTGTCGCCTCTCCACACACATTGTACAGTGTCGCCTCTCCACACACATTGTACAGTGTCACCTCTCCACACACATTGTACAGTGTCGCCTCTCCACACACATTGCACAGTGTCGCCTCTCCACACACATTGTACAGTGTCGCCTCTCCACACACATTGTACAGTGTCGCCTCTCCACACACGTTGTACAGTGTCGCCTCTCCACACACGTTGTATAGTGTCGCCTCTCTACACACGTTGTATAGTGTCGCCTCTCCACACACATTGTACAGTGTCGCCTCTCCACACACATTGTACAGTGTCACCTCTCCACACACGTTGTATAGTGTCGCCTCTCCACACACGTTGTACAATGTCGCCTCTCCACACACGTTGTACAGTGTCGCCTCTCCACACACATTGTACAGTGTCGCCTCTCCACACACATTGTACAGTGTCGCCTCTCCACACACATTGTACAGTGTCGCCTCTCCACACACGTTGTATAGTGTCGCCTCTCCACACACGTTGTCCAGTGTCGCCTCTCCACACACATTGTACAGTGTCGCCTCTCCACACACATTGTACAGTGTCGCCTCTCCACACACATTGTACAGTGTCGCCTCTCCACACACATTGTACAGTGTCGCCTCTCCACACACGTTGTACAGTGTCGCCTCTCCACACACATTGTACAGTGTCGCCTCTCCACACACATTGTCCAGTGTCGCCTCTCCACACACATTGTACAGTGTCGCCTCTCCACACACATTGTACAGTGTCGCCTCTCCACACACATTGTACAGTGTCGCCTCTCCACACACATTGTACAGTGTCGCCTCTCGACATGAATTCTGTAGAGCAGTGATGGAAACGTTTTTAAGCCTGAGTGCTCTTCAGGATACCAATTTAAAGGACAACTGTAGTCTGTTTACTTGAAGGATGCTTGGTTAGTTCAGAGAGAAAAGGAAGGTCCTCTGTGGTCTAATTGTTTCAGTAGCCGACTCCTAAACTAGGTATTGAAACTTGATTGCTTAAGGATTACATGGTGTGGAGTCTAGCTCCTAGTTAAAAAAAAATCTATATTTATTCAATAAATTAAAATGATGTTAACAGGTAACTAGCTCATGGTATATCCCATGTCTCCAAATAGTGTGCCAAAATAAGAAGTATAGACAAATAAAGATGAAAAGAAAAGTAGTGATTTAAAAGAATCCCTTTCCTCGCTATGAGGTGTTCAGGAAGTCACGAGCTAGACTCCACAACATGTAATCCTTTATTGGATAGCCCACTCCTTACAATCCTGTCTAACAAAAAGCAATCAAATGTATATATTCCACCTGTATATATTCACAGTAGGAATAACAAATAATCACAATATTTCGATAACTCAAGGCTAATACATAGTGCTAAAATAATGCTTCTTATGACATCACCATGTGTCACCCTATACAAATTAATTACTGCTGTAGAAAATCATTATCTGTCTTTTTTATCAAGTCATTTGAAGACAGTGGGAGTTGCAGTCCCAAAACCGCTACACAACTGTTACCTCCCAGGCTTGACCTACATTCCGCGTAATGCGGACGACAGTTCTACTTGACGATTTCTTGGCAGATTACCGCAGATTTAATGTGGAATTGCTGAGTTCCACACGGAGATAGGACTTTGTAATCTCAAATCCCTTTGCCGGCCACGTGTGAACACACCTGAAGTACAAAGCACGTTTAACACGTCATTTACAAAATAAAGACGTTTGCAAATAAATTCAGCCCTCTGGGGTGCAAATTAGCACCGGAGGCTCTTTAAATTGATCTCTAATCAGCATCTTCGTTATTGCAATTTCTTCCAAATAGGCAGATGAAGTAAGGCCATATGCAAGCCTGCTTTTATGCTTCTCTGTTGGATCCTGGGAAGATCTTTAGATTGCACAGTGGGGCAAGAGCCAAGATTAAATGTGTAGATTGTATAACCCCAATATATAGTCAGTATTATGCACAGGAAAGATATGAATGAAATGAAAATAAATTGCACTCTTAATTTGGGAAAAAAAAAAAAAGGATTAACAAATAAAGTTGTAAAATATTATTAGTGCAATCCAGCTCCACTGTAGAGGAATACCTAACGCATTTTGCCTCAGACGTAAAGATCATAAATATCATATGTTCCTGAAATCAAACATGTAGTGGATATAGAGCCCTTTGCAGTAAAATAGGGGTGTTCTGCTGTGTGGTGTCTACATAAAGTAAATTTGGAAAAGATACAGTGTAGAGATCTCCAAGCAGATGTGTTTAAAAGTCTTATGCACCTCATATTTCGAGCTGAAAGTGCCACCGTGTATCTCAATTGACAGAGCTGATTATAGAGCTTTAAACTGTCACAGTATCTTCCCAGAATCCCTAGCATGCAATCCCACCATGCCTAGTGTTCACACTAGGCATTGAGATATCAGGTTGTAATCTTAAAGGACATCTGTACGCAAAAAAAAAAAAATGAACTGATGCTTAAACGGAAAGATTGTGTCGACATTTGAAATAGAAATTGTTTAATGAAGAAATAACTATTATGCACCTTATTGAACCCTCTAGGCTCTGTACAGCTCTACCAGGGAACATATAGAATCTTGTGAGATCACCATTCATCTGGAGCTGGATCTCACCGATCTCACCCAAGATTCCGAATAACATGTCAGCCCCCTGTGAGAACAATGCAGAACTCAATAATGTACTTTATTTTACTTGTATTGTTTCATTCAATCATTTCTGTTTAAAATGTCTATACTTGATGCAATTAGCCCCTTTGCGACGCTTGGACGTTCTATGCCGTCCTATATTTTTTGGGGTCAAAAAAGACTCTAGGATCTCGCCCGTCAGATTAGGCCACATTGAGTGGCCTCAGACTGACATGGAAAATGTAGCCGATGCTCAAAGCAAGCACGAAGGGGATAAACACCATTTCTGTTTACAATGTATAGGTGGAATGTGGTCCCTTTTGTGTGGAACCAGGCCATTTTTGCAGGACAGGTGAGCTCAACTTGAAGTAGAAGTATTGTCGCTGTTTGGCATTATTTTTGCAGATATTTTGGAATTCAGATCCTCACTTGGTGCTTCTTCAGCCATCTCTGCTTTCTACTGACCTGAGCTCTAGATCAATAAAACAGACTGCTCGGAAGAGGCTGCAGACGGACGTCTGGGAGCGTTTTAATCGTGCTGTAACTCTTCCACTGGCAGAAGGTGGCTGCAGAAGAGACCTCTGACAGCAAACCACAAGGCGCTGGCTACATGGGGTGGGCAAGATGCTGTCAGCCATGTAACACCTTTCTGAGGCTTTAAGGTTTTTCACAACATTTAACAGCTGTAGTGAATTGGTCATTAATAGGGCAGGAACTATTTGATTTTGCAGCAGTGATTTTCTGAAAGGACTTTTGGCAAAAAGGCTCCATTCAATGGAAAGATTGCATCAAGCGTAGACATTTTAAACAGAAATGCTTTAAAGGGACTGTGTCACCTAAACAAGGTGAATGTAGAGAGTAAAAAAATATTGAAAACGATCTATACATTGCGGTGGCAAAAACAAACACATATATTAGGAGAAAAATGTGTTTTACATGTGTCTCCAGTTTATGACATCACCTGTGGCCTGATTTGGAAATTACACATTTCCCATTGAGAAGCAGTTAATTTGCATATCAAACCGCAGGTGATGTCATAAGCAGTAGACTCCTCAGATAGGTCTGAGAAGGCTGTTACATAGTGTTAAGTTAGCTTGCTAGGAATATGGGAGGGAACAGGTGTGAGAAGGCTGTTACATAGTGTTAAGTTAGCTTGCTAGGAATATGGGAGGGAACAGGTCTGAGAAGGCTGTTACATAGTGTTAAGTTAGCTTGCTAGGGATATGGGAGGGAACAGGTCTGAGAAGGCTGATACATAGTGTTAAGTTAACTTGCTAGGGATATGGGAGGGAACAGGTCTGAGAAGGCTGTTACACAGTGTTATGTTAACTTGCTAGGGAGATGGGAGGGGACAGGTCTGAGAAGGCTGTTACACAATGTTAAGTTAGCTTGCTAGGGAGATGTGAGGGAACAGGTCTGAGAAGGCTGATACATAGTGTTAAGTTAGCTTGCTAGGAATATGGGAGGGAACAGGTCTGAGAAGGCTGTTACACAATGTTAAGTTAGCTTGCTAGGGAGATGGGAGGGCACAGGTCTGAGAAGGCTGTTACACAGTGTTACATTAACTTGCTAGGGAGATGGGAGGGAACAGGTCTGAGAAGGCTGTTACATAGTGTTAAGTTATCTTGCTAGGGATATGGGAGGGAACAGGTCTGAGAAGGCTGTTATATAGTGTTAAGTTAACTTGCTAGGGAGATGGGAGGGAACAGGTCTGAGAAGGCTGTTACACAGTATTAAGTTAACTTGCTAAGGAGATGGGAGGGAACAGGTCTGAGAAGGCTGTTACAAAGTGTTAAGTTAACTTGCTAGGGAGATGGGAGGGGAACAGGTCTGAGAAAGCTGTTACATAGTGTTAAGTTAACTTGGTGGGGAGATGGGAGGGAACATGTCTGAGAAGGCTGTTACATAGTGTTAAGTTACCTTGCTAGGGAGATGGGAGGGAACAGGTGTGAGAAGGCTGTTACATAGTGTTACGTTAACTTGCTAGGGAGATGGGAGGGAACAGGTCTGAGAAGGCTGTTACACAGTGTTAAGTTATCTTGCTAGGGAGATGGGAGGGAACAGGTCTGAGAAGGCTGTTACATAGTGTTAAGTTAACTTGCTAGGGAGATGGGAGGGAGCAGGTCTGAGAAGGCTGTTACATAGTGTTAAGTTAACTTGCTAGGGAGATGGGAGGGAACAGGTCTGAGAAGGCTGTTGTTACATAGTGTTAAGTTAACTTGCTAGGGAGATGGGAGGGAACAGGTATGAGAAGGCTGTTACATAGTATTAAGTTAATTTGCTAGGGAGATGGGAGGGAACAGGTCTGAGAAGGCTGTTGTTACATAGTGTTAAGTTATCTTGCTAGGGAGATGGGAGGGAACAGGTCTGAGAAGGCTGTTACACGGTGTTAAGTTACCTTGCTAGGGAGATGAGAAACACTCATGTGACAGTACCAGGTGAATCAGATGGAGGAGTATCCTCTTCCTCTGCGGTTTGCAGGGCATTGTTCCAGGGGTCAGACAGGCACAGGGAGCCTGCGACTCAGCCAATCCAGCTGCAGATAGAGTCAGGGGACTGGGCTTTGGCAGAGATCGAAGGGATCCAGAACTCCAAATAGGTAAATGCAATACGCCCTCCCTAACATGTTAGTCACATTTTAGTCAGCTATTTAGTTGTTATTTAGTTTCATTCACTGAAAACATGCAGTTGACATATGACGAAATATGTTTAGTCGACGAAATGAACACTGTTAGAAATAATGGTTTATATTCTAAAGAAGGCCAGTTTTAATGATGCCATGATAGGCGTGGCACGTGTAGGGCGTGGCTTGATGCTTGCCACCAACTAACTAACTCTCTGGTCATGGCATGGCTCTCAATACCCTCCGTACTTGACATAGCGACACCCATGGTATAATTTAGATTTCAGATCTTGGCTTAGGACAGGGCTTGACAAATCCCAGGAGACAGGGAGCCAAGACTCCTAAAATCCCTACTGCTGGCTCCTAACTTTTTTTTTTTTGGATAGTATGAACCCTATGGACGATCCACTACCCTGGCTCCTAAGAATAACCAGGCCGACGCCTGAATTGGTCTGCCTGGCTCCTAGTGTCTACAGAAATGCTAAAGACAGACAAATTCAGGAGCCAGCCTGGTTTTTCTTGTGAGCCAGGAGTGTCCTCAGGGTTGTAATCAAAAAAATTAATTTTTTTAGGAGCCAGCAGTAGGGATATTAGGCGTCAAGCCCCGGCTTAGACTTTAATTGAGTCACTGAGCGCGAGCACAGCGGTTTCTGGAAGGAAGTCTAGAAATTCATATTGAACCTATCCGTTTGAGTTATGGCCTGTATCTAAGTGTTTCTTCCCCTTGGTTCTTAGTGTGATGTAATTAAGTGTGCATCATCGTTGTACATTAAGTGCAGCAGACAGTCTCACTGTAGCTGTTCTCGGGGAAACCGAGCTTCCAGGTTTTATCATGAAAGACACCCTGGCCGGGGTAAGGTGGGCCTCCGCTTAAAGGTCAGGTATTCGCTCGCCTCCTTAATCGCCGAGAGCCAGAGAATTATTCCTCCTGCTCCCGTTAGCAACTTACAGAGGGATGGACAAGGCGACGGCCCTGCCGGGAAACTGACATATGTCCAGCCTTTCCTCTTTGCTGAATCATTTTGCTGCAGAATGGCTTCAGAAGCGGAGCAGCAGCTAGAATTGCACACAGGCTAACATAGGATCTCGGTGCTGGTATTGAACGGCCTTTACGTGTTAGACCTTAAAGTGGCTTTCTGGAGTCTGAAAGCTCAGCAGATTTTGATTCAACCTTTCAATTATTAATGATCCCAAACCAGAAAGACAAGAGCGAAGAAGAAAAAAAAAAGAAAGAAGAGAATCATTCCCCTGCTTCTCGTCTCAGACCGTGCAAAGGGCAACCTCCTCCCAGCGGTGAGTTTCTGAGCGGGCAGTCAAGAGGATGGCAGAGCAATACCAGCTTGAGGACGGGCAGGAGTATGAGGGGCTGTGCCAGTATGCCCAGAAGATCACTGCCTGCTTCGGAGTGAATGGTAAGGTGGTGTTGGGCACTGGGGATCACCAGTAGATGACCAGGCACATTAATAATAGCTACATACACTAATCAGCTCATCACACATCTCTTCTTCTTAGCTGGATAAAAGTTCAAAGCTTTTCCCAGTATTAGCAAAATATCAGATCTCAAGTGCTAACAAGTTAAAACAAATCTTCACTTTCTTCTTATTAAAGATCTGTGTAACTTACGTAGCTTTGATCAACTGGTGAAATTACATTTTTACAAGCAGGGTCCTTACAAGAGCGTTTTTTTTTTTTGTGTAAATGTAGCCTCTATAGGTACAATATGTACCTATACACACAATACCTACAACATACATATATATCCACATCTATGGTATATATGGATCTACAAATATATATATATATATACATACATACATATATACATACATACATACATAAATACATACATACATATATACATACATATATATATATATATATTTATGTTTTCACAAATATTTAGTTTTTTGTTTCATTTTATCCTAATGGGGACTGATAACATCACTCAAATCTACCAAAAGGGATAGTGGATGTAAAGTTCAGGGTCTATATGAGAGAGCAATGGGATTTAGGGGATTAGTGTCATTGATTGGTCTATTTAGGAAGAGGTACAGAAATGTCCATATTTTGATTTACCCCCAATAAAGTGGAATTTGACAGTTTAAAAAAAAAATTATTTTGATATGTTTAAAAAAAAACCCTGTGTGAAATAACTACATTTGGGACTTCTCCTATATTTTAATGGGTTGCTTCTTAATAGGTGCCCCATATTCTGTGGATGTCTATAAAGTAATGCATAGGGCTGTGGAGAGACTATAAGTTCTTCTCTGTGCAATATCTGGCTATAGCTTGTTACTGATGCCTCTCTCTGGTTTATAATCTGTAGCTGGAAAATGTTAGTACATAGCAGTGAGAGAGATTCTATAGGCTTGACATGGTTTATACAGCCAATCCCTATTATTTTATCCCCTGTATTTTTGGCGATCGCTGGCCAGGTACATTAGATCCAGTTCTCCCTTTATTCTTCGGTTTGATTAAGATTTGGAGTTAATTTCTTCTATCTCTAAAACGTGATCTTCGAAAGGGCAGAAGACTGAATAAAGCTGAATGTATAAACATGTGTGAGGTTGATGTATGTAGAGAGCGGGGCTTGAGAGACCCAAGGAGCCAGAGATCTGTGACTACTAAATTCCCTAACTTTTTCTGTTTATGTAGAACTCTATGGAAGTGTCACCTCCCTGGATCCTAACATTTACCACGTTGGCTCGTGAATTGGTCTGATTGGCTAATGTAGAAGAAATGTCTCTTGTAGATATGATGGTGACATGGGGTCTTGTGTGGGGGGCATGGATGAGCGCAATCAGTGGGCCACTCAATAGGAAATTTTTGTTGACTACCTTTTGGGCCACTACTTATTGGCTGCACAATTGACCTTATTGTACGATCTCACTGGGGCCCCCAGGGCACCAAACTGCAGGGGGCGCTGTATCAGCGTGGAAAGTTAGCAGAAAAACAATACTTTCCCCCAGTTAACCTAGGTACCCGATAGCCAGATTCCAACATCACCGGATGATGGGGATTAAAGTCTGGAAGCGTCATGGTACAGTCTCAGCGCGAAATTCAGTCTTTGGGTGAGGCTGATGGCAAAGCAGGGGTGGAACGGTCCATAGTTCATATAGGTTTTATGAGCGTGATGGGAGTTCACTCTTTTGTACATAAAATCCAGCAGCAGTTGTTAGATTTGAATGTAGAGAATAATGAGGGGTCCCCCTGTACCCCTAGGCAGTCTAATCAGGGAGTTCAGACCATGGTGAGCTCCTACATGCCCCCTAATAGCAAAACTATCCAAAATGGGAACTTTTCACTGCTAATGTAGGCAATAAGGTTGCCTGACAGTAATGGGAGCTGCAGTATTGGGCAAGTCATAAGCCCTTCTAAATCTCCAACTCACAGACAAGGCGGGGCCCCAGACAGACAACCCCCGTTACAGTCCTAAAGATTTGTAGCCGGCGCAGTGCAGCTCAAAGTCAATTTATTGGCTGCTGTTGCTGAGAGTTGCAGTTTTCAATAATCCAGTTTTTTTGGCAATAGCATTTTGACTTTAAGATCCTGTATTAATGCATTTAATTCAGTGATTAGTATGAATCACACAAATAAACCCTTTTATGGCTGATGGATATAAAGGAGGGTCTGCTGTTAGGACCGTACAGAGGGAAAGGTGGCATTGTCCGCGAAGCTCCACGCCCCAAATACATATACATTTTTATCCTATCTTTGGATATCATTTTTCACCGCACTGCAATGCAGATCTTCATATCGGAGATAGAGTTAAAACCATTTATTGTATGAGCCCCTCCCATGGGACGGATGTAATATAAGCCTGCATCGACGAGCAGAATCACTGGCACCTCCGGCCGGTCCATGCTACACAGATGTTTTATACTATAGTTATTTCTGAGCATAGCCATCCAAGCGCTGTGTAAAAGAATAGGGGTAGGGAGCGCTATATGGGAATTATAACAATTATTTATTAACAAAGTTAATAATTAAAACCAATTAAAATTTTATAAGATTATAAAAATCTTATAACAAATGTTATAGTATTATACCAGTACTATTCAATCATACAAACATAAAATGTATTCAAGAAGAGAGGAAAAAAACATTAAAATCCATATGTCAACTTATTTTTAAAATCACAATATTTTATTAGTTCACTAATTTTTTCGCCTTTGCGCCAGAATTAAATTAAGCAATGCCCATAGTCCTGACGCGTTTTGCCGACACAATGGCTTCCTCAAAGGCCAAACAAAGTGTTTAGAATGAATGCTTCCAATAGCTTTTTACACACCTTGTTTAGTCTCTATGTCATCCTGTTTTAATGTATGGATTGTGTTTTCTTTTTATACATTACGTATCTACATGAGGGACTGAAGGGGAGCGCCAAAGAGTACCTGACGCATTTCACACTGCAAAGGAGGGCTTAAGCAACGAAGGAGCCAGCCTAGTTACTTTAAAGATCTGAGGAAATCATACTTTGGCTAATGGATAAACAAGTCTTTATAAAGGACCACTCCAGGTCCCCCCACACCTCTAATAAAATAATTACTGCATATTAATACACATCCTCTTGTGGTTTGACTTGCAAATGAAATAGTGAAGATGTGTAATTTGCATATCAAGCCATGGGTGATGTCATAAACAGGAGACACCCCAGACAGTTTGTCTCTCAGTGAATGCAGTTGCATGACATTTTGCTCGCTCATTAAGGGGGATTCATAAACATGGCGCCCATAGAGCCAAATACTGGCGGTGTGTGTGCCCTATGTATAAACTGGACTCCTGACAGATGTCTGCGATGCCTCTGTCGCTGTGACACTGGCGGGTTGTGCCCATGTATCAGTGCCTAGTGTCAGAGAATCTGAAAAGTGTCAGGATTTATTTAAAAAAACGCTTTCAGTATGGAACTTTCTATACATAACCCCTAAAGGTATAGATCTTTTTTTTTTTTTTTAAATTCTCTACATTAAGAGTACAAACAATGTTTAGTTGTTGGAGTATCTAGGTCTGTGCATTTGGCCCACTTCACAGACCCTTCAAAAGCCAGCCGTGAGATAAGGGGTCAGTCAGCATGTTGCTTTCTGTTGCTAAGCCTGTTGTGCTAGATTCATACTCTGGTATGGATTACATGCACATACACACACCACGCTGGCTGTAGGATTGATACCTCCTTATCTTGTATCATATTTTAAGGGTAATCCTCTTATTTAGCTTTACCTTATACACTGTCTTTTATTGCCTGGGAATTAATCAGACGGCTGATTTTCTGTTCCTTGTCCTACGGCCGCAGATAGGGATCTTCCTCTGTAATATAATGATTAGGTCTTCACCGTGGGATGAGTTTGGGTGATGCGGGTCAGCTGATCCGGCCTGTAATCCCCTACTGATAATCACAGCAAATATATCTCGTCTTAATCTCCCTCAGCGAGCAGGCAAGGCTATGGCTGCGTTACCGAGACAGACCTGGATGAATGTAATGAAATTTGGAATTATTCATTTCTTACATCACCAGAGACATGGCTGCTCGTACCGTTAAATAGCTGATGCCGTGCTGGTAGACAAGAGGGCAGTGTATGTCACATTGTATCGCGTTTAGAATTCCGCTCTCTCCGAGGGTTCTATACTTTTTTTTTTCCGCGATGCCTTCCTTTCCGAGTCTGAGCGTTCTCGGACGGCTGTGCTCCTCTGGCCGAAGCCGTAATGTCCCGTCCGGCAAAAGCAAGCCCCCTCACTCTGTAAAGCGGATGTCCATCATAGAGGACGGGGAGATCGCCGAGGTTCTCTATCTCATCCCCAAACAGACCATGCTGGAGCAGATGCCGTATCTCAAACCAGATGATTACTACCTCTGCGAGGAATTATCCAGCCTCCCGTACGGACTAGGTAAGTGGAATTTCTATGTTACCAGTTAACTGGTCGAGGATCCCTACGTAGTGAGAACGTGTATGATTTTCGCTGTAGACTGGTTAAGTGGCTGTCGGTTCCCTGTGGGATTGAGAGGGTGTGTAATATAGACTGATTTCGTTGGTGGGGGGGCTTCCTACGGACTGGGAAGGTGTGTGATGTTCACTCCCTTTGACCAAGCTCTTAATGTTTTACTGCTACAGAGCTTGTCCGACAATTGTAGACTTTCACAAACCCTAAACAGACTAACTCAGGAGCCAGTCTAGTTAATTTTAGGAGCCAGGGAAAGGGTTCTTCCCTAGAGTTCTATGTAGAGCAGCCAAAAAAAAGTTAGGAGCCAGCAGCTGGAATTTTAGGAGCCACAACACTCAGGATTTCTACGTTCTAAAATATTCTTCATCAACCAACCTGATATACTGGAAATTAAAGTCTAAATACAGTTTGGACTGTGGCACGTACAATTTTGTTTTCAGCTTATTAACTCCAGTTACTAGCCCCTTTTCGTTCCTGATTTGGGGGGGGGGGGGGGGGGGCAGGTTCAGGAGTACTGTGTATGTCTTTTACGTGTTGGTTCAGGGCTAATAATAATAATGAGATTCAGCATGGTCCTCCAAGGTGTCCTTTCATACATTACATTATATTACATTAACATTTATTTATTTAGCGCCAACAATTTACGTAGCGCAAGGTGCAGAGCATAGAAGGGAACTACATACCAAGTTAGACAAACTAGAACAGACTGGTACATGAGGTAGAGAGCCCTGCTCGCAAGCTTACAATCTAGAGGAACAGACTGGTACATGAGGTAGAGAGCCCTGCTCGCAAGCTTACAATCTAGAGGAACAGACTGGTACATGAGGTAGAGAGCCCTGCTCGCAGAGCTGACAATCTAGAGGAACAGACTGGTACATGAGGTAGAGAGCCCTGCACACACTCTTACAATCTAGAGGAACAGACTGGTACATGAGGTAGAGAGCCCTGCACACAAGCTTACAATCTAGAGGGACAGACTGATACATGAGGTAGAGAGCCCTGCTCGCAAGCTTACAATCTAGAGGAACAGACTGGTACATGAGGTAGACAGCCCTGCTCGCAGAGCTTACAATCTAGAGGAACAGACTGGTACATGAGGTAGAGAGCCCTGCTCGCAGAGCTGACAATCTAGAGGAACAGACTGGTACATGAGGTAGAGAGCCCTGCTCGCAGAGCTGACAATCTAGAGGAACAGACTGGTACATGAGGTAGAGAGCCCTGCTCGCAGAGCTTACAATCTAGAGCAACAGACTGGTACGTGAGGTAGAGAACCCTGCTCGCAAGCTTGTTATTTTTGTATACCTTTTGCCACCACCGGCTATCGAATTGACAACAGCTCTTCAATGTGGAGCATCTTCAAACGGTACAGACAAAAAAATCTAATGATTGACAGCTCCCCTTTCCCAAGATGTTGGTCAGCAGCTATTGGGGATCAGTTAGATTACCAACCCTATCATTTCAACAGCACTGACAATGTGGCAATCTTTAGAAAGCCACTGAGGAACATCACTGTTTTCTAGCTGTGTGTAATGACAGGCGTGTGACATGGTGTATGTCCCAGTCTGTGTGTGTGTGTGTGTGTGTGCTCTGCTTGTGGCTCAGAGTGACTCATGGATGAGGAAAGAATCCTTGCAGTGATGATTCTATCTTTAGACCATTTAAGAATTACCAGAGGTCACATAGGTCATGACGGGGTCAGGCAAGAGCCTGAGATAAGGCACAGAGTCCCCTAATGAAAGGGAAGTAATGTGTCCCTTCCCCTGCTTTCCAATTGCTGCCGAGGGAGATTTCTATTTAAATCGAGTAAAATCATATATATATGGAGCAAAGATGGCTCAATAAGGTGCTTTATTTGTATTATTTCATTTAAGCATTTCTATATAAAATGCCTAAACTTGATGCAATCCTTTAATTAAACACAACTTCATGTTTTGCTACAGTTGTCCTTTAATGTTAAACCCACAGAATTTGGTATACGTCTTTAGAATTGGACGTTTGCTGCAGACGTTCGTATTTTCTTTTTGGATTATATGAGAAATGGGGAGGTGGCACCCTTCCAGCTCCTATAATGCTCAGCCAGCAATGATTACCATTTGATCCCGCCCTCCGTGTGTTTCCCTGTGCTGGAGGGGTCTGCATTGCGGAGAGAGATATCCCAATAAGCAGCATTAGATCAGTGATTTATTCCAATCTGCATTAGTGACCCCGGGTCCAGTTAGACTGATTATATTTCTGGGAAGAAGTCCCACAAACTATAAACATCTGACTGGTCCGGCACCCTCTGTCCAGTCCAAATCTGCCTTCTCTTGTGTGAGGTGAAACAGAATTAAATGCATCAAGTTGTAAAAACAATACATTACTTTTTATTGTGTTATCAAGACTGGATCTATAGTCTACTAAAATCGCAATGCTGTTCGTAGTGAACAGAAGCTCGGCATGGAGGACATGGGGCAGACGTGGTGTTTAGAATCTTTTCTCTGTATAGCTCTATCAGTGCGGACATGTTGAGCATCTTTGCTCTATATAGCTCTATCAGGGGCAGACATGGTGTTTAGAATCTTTGCTCTGTATAGCTCTATCAGGGGCAGACATGGTGTTTAGAATCTTTGCTCTGTATAGCTCTATCAGGGGGCAGACATGTTGTTTTAGAATCTTTGCTCTGTGTAGCTCTATCAGGGGGTGGACATGTTGTTTAGATTCTTTGCTCTGCGTAGCTCTATCAGGGGGTGGACATGTTGTTTAGAATCTTTGCTCTGTATAGCTCTATCAAGGGGCGGATATGTAGTTTATAACATTTGCTCTGTATAGCTATATCAGGGGGCGGACATGGTGTTTAGAATTTTGGGTCAGATGAGGGAAGATCTGACATAACTGACCTAAGATGTCTGCTCCCTGATAGAACTATACGGAGCAAATAATGCTAGGTAATGTACTTTATTTTTATTCTTTCAATAAAGCATTTCTATTTGAAATTACTACACTTGATACATTCTTTCAGTTGAAATTCTTTAAAATAAGCACGTACCAATCTATTGGTGACAAGGAGTGAATTCATACAAGGCTCTCGTGTTTTATATTATTCATTTATAAAAAACATCTCTCTCCTAACACACCTGCTGAGGTTATTTTCCATCAGGCTTATGCTCAACAAGGTCCGGCCAGCAAGCTGCCAAAACTCACCGCAGCACATTGCAGAGCAATGCTTTACCCAAATCCTGCCAGTCCTAACCTGCCATGCAATGGTTAAGATTAGAATGCCGCAGAGGACATGTCGAATTTGGGGTGTGTCACTGTTATTTGTATATAGTGATATTCCAAGTGCTCTGCAGATTTGGGCTACTCGCCATTCCATCTTGTGCAGGGAGAGAGTAGTGGGAGTAGAGGTCCTTTAAATACACACCAATCCTGTATGGCATTTTCCCGTTAAATATGCTTTGTAATAATAGGACCATGTCTGTCTCTCTCGCCCTCTCTGTCAGATGCCTTAGATTATTATTTTTTTTGTTACCCCAGCAATTGCCACTTGGAAGTATTTATGAATGAAGGTCAAACCAGCCTCTGCTGTATAGAAGGGGGGCCGGGGTATGTAGACTGGGAACTTGCAGCTGTGAGTGTGTCCCCCCTGCATGCTCTAAATTCAGCCATCCCCTCTATTATTAGCTGTAATCATTACAGCAGTGACAGGACACAACTGCAGCCGGCTGTAGGTCTATTAATAGCTAACAAGGCTTGCTCACTCACTAGTCGGCTTTGAAGATGCTCTGTGTCAGCCTGTTTGCATTACAGATTTGTATGGTGGGTCTGTCCTGCGTTTACAGATTTGTATGGTGGGTCTGTCCTGCGTTTACAGATTTGTATGGTGGGCCTGTCCTGTGTTTACAGATTTGTATGGTGGGCCTGTCCTGCGTTTACAGATGTGTATGTTGGGTCTGTCCTGCGTTTACAGATGTGTATGGTGGGCCTGTCCTGCGTTTACAGATGTGTAGGGTGGGTCTGTCCTGCGTTCACAGATTTGTATGGTGGGCCTGTCCTGCGTTTACAGATGTGTATGGTGGGCCTGTCCTGCGTTTACAGATTTGTATGGGGGGCCTGTCCTGCGTTTACAGATTTGTATGGTGGGCCTGTCCTGCGTTTACACATTTGTATGGTGGGCCTGTCCTGCGTTTACACATTTGTATGGTGGGCCTGTTCTGCGTTTACAGATTTGTATGGTGGGCCTGTCCTGCGTTTACAGATTTGTATGGTGGGCCTGTCCTGCGTTTACAGATGTGTAGGGTGGGCCTGTCCTGCGTTTACAGATTTGTATGGTGGGTCTGTCCTGCGTTTACAGATGTGTAGGGTGGGCCTGTCCTGCGTTTCATTCTTCCCAGTTAGTTTGTAACAAACCTGCACAGAGCGGAATTAGCATCGGGCTGTCTTAAAAATGCTCCACAGAAATTTTAAGGGCACGTCACAGATCAAATTGTCTGGGCCCCTCGAATAAATATACCAGACACAACTGACCACTACAGCCTGGTGGTCTTGGGTACTGCTAAATGGTAGGATTGTTTAAAGGAGCAGTAGCACCTACAGTGCCCCCCCCCCCCCCCCCCAAAAAAAAATGTTCTTAGATAAACACTTCATATAAAGTAAACACCCCTAAATAAAAAATACCCAGATATGTATTTTTCCTCGACTCTTCCTGTCTTATGAAGATAAAGTCAATAGATGTATTGCTATGTATTGGCTGCCACTGAATTTAGAAACCTGACTGAAATTATATATAAAATGGGGTATAGCTGAAAATTGTTTTGCAGTAAAAATTATAAGTGCATTTCACATTTTTTAAACATGTACAAAATACAAAAATGTATCTAGGTGGCACTGTCCCTTTAAAACCTGACTTCTAGGTGCAGTGCCTCTTGTGGCTATACAAGGAATTGCAAGTAAATGCAGAACATGCTTCTTCTACTAGTCCACATTGTTGCGATCTCTTTCCTACCTGCCTTTACTGATTTGGTTTGTACATCATGTAGCTACTTAATTTATTACATTGAAGGTACTCCTTCTAGGCTCAATGTTTATACAGCCCCTCAGTGCCTTCTTTCTATTATTAAAGCTACATGTCCCAGTACGTGACGTATTTGTGACATTGTGAAGGTGACTGTGTCATTTAAGGGTAGAATATTTGGGATAATGAATGCTGGACTCCTCAAACCGCTAGGGACCAACTCAGTAATAACACGCCCACTTATTTTTTTTATCCATTAGGCTGCATCATACTTTAAAATGCAGCTCAGGGACAATTTAATCCTATCTGATGAATTAATAATACGTGTACATTAGTATGGAGCAATTTTGACATCACGTGATCTGCGCACAGATAATGAAACAACCATCCAATTTTAGCAATGGGGCCAGGGGACACACAGGAAACCATGAATCTAGGTCTGTACTTAAACCTTGAAGGACAACTGTCAGCATAAAATGAAGTTATGTTTAATTGAAAACTTGCAGGCGTTTTAAATGTAAATCCTTTAAGCCCTCTGTGCTCTGCTCTATCAGGAGGCAGACATGTTATTTAGAATCTTCATTCATCTGACCCAAGATTCTAAACATGTCAGCCTCCTGCCATACAGCGCATAGAGGGCGCCACATAGGGTTGCCCCCTTTTCTTCAAAAAAATACCGGCACTGGTACTGTCTCCATAGACTTAACATTGGCCTGATGCCAATTTTTTACCGGCCTGCCGGTAAAATACCGGCCAGGTGGCAACCCTGGCGGCACAAGGTATTCATTTTTAAAATGTCTACACTAGACAAAATAGTTTGATGAAATATAACTCCATTTTGACAAGTACATGTTAGTATTTTGGACTCCTGTCTTGCTGGTTTAAATAGCATGAATCTGTTTATGAGGGTGCTGTCCAAATCCAGTCCTGAGGGCCAGAGATAAACTGGTTGCCTTGCTACCACCGAGCACAATACTTACCGATACAGAAAGATTATTAACGAAATATTAAAACTGTGGTTGGGTCATTTCCATTGAGACACTTTCTGGGCTAGCAACTCGTAATCAAAAGGGGCAGAGGAACATACCCTTCAATTTTGGAAAAGTATTCTTTCCTATTATCCCTCGGGTTGAAGCTTGCGTAATGCAGGGATTTGCTCTGTGTACATGTTTGTTTTTTAAGAAGGAAAAAAAAAATAAAAAATCATAATGTAAAGAAAAATCTTTGTGTAATGATTGCATCACCTGGGGATGAAGCGCCCACGGATTTATTGTCTAAAAACTCTGTATTGTACGATCTGGGAGATTTCAATCACAGTTTAGCACAACAATGGAAGGAAGTCCTTTTAGTGATAAAGGATTTAAGTTCAAATTGCAGCTCCGGATAATTATATGGCATCATTTCATCCATTCTCTAAGATGACAATATTTATGCACAAACATTTAAAGAGAGGTGTAGATGTCGTGTGTGTGTGTGTGTGTGTGTGTGTGTGTGTAATTATTTCCGCTGATGCCTGCTATTTCTCCTGGGTTTTGGAAATTTGCTCTGCTCATGCTTTGGATAAGATTCACATTTATTCTCTAATTAAAAAATTCCACAGCCTCATGTTCTAAACAAGTGCAGTGGGAATAAAAGTTAGGTAAAACATGAGTAAGGAGCAATTTGCGACTATTTGTAACATTCTGCGCTTTTCCCCCCCCCCCTGATTTGCCCCTCGTTCTTTTATTTTAATTTAGCGTTCATTTTTCCGGTTGCGCTAATAAATTGCGATTATATTTGCGCACGCTAAAGAGCTTTGCGAATATTTTATAAAAAATGATTCTTAAAGCGTGTGAAAATTACACCAGCTGTCAGCGAGCGCTATCAAAAGAGGTAGAAAAAGTATTTGCCAAATTGCCTGTTTTTATTCGCAATTTGCTCGTATGTACTATCGGAGTGTTAAATGTTTAGTGCATTGCAATAGGAGCAAAGAGCAAAAATAGTTTTGCACATAAAATATATTTGCGTTTTTTTAATACATGGCGCTAGAAAAAGAAAAGAATTCAAATGTAACATAGTAATTTAGGTTAAAAAAAAAAACACTCAAGTTCATCATGTGCAACCCTTCTACCAATCATTCCTGCTTTTGATCCAAAAGAAGGCAAAACCTCTAAGGAAAATATTTTTAATTTTGCCACTTTGGGGGCAACAAAGTGTTCTAACCAGCAAGGATATTCCATTGGCTTCCATGGTGACTGCTCAATTTTTACATATAACCCCCAAAGTGAGAAAGGTGCAGGTGTGATTGGTTTTTATTTGTTTGTAAAAAAAAAAAAAAATTCCTTCTTGACTCCAAAAGGCAATCAAATTTCTCCTTGGATCAATAAGCGCTATTATTAATGCTTATTATATTATTAATAGCCCTGGATGTTCTGCTTTTTTTTTTTTAAATAAAAGCAAAAAAAATCCATCCAGACCCTTTTTAAATTTCCAGTATTCCAAATAATGGACTGTTCAGGTCAAAACAGGAGACCCGGCAACTCTGTTTGAGGTCCACATCTCAGTGGTTTGGTGGATGAGCGATGAGGAAAAAACCCATTTGATATATATAGGAGCGAGAAAGGGGCGTGGCCTGGCAGCCTGGGTGGAGCTTGGGTCAGAGTGGGTGGAGTTTAGGCAGCGGGGGTGATTCTCTAACAGTCTACACGTAAAATGTTTTTATCACGTGGATCCATCCAGCTGCTCAGGGTCCGCATGATGTGTAAGAGCTTAAGGCCAAAATAGGAGAATTTGAAGTACAGCTTATTGAGAGACTTTCCCCTCCCCCAACTTGGTTACTTTGGTCTTAAGTTTAGCAGTTACCTTGTCAATTCCCTCAATCATGACTAAAGCCTATTGTCTGCCAGCATGGCTTTCAGTAAACCCCCTGATGAGTTATTTTTCCAGTGGTGATGTTAAATGCTGGATCATGTCTTATAAGCATAGAATCTTTTTATTAATCGTATTTATCCTCCAGTAGGGTATTTTGATCCACTGATTTGGCAGAAGTCGTCAGATCAGCGTCAAACCCAGTCAGTTATAAGGTGCAGTCTATTAAAGGGACAGTATGGCCTGAATATTGTTTTTACTGTGCATGTAGAGCATAAAAAATGATTGAAAATGATCTATATATTGTGTTAGCAAAACTGCCAGCAAATGCCTAAATTAGGAGAAAAATGTGTTTTAAATGTGACTGTGAAGTCTCCGGCTTATGACATCACCTGTGGCTTAATATGCAAATTAACTGTTTTTCAATGGGAAATGTGTCATTTGCATACCGTGGCACAGATGATGTCATAAGCAGGAGACTCCCCATTTAAAACACATTTTTCTCCAGATCTGTGCCCTCCAGAAGCAGGGATACGTCTCCTAGGGCCATATGACACAATTCCAGGTATTTCTCACCCTTACCACTAAATGCACTTTATTTCCCATGATTCGCCGCTTGGCTGGCTGAGCATCAGGGTACATGTAATTCATAACAGACTGGAATAATAACAGGCAACAGGGCGGAGAGAGCTGGGGACATAGGTGCACAGACCTTCCGCTCCCTTACATTGAACACCAAGGCCAGGGAGCTATGTAACTGTGCAGCATGGGACCAGCAGATGAGGACGACGAACGAATAAAATCTAAGGGGTCTACTCAATAAAGAGAGAATCAAAGGGAACTGAGATGGGAATTTCAAACATCAGGCCAGGGTAGCCGAGCTGGAGAAATTTTCCAATGCAGCTGAATGGGAGAATGTTTCCAACTCAGCTAGTTTGGTCTGAAGTAAGAAATTCCCATCACAATTCTCTCTTTATTGAGTAGACCCTAAAATGCAACAGAGCCCCCTTTTTCTAGCTCTGGTGGAATACTCTTTACAACTAAATTAGCAGCTATATGTCCTCCGGTATAGCAGTTGAGGACATCTATCTACGAAGTTGGGTCTCAGTGTGTGTATATATTCCTTATTACTTAGGTTATAAAATACATTTAATATTTAAGGGAGATCGGCACAGTAATACCCTTCAAGGTCATGTGTGTCTCAAAGAACCAGTCGGAAGACAGGCAGGGTCTTAATTAAAAAAAAATAAAAATGAATAATTTCTAGGGCAGAATTCCAAATGTAGACTCTTCGCAAGAACCTTAGCCCAGAACTGACCCTTTGCAATAAAAAGACCCCCATTGTATCTAGAATTCGGTCTCATACAGAGTGTGGCCACTGTGTCCTAACCTGGAGAGCTTGCAATCTGCTGGTAAAAAAAAAAGGCTTCACAGAATCCATCTAGGGTGGAGCTTTTTTGAAGTTTGTCACTTGTAAATAAATAGGTCTGATGACAGGGAGAGAGGAATGTGGGGAAAAAAAGGTGGTGTCTGAATGACAGGAGATAGCACAATGGAATCTGCATGTGTTTCAGAGCAGCTGCAGCCTGCACACACACACACTCACTCACACAGACAGACGACACAGAGCGCAGTCCGCTGGCAAGAAGGAGCTGCTATCCCCAGCGACAAAACAGGGGGAATAAAAGCACTGACTGACGCATTGGATCCTCAGGAGATATTAAGGAATCAGCTTTTTTTTGTGTTTTGTTTTTTTGCCTTGTTATTTTTTTTTATACCAAACTCATTGGTGGCTGGTATCTGTATCCTGGGGATTTGTATCTTGCTGAGGAATCCGTCACCAGGAGGGTGTGAGCTGAGACAGTCCGGGGTTTGCTAAAGTTCAGCTCGGTCATGGTAAAAGACGACACAGGTAAATGTGGGGAGTCACACTTTCTGTGCCAAAGCAAGGGGTGGGGAGCACTCCAGTGCTTGAGTGCAGGGTTTACAAAGGTTGGATATTAAAAGATTTCTGGGGCAGAGTTCCAAAAAGTGTTCTAATCAGCAGGGCTATTCCATTGGTCCGCATTTTGACCCCCAAAGTGAGAAAGGTGCAGGTGTGATGGGTTTTTATTTGTTGTTATCATATTCTGAAGAGATGTGCTCTGGGGAAACAAAACATGAATAGCAGGTCGGTTCAGGAAGTATTACTTTCCTGAGAGGGTAGTGGATGCATGGAATAACCTTCCAGCAGAAGGAGTTTAAGCATGCTTGGGACAGGCACAAGGCTATCCTGGATGTAAGATAAGGCCAGTGACTAATAAAATTATTTCGAAAATTCAGCAGACTAGATGGACCGAATGGTTCTTATCTCCCGACACATTCTATGTTTTTTATTTAACATAAGTTTAGACATATTTGAATGAAAGGGGATGACTGTCATGGTGGACTAAGGAACTAAATGCATAATTCTGTGTTAGAGGCGCCTGTGGCTAATCGAGGAGGGGGGGGGGGGGGGGTATGTGTCAAAGTGTTTTTGGGAGTTAAGTGGCACAATTTTGATATAATTATTAGCAACTCATCGGTATCGATGGTTAACGTCCCTAATTAGCACCAAAAAAGTGATCTAGTAATCATTTCGGAATGTTGTCGCAAATAATCGGCACTTATTTAGATTACTCATTTGCACTACAGTTCTCCACCGTCGATCTGTATATTAAAATGTGCAAACGGGGGGGAAAGCACTGTTTTTAAAAAAAAATTTTTTTTTTATTTATTCCAATGTGTTCCCTCCCAGCAACAAAAGAGTTAAACCAATGCAATGTCACAGGAGGACAATATGTTGGAAACCTGTCTGATGCTGAGAGGCTAGCATCGGATAACTTTGCTTCCAACTCAGCTGCCTGGAGTCTCCCAGTAAATCTCTTACTGAGAGAGACATGGCAAACAATGAGGTTTAAAGTCCGAGATATTAACCCTTTTCAGCGTGCCGCTCCCTTCCCTTTGGCACTCCAAGCATCTAAGGCGACTGAATTTTTGTCTAGACTGTTTTGTCTAGGCTTTATGCAGGGGATGGAGAAGGGAATTTCAGTTTCTGTTTAGCGGAATTTTTCCGACTCGGCTACTTTGGCCTTAAGTTTGAAATTCTCTTCTCAATGGCCTGCAAGTTCTCTCGTTTGTTGATAAAATACGTGTGTGTGTGTGTGTCTCTGTATGGAGAAGGCGAGATTGTATTTGGAAATAGGATACATTTAATCACATTGCCACTGAAATGTTTGAAAACAAATTGCAAGTCTTTGGAACACAATTTAAAAAGAGCTATTGGTAATAATGTGGAAGATGAATGTATTCCCCCGAGTTGTGTATATAAATCACATCCGAGACTGCATGAAGGTTAATGATGTCACTTGAAATAGAATCCTTCTTCCCCCTGTTGTTGCGGGGAGGGGCACAGAGCTGACCTTATAGTGATCTTGTTTAGACATCAGGCACGTTTGTTTAGCTAATATATTAATATTGCCTTATTTTGCATTGTTATAATAACCCTCTGGTCCGTGGGGTGAGAATGAAACTTCTCTTTTGGTTTAGTAAAGCGTATCATTTAATTCGAGAAATTATTAATACATTGTGCAGGAAGAACCATGGATAGAAAGCATCCCCCCATAATTATCAAAAAGTATCACCGGTTAGGTTAGGAGTCTGGTGAGTACAGTCAGAGAGAGATCCAAGTTAAGGGTTTGTCTCCTTAAAGGGACTGTATCACCTAAACATTGTTTTACTGTGAGTGTAGAGAATAAAAAATAATTGAAAATGATCTATACATTGTATTAGCAAAACTGCAAACACATGTCTAAACTAGGAGAAAAATGTGTGTCTGTGGAGTCTCCTGCGTATGACATCACCTGTGGCACGGTATACAAATGAACTGCTTTTCAATGGGAAATGTAATTTGCATACCGTGCCATAGATGATGTCATAAGCAGAAGACTCCACAGACACAATTAAAACACATTTTTCTCTTTCAATCATTTTTTATGCTCTACATGCACAGTAAATACAATGTTCAGGTAATACAGCCCCTTTAAAGTCAGTGGGGAAAAAGGTCAGAACATTTTGGGGGGGAGACGGAGTGGAATAGAAAATCCCACTCTCGGACCCAGTGAGTAACACAGATTTGTTTCCGAAATTTCCAAACTTGTCATGGGGTTCGCTGTGTATCTTTCTCACACTAATACTAAAAAACCAAACCATGGTTTATAAACATAATCTTACATGCTACGTACGGTTCATCCAATGTATTCATTTCTTCTGGGCATTCTCAGATTTGTAGGAAGAGGCGAATAGCGTAACTTTACATCACTCGGTTGGATGTCAAGACTGCTATTGAATGAATTGACTACAGATTTACCATGGTTCAACAGTTTTCTTTTTTTTTTTGTTTCTTTTTTACTTTTGAAACTTAAAAACACTCCATAAACATCATGGGAGCTATTCATAAAGCTCCTGCAGTTGCATGGTTGCCAGCATCGGCCATGTTTCCAGGGACACATATTTGTTCCACATGCTGCAGAAAGATCATGCAAAGTCCAGCCCGGCAGTATGTAGGATGGATATACACAGAATCCAAATAATTAATCAGGGTGGAGATCTCATAGAACCTACCATAATGAATTAATTGGATTGTGTCAGTGCGTATATCCATCCTACATACTGCCGGGCTGCACTTTGCCTGCTCTTTCTGCAGCAGGTGGAACAAATATGTGTCCCTGGAAACATGGCCGATGTTGGCAACTAGGCAGTTGTATGTATTTGGTGCTAAATGGCCAACTATATGATCATTCCAAATCGGAATGTAGCGAGTGCGCATGCTTTGACGGGAATTCATGTGCATTAAATGGTTACTGCGCTATCTTTAGAAATGCGTATATAATTGCGCGGTACATGAAATGCGCTAATACGGTACCTATTGAGTATGTATTGGACTCGCACTCGCAGTATGTGAGCCGCGACGAGTCTAGGGAACTTCCATTTGACTTCTTCTTTGGTTACGGTTTTTAGCTTACTAACTCATGTTGATTTGAATGAAGTTCATTATACGAGGGCCAATTACACTCACGTGTTTAACTTTTGCACTAATTAGAAAGAAAAAACTAATTCGATTTGAAAAGTTTCACGATGAATGGACTTTCAAAACCTGAAGTGCATGCTGGGAAATTACCCGGCAAACTACACAGCAAAGGTTGACCGGTTTTAGCACAGCCTACAGAAGGCCGTGTTTTTTCAGTGCTAGGTCCACATGAACTCTTTTGGGTTCCGGGGATTTTATTTAGACATTAACCCTTACATTGCACGCCTGAGGAATTGGCAATAAAAAACAGCTTGTCTCGGCATTCCAGAGGGAAAGGGTTCATTTCATTATTATCTGTTTGTGTTTTTGTTGTGGGGCCCAGGAGCTGGTTATTTGGGTTGGCGTGGCTGTGCTGGAGGCCCGGGGGTAGGTAGAGCATGGCTTGCTGCCCAGCAGACTCTCTGTTTCCCTGTCTTTGCTGTTGCGAGGCAGCCCGTGAGATGACTGATTTCTGAATCATGTGTGTGCAGTAGATAACATTCCAGCTTGGGATATTGGCGTGTTTAAGGAGTGGGCGTCGAAAACGGCAGACAATCATTGACACGGAAGACCTTTACCCTCCATATCTACTCGCAAACCTTGGATTTGAACTTGTCGTCTCTGATTCACTAGTTCAGCGTAGATTTCCATAGCCAAATATGGACGCGCAGGTGATCTGGTTCTGTGATAAGTATCCTATGGTGGTACACCTGTTTATGGAGATGGTTGTCGTATACCTCCCCTAATTAATTAATTAATTATTGTTATTGTATGGAAGATAATAATCAGCTCAAGAATGGAATTTCATATAATCATTATTTATAAAGCCCCATCATAGATTAAGAATTGCAGTTTTTTCCCCCAAAACCATTTTAACCTATGAAAAATACATAGCGCGGAGCTGCAATGGGTGCACTAAAGACCCCAGACCTATTTACATTGTACTGATCACAGCATACATTATTCATAAATCAGAGATGTAGTCACCCTACATAATATTATTCTCTGTATGTCTGCCAATCCATTTTCACAGTCATGCTATCGGCATAGTAGCCTACATCCGTCATGTTTCCAGGCACACATATGTATTCAACATACTGCAGAAAGAACATGCAAAGTACTACTAAAACTGACAATCAGGCATCACTAGCTGAGCTATTTTTGCAGTTCAGTTGCTATCAGTATTTCAATATAAACCTAATATTTTAATTTGCTAGAATTCTTACACTTTTACCCTCTCCCACCAGCTCCTGGCCTAAGCTTTAACTGGTTCATTTATCAAGACCAGTCTGCATATTGTCTGGTGATTGACCTGTATTTATCAGGGAAGCCAAAAACCAATTCAATTGGTCACTAAAATCTTAATTCTATACTATAATCTCCCCCCACCCCCCAGATAACATTGAAATAAAGCCCTCTATATATGCATAATTTATGAGAGATCAAACCAGGGGGGGTTAGGGTTAGAGTGAGGGTAAGGATTAGGGTGAACTCTAATAGTTTTATCCACCCAGGTACATACATTACACCAGGGGGTTAGGGTTAGAGTGAAGGTAAGGATTAGGGTGAACTCTAATAGTTTTATCCACCCAGGTACATACATTACACCAGGGGGTTAAGGTTGGGGTTAGGGTTAGAGTTAACCCTAACCCTTACTAACCCTCCTAGAGTTAACCCTAACTCTTACTAACCCTCCTAGAGTTAACCCTAACTCTTACTAACCCTAACCCTCCTAGAGTTAACCCTTACTAACTCTAACCCTCCTAGAGTTAACCCTAACTCTTACTAACCCTAACCCTCCTAGAGTTAACCCTTACTAACTCTAACCCTCCAAGAGTTAACCCTAACCCTTCTTAACCCCTAACCCTTACTAACTCTAACCCTCCTAGAGTTAACCCTAACCCTTACTAACCCTCCTAGAGTTAACCCTAACCCTTACTAACCCTCCTAGAGTTAACCCTAACCCTTGCTAACCCTAACCCTCCTAGAGTTAACCCTAACCCTTACTAACCATCCTAGAGTTAACCCTAGTGTAGCTGTCGGCATCACAGACCTTGCTGAGATGCTCGCTCATGCGTGGTGGGCATCTGCATTTCCTCCGAGTGGTCAAATCTGTGTTTAAAAGGAATGCGGAGTAAATATCAGAACACGAGCACATGTTATAACAGAGTGAGTGAGACCCACTGTTCAGCTCACCTTTAAACATTGCTTATGTGGAGAATATAGAGCGTTAGAAGTTATCTACACATTCACGGTTATTTATCAGGTCTTTTCTGGGGCAGAGTCTAAAAGTGGAGCAGTCGCCACAACAGAATATTCAAGTGGTTCAGATCACTTTTAGGACTTTGCTCCATAATTCAGTATAATACACAAAACCCCACGGCGTTGGCAGAATTGCAGCCAAAAGCACCGATTCCAAGGAGAATATCTTAATTTGTGCATTTTTATGGCATCACCTTGCATAGTGGCCAACATCGGCCATGGTTCCAGGGACACATATCTGTTCCACATGCTGCAGAAAGAGCATGCAAAGTGCAGCACGGCAGCATGTAGGATGGATATACACACAGATACAATACAATTAATTAAGTCCTATGAGATCTTGACCCTGATTAATTAATTGGATTCTGTCTCTGTGTATATCCATCCTACATACTGCCGGGCTGCACTTTGCATGCTCTTTCTGCAGCATGTGTAACAAATATGTGTCCCTGGAAACATGGCCGATGTTGGCAATTTGTATTAACTCTGTTGCTTAGAGCCTGATAAACCTTAGCCACAGTCAAGCTTAGGAAATTGATTTGGGCCAGGTGAGATTAGCGTGTCTGGGCACACTGCCGAGGGTTTATACCAGTCTTCTCGCCGGTTACTCTCAGATAGTGTTAAGGGAAACCCCTAATTACTCTGTGACTGTAGCTGCCGCCTCCTTCCTGAGTCAGATCATCTACTTTCTGACCTTCGTGATGTCTGGGTGGGTGAGACCTGGAAAAGCCAGATAAAATTAGGCAGATCTCTTTAGATAATATAGAAGTCAATTTGAATGACCTCAGGATACATCTATTCTGAGAAGGCAGGGGGTAGGTTGCCATCCAGCCGGTAATTTACCAGCAGGCCGCTAAAAAAAAATGGCTGGAGGCCAATATAAGATCTATGAAGCCAACAGCATGGCGAGTATTTTTTTCAGGAGGAAAATATGGCAGCCCTAGGAAACGTGGTAATTAGTCATGGTGGAGAATCTACAATGACTGATTAATGAATTGTTCTTTATATATATATATATATATATATATATATATATATATATATATATATATATATAGCTGGCAAGTAGGAAATGCAAAGGTAAAGAGAAAAATATATGTTAAATGTGCCTGTCACCTGCTTATGACATCACCTTTGTGCCTTGTTATGCAATAAGAGATGTGTAATTTGCAAATCAAGCCAGAGGTGATGTTATAAGCAGGAGATAACGAGACAACGCCTTTAAAACATATCATTTAGCTGACGGAGCCTGGTTGGTGTCAGTAGTGTTATTCTAAAAATAATTATTATGTGGCTATTTGTAACAATACGTGGCTATCTTGAAATTAATATTCGTAGATCGTGACTGTGACAACGGTGAGTGAACTGATATAATCTGCACGTTCTGACCTGATTTCCATTGTTTAGCATACGGGATAGAGCCAGGATTCCGCCCTGGTAAGATACTCTACGTTACAGTTTTTAGATGCTTTTGTAGTGTAGTGGTCTGTGTAGTGCAGACATGGCATCTGTTTTTTTGCTGATGAAATAGAATGTTAGAGCATGAGTATTCAATCTGCCACGATACTCTGTTAGCCTATGGCGTCGGTCTCAAGCTGTGGAACACTCTAACGGATCCTTTTACTGTTCTTAAAGGTAGTTGGTTGATTATGAGGTTTATATTGCATAAACGGCCGCAAGTAGATGCTTAGTGTCTATTGTTACTAGCTACATATAACTTTTATATGCTTCCTTGAATGACAGAATATACACCAGTCATAATGATCAGCCTTTCATGTGGATGTTACTTTGACATGTACCACCCACCTAAGCATTGTTACAGACCGTGTACACCCTTTCATGGAAACGGTATTCCCTGATGGCATTGGCCTCTTTCAGCAGGATAATGCTCCCTGCCACAAAGCAAAAATGGTTCGCAAAGGAATGGTTTGAGGAACACAACAACGAGTTCAAGGTGTTGACTTGGCCTCCAAATTCCCCAGATCTCAATCCAATCGAGCATCTGTGGGATGTGCTGGACAAACAAGTCAGATCCATGGAGGCCCCACCTCACAACTTACAGGACTTAAAGGATCTGCTGCTAACGTCTTGGTGCCAGTTACCCCAGCACACCTTCAGAGGTCTAGTGGAGTCCATGCCTCGACGGGTCAGGGCTGTTTTTAAACCTATAATAAAGCAAAGGTGGCCAGGTTTTAGACCACCCTTGGACTAACCCTCTCCCCTAAACAATTTTTAATCAGACAGAATCCCACTTTTGTTTGAATAAAATGTATTTTGGAAAGGTGGTCCTATGGAGCATATTCAAAAAGGATTTGCTTTTCTTTGGAAGCCTCAGTGAGACTGTTATCACTTGTATTTTTGCTACCAGATGTCATTATCCCCTCCAGTTCCACTACCATAAATTATTATCCCTTCCAGAAGCACTACCCTACGTCATTATCCCTTCCAGTTTCCCTACCCCACGTCATTATCCCTTCCAGTTCCACTACCCTACGTCATTACCCCTTCCAGTTTCACTATCCTGCGTCATTATCCCTTCCCGTTTCCCTACCCTACGTCATTATCCCTTCTAGTTTCACTATCCTGTGTCATTATCCCTTCCAGTTTCCCTACCCTACGTCATTATCCCTTCCAGTTCCACTATCCTGCGTCATTATCCCTTCCAGTTTCCCTACCCTACATCATTATCCCTTCCAGTTCCACTATCCTGCGTCATTATCCCTTCCAGTTTCCCTACCCTACGTCATTATCACTTCCAGTTTCACTACCCTACGTCATTATCCCTTCCTATTTCACTACCCTACGTCATTATCCCTTCCAGTTTCACTACCCTACGTCATTATCCCTTCCAGTTTCACCACCCTACGTCAATATCCCTTCCAGTTTCACCACACTACGTCATTATCCCTTCCAGTTTCATTACCCTACGTCATTATCCCTTCCAGTTCCATGACCCTACGTCATTATCCCTTCCAGTTCCATGACCCTACGTCATTATCCCTTCCAGTTTCACTACCCTACGTCATTATCCCTTCCAGTTTCCCTACCCCACGTCATTATCCCTTCCAGTTTCCCTACCCTACGTCATTATCCCTTCCAGTTTCCCTACCCTACGTCATTATCCCTTCCAGTTTCACTACCCTACGTCATTATCCCTTCCAGTTTCATTACCCTACTTCATTATCCCTTCCAGTTTCATTACCCTACGTCATTATCCCTTCCAGTTTCATTACCCTACGTCATTATCCCTTCCAGTTTCATTACCCTACGTCATTATCCCTTCCAGTTTCACTGCCCTACGTGTATTTACCAGCAGCTACTAAAAGGGTCCACACAATTCCTTTGGATGGGCTCAGTGGCTTATATTAGAGGTGTGTCAGCAGTAAACACACTTTAAATATTCAGTCTTGCTCATTTTAAACATATACAGGAAGACATATAAAAAGTAGGTATGGCTGCTTTATCCAGCCTGTAAGGAAAGAGGGGGCATTTGACGTCTCCTTACAAAGATATGGAATTCTAGATAAAAGGGGTGTGGAGGGTATGCAGAACATGTGTTTCCTGAGCCCCCGTCCGGCAGGGAATTAGCTAAATATTTGCACCAGACTTACTATGGGATTCTGGGAAAATATTTTTTGTTGTTTGTAACCCCTAATGTAATAACGGAGGTTTAATCCACTGCGGTATTCCCCAGAAGAGGTTTCTAATACCCACAATGTTTTGAAATGACACAACAAAACTGTGATGAAGATCATTGTAAGATCACGGAACACCTCGTAGGCGAATGTGCCAGCCAAGACAGGCAAACAAATCCAAAGTCTTACATGCCGAATAGCACATAACAGCTGCAAAGTGGGATGATAAAAAAAATAACACATGTCTTCCAGCACTGTGTTATCAAAAAAAGCCAAATATTAAAATCTTAAGAGGGGCTTTAAATGTAGAATTAAGATGCTACGCTAGGAGTTAACCCTGTAGATGTGACAATGCCTTGCATTTTTTAAATGTGTCTGTGGAGTCGCCTGCTTATGACATCACCTGTGGCACGGTATGAAAATGAACTGCAAATGAAATGTGTTTTACAGGTGTCTGTGGTGTGTGTGTATAGATATGCAAATGATTCACTTTCAACAGAAAATGTCATTTGCATATCAAGCCATAAAGTGATGTCATAAGCAGCAGACACCAGAGACTAAAGATTGGGAACACATTTTTCTATTACAAAATGCATAATTGCAATTTTGTTAACATCTTGTGTAGACCATTGTTTATTCTCTACATTAATATCTGAAGCAATGAATAAGGTGGCAGATTCCTTGTATTATAAGAATAGTGCTGATTAGTCTTTCTGACTGGTGCTGTTGTTCATCTTCCTACATCGTTTAGGAATAGAGCTTCCCGTATCTGGTGGGGGAGTCCATTTGATTTCAAGGGGCCCATTTCTTTGAACTTGAAATTGAACTCCACCTCTTGCTACCCAATATCACCCAGAAGTGGGCAGGGCTATAGAGGGGGGAAAGGAGGATAGGAAAGATCTTTGGCTACTGTTTCAAATGGTTGAAGTTAATGGATGAATGTAGCAAAAAATGAAGTTCTGTTTAATTGAAACAGAACAAAAATTAATTTTTATATAGAAATGGTTTAATGAAAGAATATAAATAAAGTACATTATTGAGCCATATTTACTCCATATAGCTCCACCAGGAGGCAGACATTTTGTTGAGAATCTTTGGTCACATGCGTCAGATCTTTGTTCATCTGAACCAAGGTGAGTGAAGATCTGACCCAAGATTCTAAACAACATGTCTGCCCCCTGAGAGAACTATATGGAGTAAAGAAGGCTCAATAAGGAACTGTATTTGAATTCTTTCATTCGAGAATTTCTTTATAAATCATCTACACTTGATACAATCTTATAATTAAACATAAATTCATTTTATTTGCTACAGTTGTCTTTTAACGATTTAAAGACCTCCTCAGCTCTGCCATAGAGCACATAGCACAGTGGTGTTTGTGGGGAGTGGCTGGTTATACATTATTTTATGAAATATATAATACGTGTGAGGGAAAAATTGATTTGTAGTTGAATATATTCGCACAGGAAGATGGATCAATAATGGTAGTGAATACGTGGATTTGCCTTCCAGCATCGGTGGTGGCAAATAACATTGAAAAATACTATGGCTAAGCTGTTTGAGTTTTGAGTTTGAATAAAAAATAATGCAAACAAACAAACAAAAACAACCCATAAGATTGTTTGTTTATTAAAAACAGTAAAAAGGTAACAGAATTGCAGTGGCTCGTCCAAGGCCGTTTATAATAAATAATGGTACTGCCGGGCTGCAGAGGACCAGCGGGGCTTTGTTCTTTTGAACTTGACTTGGTGTCAGATGTTTTGGAAAGTGTTGAGCGGTGAGGTTTCTATTCACACTGGTCTTAGCACAGACAGCATCATCTGCTTTTTCAAGCACTTGCATAAGCAGGAGCTGTGACTGTGGATACAGCCCTTTCATGTACTGGGACAGTAACCCCCAGCTGTGATGGAGCTCTAGCCATACCTGGGAAGGGTCAGAGCTTGACCCCAAATCTCATCCAGTCTCAGATTCTCAGGGTTGAAGGGCAGATTCCTGGAAGGAGTTAGGGTGAATTGGCGTGCTCTCGAGGCAGCAGGGCAGAGGATTAACGTGGAAGGGGCAGATTATCAGCGTGATATAGTCTGGAACTGATTTATTGACAGAGACTGCATTTTTGCATAGTTTTGCTGGTTTAGATTGTAAGCTCTGCGAGCAAGGCTCTCAACCTCGTGGATCAGTCTTTTATGGTTCGTCTAATATGGCATATAGTTCCCCTCAATGCTCTTTGGCATATAAATAAATGTTAATGTCATATATTGGTTATAACAGCATAATTGCCAACATCGGCTGCATTTCCTCAGACATAATCAGAAAGAGCATGCAAAATGCAGGCCAGTAGTATGCTGGATGCATGTACATACAGACAGAATTCAATGTATTAATCAATGCAGGTCCTATAAGATCTCGACCCTCATTAGCTTGTATCTGGGGTCTATTCACTTAAAGGTGAGTTGAGGTGAGATGAACATTTCATCTCACAAATTTAGCTATACATTGTGCAGGGACAATCCTGGTGAGTTCACTTAGCGGGGATAACTCACCAGGTTTGTCCCTGTAAAATGTATAGTTCAAATGGTGAGAGGAAATGTCCAATAGCCCCCTCTGTGTGTACATGCATCCTACATACTGCATACTTTCCAACATCGGCCATGTTTTCAGGGACACATGTTTGTTCCACATGCTGCAGAACGAGCATGCAAAGGGCAGTCCGGCAATCTGTACGATGCATATGCACACAGACACAATCCAATTAATTAATCGGGGTGGAGATCTCATAGGGCCTACCATGATTAATTAATTGGATTGTGTCTGTGTGTATATGCATCCTACATACTGCTGCACTTTGCATGCTCTTTCTGCAGCATGTGGAACAGATATGTGTCCCTGGAAACATGGCCGATGTTGGCAACTATGATACTGCCGGGCTGTACTTTGCATGGTCTTTCTGCATCATGTGTCCCACAGATGTGTCCCTGGGGACATGTTGGCAGCAGTAACATTAGAGTGCCATTTCACAAAGCGTAAGCCTTGCGGAGAGACCCTTTCTCCCAGACATTAAGATGATGCTCGGAGAAGGCATATTATTGGGCTGCATTAGGTATGATGTGAAATCTGGTCACCGTATCCGATGGAATCTTAACCTGGATTAGGAAACTGATCCAAGTGTTGGGGAATTTCCTTTTAAAGTCAACAATGGAATCATTAGACATTAACTTCCACAAACACCCACACGAGGCGACAGGAATCCCCTGAGAGTTATCACATTCCTAGATTAGAAGGCTATTTAAAGGAAGGGGACTGCACTTTTCTTTTAGAGGGGGGTGTTCCTAAAAAAAAAGCTCTCTGGGGGGCTGTCACTGAATTGGATTTAGTCCCTCTTCCACTTTAAATCTGACATCTGTGGCCCCCAAGGCTTTAAGTGCGGTGTTAAATCCTTGGGTTCAGTCCATGCTGGCTATGATAGGGTTAAGGTTGGGTGCAACTTTGTGGCACATCTGATCGGGTGGCCAGAGTCTGTCATCCGCTAGAGGAATGCGTGCTGTGATTCTGTTTGTACTGGGCATTACGGACTGGCTCATTGGTTAGGAAAGTAATTAAAGGGACAGTCTAGTCCCCAAACTTACTATGGTGCAAGATGCAGATTACTGCTTTACAGTGGGCAATGTGCCAGGTGATGTCACAAGCAGGAGAGCCTGCAGACACATTCAAACCATATAATGCTCTTATTTTATGCATTTGCGTGCAATTCTGATAACACAATATATATCAATGTTTCGGGTGATAGAGGTCCTTTAAGAGACATTGATCTAGCTTTGCACATTTTCCAGGAATTCGTGTGGTCCAATCGTGAGTGCCATGCACATACCACATGGACCACACAATCCGTGAGACCCCAGGCTGTGGTCACCGAGTATTAAAGCTCCGGTGGTTCGACCTGGAGAGTAGTGAGACTTGTTTTATTTTGGAAGAAAGAAACCAAACGCTAACACAAAATTCAAACTCCAAGGCTTTCAGCAGTGACCCGTAGACCAATATAGACCATTTAGTAAATCCGGTGCAGAGCAGGAAAGGGAATTACAGACTACATTCGACACGGACTGCCCGATGCAGTGATACCTTTGGTTATCTATCTTCCTACGTGGCTGGCTTAAGATGATAGGAATCATTGTCCAAAACAGCATCAGTGCCCGTGATTAGCCATCATACTGTCGGCTGGCCACGACAATGGTTTATTTAGGGAATTTGTATGAAAAATGCAGATTTCAGGGCTGAATCGGGTAACATAACGACTGCAGACTGACTTACATTTTACAAATTACAGCCCTGGAGATGAGTTATATACGTACTGGGAAAAAAAACTTGGCAGTCCTTCTCGAGCGGTTACAATTAAAGAGATCTTAAATCCCGGTCTCCAAGTCACAGATATAGCAAGCAGTCCTGAGGATGTGACCTAGTGAGTTAAAACCAGTTTGATGTGCTTGCTGCTTAAAAACAAAGGCATATTGTTTAACTAATCCATGTGCCATTACTTGTGCTACTAAATAGTCATTCTAATTTCCCCTCTTGCCCCGTAATTGAAATGCAGTGACCTTTAGAAAGAAGATTGGTTATGGATGGAGACGGTCCCTTCTGTGGGATTGGATTTCATATAATCTGCAAATAAACCACAGGATAGATCTGCCTAATGCATGATCCAGCCCCCACTATAATATGGCCAGTTTAGAGGTCATCCATCCTTTTGTGTCTCTGGATTTAAAGGATCAGACGTAGGTGAACGTTATAGCTTTTTTAGTAAAAATAAATATGCATGTATGTGTTTCGGTTTTTAGTTTGGCAATACTTACTTTAAAAATTTACCGTTTGCATGCCTTCTCTTGGGGTTTGATCATCCAGCCCACACTGACACTGTGCATCTACACCGATTCTCTTGCAAATACGCAACAGCAGAGGGAGCTCTAGAGCAGGACGCTTTTGAATTGATTCTTAAGGAGAGCAATTGTTTATCTTAACCCATTAGGCCCCTTACTACCAGCGGGCCCCAGTGTGCTGCACTACCAGTATAAGTGCCAACTTTTTGTTTTTGGCACCCGAAAAAGGGGATGAAGAATAAAGCGGGCAGAGTTACGTAATGTTGCATGACATCATCCGATGTTGCGTCACCCGGTTGCATTGAATGCCAGGCTAAATGGTACAGTTACTGGGTAGCTCAAAACTCCTCACTTAGACAGTGTATGGCTCTGAGAAATACACCCTTCAAACAATGCTGCCTGTGCACAGTGCTAATACCAGGACAGATCCGAATTTGACGGGACAGGACCCCCAAAAATTTGAACTGTCCTGGCAAGTCCAGGACTATGAGCAACTATGTGCCAGTACTTCCGCCCCTCACTGTCCACTGTACTGGAACAATCAGCAATTTACTGAAATACCGTAAAATAACTACTGCCAGAGAATCTAGAGGCAGATACTCAGTAGTATATCTTCCACAAGGCAAACAAGGCACTCGCCTGGGGCGGCACTTTGCCAGAGGGCGGCACTTTTCCAGAGGGTGTTAAAGCACACTTCTGGTGCTTGAAACATTTTCGCACCCCCACCGTTCAGCAAGCTTTAGGTCCTTCCAGTTAATCGTGTGATGGGAGCATGTAATGGACGTGGTGGGGTTATGAAATGAGGGTGATGGGGACATGTAATGGGGGTGATGGGGCATTAAGTGTAGTGCAATGTGGGTGATGGGGCATGTAATGGGGTGATGGGGCATGTCGTGGGTGTGCAACATGGGTGATGGGGCATGTCGTAGGTGTGCAACGTGGTTGGGGGGGTGCCCGAATTTTGTCTGCCTAGGGCAGCACAAAACCAAGATACACCACTGCAGCCACTCTAATAAATGGATCGAACATCCATCAGACTGCTCACAGTTTTATACCAGTATGCATTGGGCATTGATTTTACCTTCATCCTATCTTGCAGTGAAGTACTTGTGATTTGTTCCTGATCTCTAATTGGTTTGTATTCATTATTTCAATTGTCAACATTCCATTTATATGGACCTGTTCCCTAAGAGAACTCTTACATGAAAGGGACATTAAACATTGTTTAACCCTTGCGTCCTTGAACAGACCCATCTGAACGCTGTACAAGGGTTAAACAAAATATGTCCCGGGACTTGTAAGTAAACCCGACGTGTATCTTTACAGATACACGCGGGGTTACTATCTGCTGTGTCTCACATGCGAGACAAATGTCAGCACGCGCACAGCCAGTCAGAGCTCTGCCGATTGCGAGGTACTCTCGCTGCTCGCACAGAGAGAGAGACCCTCGTTTTTTGCATGCGATCAGCAGGGGGGGACCTAGTTAAGGTGATTGCTGATCCCATGCAAAAATGAGGGTCTCTCTCTGCGCTAGCAGCAAGAGCCAGTTGCCGACCAGACGGCCGCCTGCTTCCTATGGAAGCATGGCAGCTGTCTATCAGAGGATAAACTAGCGTGTACTATCAGAAGTACTATCAGAAGTACACGCCATTTTACCCTCATACTAGGAACAACTAACATTTCAATTGTCTTACCCTTCATGTCAGAGGCTGTTTCACCACTTCCGTGGTGTTTGTGTTTAGCTGTAACTAACTCCTCCCTAACCATGTTCTCCTACAGTGAACTTTTGAACCCAGTCATGAAACTAACCCTAGCACTAATCCTAACCCTAGATCTTAGGCTCATTTAGCTTACTTTTTGGACTGTAATGATGCTGACTGCCTCTAGCAACACCAATACAGCGACAGAAGTGATAACCTATGCGCCATTTTGAAAAGGCAGATTACTCTTCAATATGCCCCCTGTTGTGGGCAAGAGCATAAGAAGTGGTGAGTCATCACTTCCGTCGCTCTGTTGTACTTGCTAGTCTGCCTCTAGTGGCAGTCAGCAACATTATACCTGGAAAAAAAACAGTATTTAGGGTTAAGATCTAGGGTTAGAGGAATGTTAGGGTTATGATAAGATTCAGTGTTAAGTTGACCATTGGGTTTGGGGTCAAAAGGTCACTGTAGGTTTAAAATTGTTAGGTAAAGAAACATCACCTTGAGGCTTGGTATGCAGTTTATTTGCATATCAACCCACAGATGATGTCATAAGCAGGTGACACCACAGAACATTTAAAACTTTCTGTCTACTGCACTTCCTTAAAGCAAGCAACTTGTTTTTAAAATGGACATAAATCCATAAATACGTACTTACGAGAAAAGCGAAATATCTTGTGCAAGGTGAAAGAAAATGTTATCCATCTGAATGTGGCCGTGTATTTTGAATTATTTTTATTACTTTTTTTACTTCCACTTTAATAACACATTTGCACTTTTCTGTTTCTTGTACTGAGGACTTAATGTTTCCCAGCAGGCCGTGTGTGACTAATGCTGTTACATCAGTGTACAAGTCTGTACATTAAAAAGTATCTCCGAAGGGAACAAACACAGTTACCCACAATTTTCTACAAAACAGCTCAAAATATTCGAGAATCTTAGTAAATTGTACACCAGCACGGGACAAAAAATGGAATCCGTAGGAAATGCAGCACACCACCGATGGGATGCTCAGCCAGCCATGTGCTAGCTGAGCATCGTAGGAAATGCAGTACCTTTTATAGATAGGATGTTCAGCTTTGCATCCTAATAATGTAGAATGGGATGCTCAGCCAGCCATATAGGAGCATCGCATCCTAAGTAACGTAGAATTGGATGCTCAGGCAGCCATATAGGAGCATTGCATCCTAAGTAATGTAGAATGGGATGCTCAGCCAGCCATATAGGAGCATCGCATCCTAAGTAACGTAGAATTGGATGCTCAGCCAGCCATATAGGAGCTTCTCATCTTAAGTAACGCAGAATGGGATACTCAGCCAGCCATATGGGAGCTTTGCATCCTAAGTAGCATAGAATGGGATGCTCAGCCAGCCATATATGAGCTTCACATCCTAAGTAATGTAGAATGGGATGCTCAGAAAGCCATGTAGGAGCTTCTCATCCTAAGTAACGTAGAATGGGATGCTCAGCCAGCCATATGGGAGCTTTGCATCCTAAGTAGCATAGAATGGGATGCTCAGCCAGCCATATATATATATATGTTGTTTGGGACAAATGCCAAACTACTTAAATTAAACAATCCTCAAGTAACCATCAAGACCAAAACCAGTTATAACCTGACCCAGGTAAATTCATATAAGTATCTTGGCATGTGGCTAGATCCAAACTTATCTTTTGGTCTCCATATTGATAAGCTTGTGTCAAAGCTATATCCTAGGATCGGCTTTCTGTATAGAAACAAATCTAACCTAGATTCCACGGTAAGGAAACGTATTGTGCAGCAAATGTTGATGCCGATCTTAGATTATGGAGATGTTGTGTATGATTCTGCCCCGCAGACCCATCTCGGTAAACTCGACACTATGTACAATACATTGTGTCGTTTTGCACTACAGTGTGATTATAACACGCATCACTGTAAAATGTTAAAAGAGTTAAATTGGCTGACGCTTGCCTCCAGGCGTGCTCTCCACCTAGCGTGCTTAGTGCATAACCACTTCTCTGGAACGCTCCCCCCCTACCTGAGCGGCATGCTCGCTCTTACTCCCTGCACATCCCACAATCTCAGATCCTGCACCAACCCTTCACTAGCGATTCCCCACTTCAAAAAGGAAGCGGGTTGAGGTGCGTTCTCTTTCAGAGCGCCTCATATGTGGAATAGCCTTCCTGTTTCTGCCAAATCATCATCTACTCTAAGATCCCTGAAAATAAGTATCTCCCAAATCCTCAAAACAGATTGTACCTGTTATTAGTTTACAAACTCTTTTGTATACTGTACATGTTGTTCCTTTTTGTATCAATAATGATTTACCCTGTATGTTCCCCTTCCAACTTGTTTAATATATGTATGTATGTATTTTTGAATCTACTGTTAAATGTGTAACTCTGTGTAACTCCATTCTGGACTGGGTCCCCAGGACATACTTGAAAACGAGAGAAATCTCAATGTATTTTTCCTGGTAAAACACTTTCTAAATAAATAAATAAATAAATAAATAAATAAATATGAGCTTCACATCCTAAGTAATGTAGAATGGGATGCTCAGAAAGCCATGTAGGAGCTTCTCATCCTAAGTAACGTAGAATGGGATGCTCAGCCAGCCAAATGGGAGCTTTGCATCCTAAGTAACATAGAATAGGATGCTCAGCCAGCCATGTAGGAGCTTCTCATCCTAAGTAACGTAGAATGGGATGCTCAGCCAGCCATATGGGAGCTTTGCATCCTAAGTAACATAGAATAGGATGCTCAGCCAGCCATGTAGGAGCTTCTCATCATAAGTAATGTAGAATGGGATGCTCAGCCAGCTAATTTCTGGTAAACAGGATTATTACCACCAGCACCCTCACACACTATATTTTCTGGGGCGGGGCCAGAAGATCTATTATGAACCTTATATATTTGGAGTAGATTCTATGTCGGATGTTAAGGCCGGCAAAAGTTAAAGTGGTTATACCGCTGAAGGAATAATATTATGCTGGGTTACTTGGGGTGTAATAGACTATAAGTGATGTTTCACCTTGTAAGTTCACTTTTTTTGTTTTTTTCCAGTCACTGGTAAATTTGGAGTTAAAATTGAATGATAAGCAGCTCTATGTAAACATTTTATATATTAAGACATTATGAGAGGCGTGTACTAAAAAAAAAAAGCAAATATATTTTAATGCGCAAATTTCTTTTGCTCTTTGCTCCTATTGCAATGTACTAAATATTTAACACTCAAATAGTAAATATGAGCAAAATGTGAATAACAAAATGGCCAAGTTTGCAAATTATTTTTTCTGCCTTTTTTTTATTGCTGAAAGCTGGTGTAATATTCACAGGCAAAATAAGAATTATTTTTCACAAAATATTCGCAAAAGTCTTAAGCGTGCGCAAATATAATCGCAATATGTTGGCGCAAGCGGAAAATTGCGCACTAAATAAAAATAGACGGGAGAGGTGCAAAACTGGGGGGAGAAAAATCGAAAAAATGTACAAATATTCACAAATTGCTCCTTGCCTACTCCCCCCCCCCCCCCCTCCCACTGCACTTGTTTAGTACATGACCCCCCTATACGGTCACATTGCTGAACCCACTAAGGTGTAATACTTGTGTTTCTCGTTATTTGTGGACTTGGCGCTGAGCGGTATGTTCCTCAAGATCTGACGCACTGCTTTTTTTTTGTGCTGTTTTTAGTGGCGCATTCTCAGGACCCGGGACAGTCTGCGGAGAAGCCAGTCATCCGCTGCCATAAATGTGGGGAGCCATGCAAAGGAGAGGTACTGAGAGTCCAGTCCAAGCATTTCCACATCAAGTGCTTCATATGCAAAGGTAAGAAGACTCTGGTTAGGGTGAGAAGATGACCTCTTTGGGGAGGGGGTATTAATGAGTCATTGAATGGACTAATCATGATATATCACCATATAATGGGATTTTTGTAATATAACACTGTACAGTGCAGTACATGACGTCCCTGTGGGGTCACATGACCAGCAGTGAACGCACCAGCTGCATGCTGGGAGCTAGTGTTATGGCTGCTACAGTAATTGAAAGTGGAGCCTTCATTAATAGGAAGATACATCCTGGCACCATAAATCTTATGGAAATGATTACACATAGTTTTGTAATCATGCGTAATAGCGTTCCATACAGGGGTATTTCCAGGGCCGGCCGTGTATTGGGGCATACTGGGGCAGCTGCCCCCTGACAGAGGCGGCACTTTGCTGCTCCATGCAGCGGTCTTTTTTTTTTCCTGGGGCGAGCATGATACAAGGAGGTCTCAGCCAATCAGGTGAGACCTCTCAATGCTCCTGATTGGCTGAGAGTTCAGAAGCCTCCCGTGATTGGCTCAGTCCCTCCTTCAAACGAGGAGCTCAAAGCACAGAAATGCCTGCAGCACGTAAGTTAAAAACAGACAGTGTGTCAGTGTGTGTATATGTGAGTGTGTATGTCAGTGTTAGTGTGTGTATGTGAGTGACAGACTGTCTGTGTATGTGTGTGAGTGAGTGTATTGATAAAGGGGTTAAATTCTCTGATACTGCCTATTTCTGTCTTTAGTTTCAATTATTATGACTTTTTTTTCGGGGGGGGGGGCAACATTTTTTTTTTTCGCCCCAGGCAGCACGATGTCTTGGGCCGGCTCTGGGTATTTGTAGTTATTATTCTAGCTCCTCAGGGCAGATTTCCTGCATTCCTTTAGCATCATGTGTATACAGCAGCAATATTGGTTATCGGAGCCCTGAATACTTTCCTTCAGCGGTTTCCTTAGTGGGACCATTGTGTGTGTGTGTGCCAGGGGCTGGAGGTAAGATGCCTAGCAACCTTGGTTCTTCTTCAGCGAGTGACCTCCCTGAAGTGCATCATACGGACAAGCACTGATTGCAGGTATCGTGTGACAGCTGGCCCTGATAACGTGACATGTTCAGCAATTCTCCTGATGAGGGCTGGTTGATAGCAGGGTTTGGCTGTGAGTCTATCACTGTGTCCCGTGCTGGGAGGTCAGTGCACAGTTCATTTGGTGGATTCACAGAAGGAGAGAGAGGGGTAATATCATTTCTGCAGGATAGTCTTGTTATTAAGGGAGATCGGAAGCAAACCTGTGTGCTGGGTGTTCTGAGGTCAGTATGAACCAATATCCTTCATGTATGTGCTTGGCATGTATCTAATAGGTTTGCATGTACTGTGTAATGTATATGTATCGAGTCATGTGGGGTACTGTGCAGTGATACTTTACTTAGTCATGTGGGGTACTGTTCAGTAACACTGTATTGAATCATGTGGGGTACTGTGCAGTAACACTGTATCGAGTCATGTGGGGTACTGTGCAGTAACACTGCATAGCGTCATATGGGGTGCTGTGCAGTAACACTGTATCGAGTCATGTGGCGTACTGTGCAGTAACACTGTAGCATGTCATGTGGGGTACTGTGCAGTAACACTGTTTCATGTCATGTGGGGTACTGTGCAGTAACACTATTGAGTCATGTGGGGTACTGTGCAGTAACACTGTATCAAGTCATGTGGGGTACTGTGCAGTAACACTGTATCATGTCATGTGGGGTACTGTGCAGTAACACTGTATCATGTCATGTGGGGTACTGTGCAGTAACACTGTATCATGTCATGTGGGGTACTGTGCAGTAACACTGTATTGAGTCATGTGGGGTACTGTGCAGTAACACTGTATCATGTCATGTGGGGTACTGTGCAGTAACACTGTATCATGTCATGTGGGGTACTGTGCAGTAACACTGTATCATGTCATGTGGGGTACTGTGCAGTAACACTGTATCGAGTCATGTGGGGTACTGTGCAGTAACACTGTATCGAGTCATGTGGGGTACTGTGCAGTAACACTGTATCATGTCATGTGGGGTACTGTGCAGTAACACTGTATCATGTCATGTGGGGTACTGTGCAGTAACACTGTATCGAGTCATGTGGGGTACTGTGCAGTAACACTGTATCGAGTCATGTGGGGTACTGTGCAGTAACACTGTATCGAGTCATGTCGGGTACTGTGCAGTAACACTGTATCGAGTCATGTCGGGTACTGTGCAGTAACACTGTATCATGTCATGTGGGGTACTGTGCAGTAAAACTGTATCATGTCATGTGGGGTACTGTGCAGTAACACTGTATCGAGTCATGTGGGGTACTGTGCAGTAACACTGTATCATGTCATGTGGGGTACTGTGCAGTAACACTGTATCATGTCATGTGGGGTACTGTGCAGTAACACTATCGAGTCATGTGGGGTACTGTGCAGTAACACTATCGAGTCATGTGGGGTACTGTGCAGTAACACTGTATCATGTCATGTGGGGTACTGTGCAGTAACACTGTATCATGTCATGTGGGGTACTGTGCAGTAACACTGTATCGAGTCATGTGGGGTACTGTGCAGTAACACTGTATCATGTCATGTGGGGTACTGTGCAGTAACACTGTATCATGTCATGTAGGGTACTGTGCAGTAACACTGTATCATGTCATGTGGGGTACTGTGCAGTAACACTGTATCATGTCATGTGGGGTACTGTGCAGTAACACTGTATCGAGTCATGTGGGGTACTGTGCAGTAACACTGTATCATGTCATGTGGGGTACTGTGCAGTAACACTGTATCATGTCATGTAGGGTACTGTGCAGTAACACTGTATCATGTCATGTGGGGTACTGTGCAGTAACACTGTATCATGTCATGTGGGGTACTGTGCAGTAACACTGTATCATGTCATGTGGGGTACTGTGCAGTAACACTATATCATGTCATGTGGGGTACTGTGCAGTAACACTGTATCATGTCATGTGGGGTACTGTGCAGTAACACTGTATCATGTCATGTGGGGTACTGTGCAGTAACACTGTATCATGTCATGTGGGGTACTGTGCAGTAACACTGTATCATGTCATGTGGGGTACTGTGCAGTAACACTGTATCATGTCATGTGGGGTACTGTGCAGTAACACTGTATCATGTCATGTGGGGTACTGTGCAGTAACACTGTATCGAGTCAGTTAAAGGGTGAAACACATGGTACAGGTTCTGTGCCTCTTCAGATGGCTAATGATGCATTTCTTGCCCTCTGGAGACTTCCTTAATAGAATTTTACAAAGTACGCACGGACCGGCTGATAAATGAATGATTTACCACCAACCACAAAAGCCGGGGTAAAATATTATTAATTGAAACAAAGAACTGGAATTCACCATCCTGCAAATCAGCACATGGAAAGCAAACACAACACTTCTCAGTGAATATCTCCCCCAGAAATATGACTTGCAGTTGAGATGAGTTCAGCATTTCTTCAATATTTAAAGACTTATCTATGCATTATGTAGGGCAAGACTGAGGTAGGTGCATCTCACCTATAACTTACGTTTTGTGAATAGCTCCCTATGTGTTCTAGTGCTAGGACCGTCTTCTATAACTAAAATACTGTCTGGTTAGTGTTTCTGCTTACACCAAGGAGTATCACTCCCATGTTGTTCAGCCAGCCAAAACAAATCCATGCTAGCTGGGGAGGGGAAGATTGGCTGGATCTGGGGCAAGCAGATCTAGGTAACGGATAAGCTCCTATGTGTTTAGTTAGACTTAGGAAAACCTTGGCAGTCGGATTATTGGGATACAGACACCCAGGAGAGTCACTGCTATTGGATAATGAAAGCTGCTGGGGCATTTAGAGCTGTTGTCTTAATTTCCTCCCAGATTCTGTTATTTGCCCCTTTTTATCTGAGGCAGGGTTCTTACCCTTGGCTTCTGGATTAAACAAAAGCCCTCCCTAACATAAAGTGCAATAGTGTGTCAGGAAAAAGAGAGTGTCTGCCTGCCTGCCTGCCAGCCATTTGCCCTCTTCTCCCCCTCCGCCGCTCCCATGATGCCCGAGATGATCCAGGCATGCATATCTTCATGGTGATTGCTCTCTGTCTAATAAGTAACAGGGTGGAGTAGTTTGCAAGCACCAAATTACTAAACTGGTTCATGGGTTGAAGGATAAAACTTACCATGAAAGGTTAAAGCATCTTAACATGTATAGCTTGGAGGAAAGACGTAACAGGGGGGATATGATAGAAACATTTATATACATAAAGGGAAGCAACACAGTAACGGAGGAGAGTATATTTAAAAGAAGAAAAACTACCACAACTAGAGGACATAGTCTTAAATTATAGGGGCAACGATTTAAAAGTAATATCAGGAAGTATTACTTTACTGAGAGGGTAGTGGATGTATGGAATAGCCTTCCAGCAGAAGTGGTAGAGGTAAACGCAGTCAAGGAGTTTAAGCATGCGTGGGATAGACACAAGGCTATCCTAGCTATAAGACCGGAAACGGGGGACTAATAAAAGTACTCAAAAAAAATTGGGCAGACTAGATGGACCGAATGGTTCTTATCTGCCGACACATTCTATGTTTCTATATTATGGTGAGACCCAGCAAAGCTGGAGAACGATTGCTATCTGCGTAGCATGTACCATTATACTGCAGTTCTAGATTTTCCCAGACATGTTGGTGCTTTGAGGCCATGCACTTGTCATCTGGTCCCATCCTGAGAACCATTTTTCAAGCCCGGAACTTAACTCTATCAGGCCTGGAATGCCGGTCGTTAGTCAAATACTTTGGCCAAAACCATAAGTGAGGGGGCGCTCCTCCGGGTTGGGCAGAGGGGACAGATAAACTATTTCTAAATTTAACTCTGGCTCGGGATTGATAAAAGGACAGAAGTACCCAAAATAATGCTTCTTCTTCCCAAGGGAGGGCTATGCTTTAGAAGAGTTATGCCAGGATTGTGGCACACTCAACAGCTGAATCAAATACAGGACTCATCCTAGCAAGCCAAGAGCTGGGGGGGGGGGGGGGGGGGGGGGGGTGTAACAGGGGTGGAAAAATAAAATAAGGGGTGGAAAAATAAATGGACTACAGTAGACCATGTATTTTAACAGCTAAAATCTAAAACAAAACTTATATAGAGTTGCATGAGAATCGGAGAAGGATGAATGTTTTTAGGTGGCCAGGATTGTTCTCCCACTGACTGACAAATCCATTACGAGACACGGCTTAGATAAGAGCGTCATGATAACCTGACACACAGATATTGACACATTCATGGAATAGTTGGGAAGTCAGATGAGCGTAGAGCAGTGCGGGAGGGAAAATGTTATCCATGGCTCACACAACATGCTCCGTGATGGAAAGATTAAAAGGAAAAAGGTGACATTATTATGTTTCCCGAGCTGGTTATACCGGTTTTCCAGTGGCGTTCGCTTCTTCGTAGTCAAGTCCAAACATGCATCACATGATTTTATAATCACTTGATCTGTTCACCCCTATTTGAAGAGCCAACAAAGGATTTGCCGTAACATCTCTTTATCCCGTGCTCTTGGGCCAACTTTTTTCGTCACCTTATGCGTGGGCCAACACTTCTCTCTCTCCGACTTCTGATGGCCGGTGGACAATAACATCGTTAAACCCAAACTATTTTAATATTGTAATTAAATAAATCAGCCCAAAATAATCTGAGGAAGAAAATTACTCTAATTTTGGAGACCAGTTAGGTTTCCCAGAAGACCGTTATTCAGATGGAATATTATTCCATTTTGTAGCAATTTGTTTGCAGGTTGTGTCAGGGGGCATACATGTTTAGAATCTTGTGTTGGATAAAGGAGGAAGATCTGACTTAAGATTCCAAACAACATGTCTGCCCCCTGATGGAACTATACAGAACAAATCATTTCAATAAATAATTTCTTTTTAAAACAGCTAAACTTAGTTTTTAGTTTTAATTAAACATATGTTAGTTTTTTGCTGACTCTAGTCCTTTAAAAACCAATGTCTGTGTGCTTCCAGGAGATGTCAACTCAGCCCATCATTCTGTTGAAGTAGACAAAATGAGCACCATAAAACTGGAACCATCTCCAGAACCTTAAAAACCAGAGAATATCCCAGCACACCTTTCCTGTGTAGATACTTTATTATTAATATTATACAGCGAATTAGAGGAGGCTGACATAACCTCTTGCTTGTGCTTGGAGTAACTCTCTATAGTTCTGTTTTGTCCCCGCCACCCCTTTGGAACCACCAGGACTAGATTCCCTGCAGGAAATTGAGAAGGGTATTGCAACTGAAGGCCAAATTAGCCGAGCTGGAAAAATTCTTCCCTTTCAGATTCTGCAATGTCTTTCTTAATTCCCCGCTGTACCATCTTTCATAAATACGTCCTTTAGAAACCTATAGCTTTCACTTGCTACTCTGCCATTAGGGTTACAAGCCACTGGTACTTTACCGGTGGGCAGGTAATACATTGCCTTGAAGCCAGAGTTATATGTATGGAGGAAACAGTATGGCTGGCTGAATTTTTTTTTTTTTTTTTTTTTTTTTTTTTTTTAAGAAACCAGTCATTTGTAGAATTATCTTATCAAAGGAAAATCAATTCATTAATTAAGTAGGGGGGGATCACAACAGAGAGATATGTGATCCCCCTTGCAACTATGTGTTTACTGAATCCTCATACTTAATGCAGGTCATGCTAAACATTTAGACCACCCTTCCCATTCACAACGGTCTTGGAAAGATAAGCGCTCTTTGAATTTCAATCAATTGAGAGCTACGTGACCTTGGGGAGATGTAATAAATGTGATCCTCTAAAGGCTGTCATCCATTTTTAATTAGTCTTAAAGAAATTTAGTAAGCCTGTCTGCAGTGGTGGTGGTGGGGGATACAACGGATTTTCTGAAAGAGAGCGTGTCATTTAAGGTTTTAGTCCTTTTGGAAATTGAAGAGAGATGTTTAAGATAATATATTTCATATATAATGGTTAGAGAAGGTAACTGCACTGCTCTCTCAGTCAAGGATGCGCGGGGGTCAGCAAAATGGAGGCCAACATAAAAACCTTAATTTTAGGTCAAGCAGTCCTAAAGTATGTACTGTATTTTCTGGCGTATAAGACCACTTTTTAACCCAGGAAAATCTTCCCAAAAGTCGTGGGTCGTCTTATACGCCGGGTGTCGTCTTTTTACTTACCTCGTTGCTGCTCTGCAGGTGCGCGCGGCTGTGAGGGAAGCGTTGTGCGCTCCCCTCCAGCCGGGCAACTTCAATAAAGTTTGTTTAAACTTTTTTTTTTAAACAAACTTTATTGAAGCCGTGCGGCTGGAGGGGAGCGCACAACGCTTCCCTCACAGCCGTGCGCACCTGCAGAGCAGCAACGAGGTTAGTACTGGGAAGGGGGTAGGAGAGGGGCAAAATCCTGGCATATTGAGGGGAAAATCCTGGCATATTGGAGGGGAAAAATCCTGGCATATTGGAGAGGCAAAATCCTGGCATGTTGGAGGGGCAAAATCCTGGCATATTGGAGGGGCAAAATATTGGCATATTAAATGGCACAAGAAAGGCATATTGACTGGCAAAATACTGGCATATTGAGGGGCAAAATAGTGTGTCTCAGTGTCTATTGATGTCACTGTGTGTGTGTAAGTGTGTCACTTTCTGTGTAAGGGTGTGTGTGTAAGTGTGTCACTTTGTTAGTGTAAGGGTGTGTGTGTGAATGTCACTGTAGGAGAAAATGCTCGTTGGAAGAGGGGTAGTCTTATACGGCAAGTATATCCCAAACTCTAAAGTTTAACTGGAGAAGTTGAGGGTCGTCTTATATGCCCAGTCGTCTTATACACCGGAAAATACGTTTTTTTTTATGAATCGACCGGTTCCTGGGTTGTGGCAGGGCTGGATCCAAAAAGGGGCCTGGTCACATGACATTGCGTGATCCTAAGAGCTTGCGATTCAGTCTGTTGGCGCTCACTGCCTGGCATTTAGACCATGTACGTGGCTCCCCATTGCTTTGTGCCGGGACCGCACCGCCGAGCTCTACCTCTGTCCAATTACTTTGGGTTTCTGCTTAACAAAGAGGAGGATGATATGGCCCTGTGCGTTTTCTGTGTAATCTGGTCCAGCAGCCAGTCAGAAGCACTGCTGCCAGCATCCCAAAGTTCTAAAGGAGGGAATGATGCAATATGCTCGCTGTGCGCAATGCAACAGAGTTAGCCCCCTTAGTGACCAAAACCTTGATTTTGTGTTCTGGGATCCGATAACACAGTGATCAAATCTCAGGATCACAGTCGTAGAGAACAGATCAGATTCTTTACAGACCCTGAATGTAAATATCCGGTGATGTCGCGGGGGTGGGGGGGTCACTAAAACTGAGTCGCTCCCCTGCTCAATTTGTTCGTTTGGGCCATGCCTTACGGCGTCCTAATGTACGCAGAGGTTAGAGATGGTCAACGCCCGGTAATGCTACAGGATTTTCTGATAACACTGCCACTTTAAGACCCTTGGGACCCCGCCCCTAGCGTCTCTGCACTGAATTCTACTGCGTGTGGGAAGATGCTGCCTTTTCCAGTCAGATAACACATTCGTATCGGCATTGTTGTGTTACTGTGAGACTTTTCACATGCAGGCTCTCACTGTGCTGTAATCCCAGTTATGTAACTTGCAAGGAGCACCTAAGTCACCTCTCTCGCTGTCTCTCTCTCTCGGCTTCCTTCACAGGCGGCTTAATTCAAGTACAGGCCTGCTCTCTTCACAAGCGTGGCTCCTGCATATCCCACGGAAGTCCTAATAAACCCGAGCCCGTCACGTTTTCATACCATATCATCTGACGGCACATGTTGTTGTTACAGAGCTTGTGCTCACGGATGAGAACCCCAGTGCTTCCTGGGGGATATTTGTGGCTCCCGTGGGGGGGGGGGGGGGGGGGGAGATAGGGGTCTTTGTTGCTTCTAGAGACTCGTAGTCCGAGCTGCTGACAAGAGGCAGGATTTCTGGGTATTATCCTGTGGAGTGACAGGAGAAGGATGATCTTGGATAATAATGGATGGGGATAGATGCCTTAGGCTGTCACAGATATAGGAGTCAGAGGTGTTTAAAAGAAACCGAACTGCTGTCTTATTTTGTAACACGTTCCAGTTTAAAGTCACAGACACAGTTCTTGATGATGTCTTGGCGCAGTGTTTCCCAATTCCATTCCTTAAAGGAACGCGGCCTCCTAACCGTTGATGTTACTGTAAATGTGGAAAATTAAATAATGCTCCATACATCCAAAGTTATTTATAACAAATCTGTTGTATAACCGTAACTGCATATTTTTCGATAAATAGCAACAATTCAGTGTGCAGGAGTAGAACCTTCAGTGTGCAGGAGTAGAACCTTCAGTGCAGGGGAGTAGAACCTTTAGTGCAGGGGAGTAGAACCTTTAGTGCAGGGGAGTAGAACCTTTAGTGCAGGGGGAGTAGAACCTTTAGTGCAGGGGGAGTAGAACCTTTAGTGCAGGGGGAGTAGAACCTTCAGTGTGCGGGGGAGTAGAACCTTCAGTGCAGGGGGAGTAGAACCTTCAGTGCAGGGGGAGTAGAACCTTCAGTGCAGGGGGAGTAGAACCTTCAGTGCAGGGGGAGTAGAACCTTCAGTGCAGGGGGAGTAGAACCTTCAGTGCAGGGGGAGTAGAACCTTCAGTGTGCAGGGAAGTAGAACCTTCTCTATGCGGGGGAGTAGAACCTTCTGTATGGGGGGAGTAGAACCTTCTGTATGGGGGGGAGTGGAACCTTCTTGCTTTCTGACTTTGGAATAAGTTCTTTACCTTTCATACTTTCCCAAAAGAATGGCTTCTATGTTTAGCTGGTTAAAGCTGGAAAGGGCTAAAGTGTGTTACCCAGACTCTTGCAGCCATGGCATGGTTAAGAACACAGATAATCTAGCAATCCCTGCGAGCAGCTGCCTAGTGATACGTTAGCCAGGGAGAGAGCGGCTCAATGCAATGATCAGAGATTTCTAATTGAAGAGATTATTGAAGATGTCCGTGTCTGAAATTTCCCCAGAAAATTGCTTTGACAAGTGTCCAAAGTGGGTCTGATTTCCTGAGCATTAGACTGTACCGAGAAATAATGCAGGAGAAGGAGCATACTGGACTGCTTGCTCTTCCATGGCCTTCAATTTCCGTTAATAGTCCATTTCTTCCCAGGGGCTGGTGCAGTTAGGTGCTTGTAGGTGGAATTGGTGTATGCCAGAGGGTAGGGGGGAAAGGGGACTGACCATAAAACAGGCCAGTGGTCTAAATGTCACAACTTATCAGGAAGGACTTGATGCTCTAGATCTGTATGACTTGGAGGAGGGAAGGAATGGATGATACACATATTTAGACTGAGAGGGTCAAGTGTACTACGGTATTTACCCTAAAGAGTAGTGGATACCTGTAATATCCTTTCATTAGAGGGTAAAGTAAACCCTACCATGGGAAATGCTGGGAAGTCATTTTTGGGGTCTATATTAGGGACATAGTTGGGTTCTGGGATTGTTGGGGTGCATATTAGGGACATAGCTGTGTTCTGGGATTGTTGGGGTGCATATTAGGGACATAGTTGTGTTCTGGGATTGTTGGGGTGCATATGAGGGACATAGTTGGGTTGTGTGATTGTTGGGGTGCATATTAGGGACATAGTTGTGTTCTGGGATTGTTGGGGTGCATATTAGGGACATAGTTGGGTTCTGGGATTGTTGGGGTTAATATTAGGGACATAGTTGGGTTCTGGGATTGTTGGGGTGCATATTAGGGACATAGTTGGGTTGTGGGATTGTTGGGGTGCATATTAGGGACATAGTTGGGTTGTGGGATTGTTGGGGTGCATATTAGGGACATAGTTGGGTTGTGGGATTGTTGGGGTGCATATTAGGGACATAGCTGTGTTCTGGGATTGTTGGGGTGCATATTAGGGACATTGATGGGTTCTGGGATTGTTGGGGTGCATATTAGGGACATAGTTGTGTTCTGGGATTGTTGGGGTGCATATTAGGGACATAGCTGTGTTCTGGGATTGTTGGGGTGCATATTAGGGACATTGATGGGTTCTGGGATTGTTGGGGTGCATATGAGGGACATAGTTGGGTTCTGGGATTGTTGGGGTGCATATTAGGGACATAGTTGGGTTCTGGGATTGTTGGGGTGCATATTAGGGACATAGCTGTGTTCTGGGATTGTTGGGGTGCATATTAGGGACATAGCTGTGTTCTGGGATTGTTGGGGTGCATATTAGGGACATAGTTGTGTTCTGGGATTGTTGGGGTGCATATTAGGGACATTGATGGGTTCTGGGATTGTTGGGGTGCATATTAGGGACATAGTTGGGTTCTGGGATTGTTGGGGTGCATATTAGGGACATAGTTGGGTTCTGGGATTGTTGGGGTGCATATGAGGGACATTGATGGGTTCTGGGATTGTTGGGGTGCATATTAGGGACATTGATGGGTTCTGGGATTGTTGGGGTGCATATTAGGGACATAGTTGGGTTCTGGGATTGTTGGGGTGCATATGAGGGACATTGATGGGTTCTGGGATTGTTGGGGTGCATATTAGGGACATAGTTGGGTTCTGGGATTGTTGGGGTGCATGTTAGGGACATAGCTGTGTTCTGGGATTGTTGGGGTGCATATTAGGGACATTGATGGGTTCTGGGATTGTTGGGGTGCATATTAGGGACATAGTTGTGTTCTGGGATTGTTGGGGTGCATATTAGGGACATAGTTGTGTTCTGGGATTGTTGGGGTGCATATTAGGGACATAGTTGTGTTCTGGGATTGTTGGGGTGCATATGAGGGACATAGTTGGGTTCTGGGATTGTTGGGGTGCATATTAGGGACATAGTTGGGTTCTGGGATTGTTGGGGTGCATATTAGGGACATAGTTGGGTTCTGGGATTGTTGGGGTGCATATTAGGGACATAGTTGGGTTCTGGGATTGTTGGGGTGCATATTAGGGACATAGTTGGGTTCTGGGATTGTTGGGGTGCATATTAGGGACATTGATGGGTTCTGGGATTGTTGGGGTGCATATTAGGGACATTGATGTGTTCTGGGATTGTTGGGGTGCATATGAGGGACATTGATGGGTTCTGGGATTGTTGGGGTGCATATTAGGGACATTGATGGGTTCTGGGATTGTTGGGGTGCATATTAGGGACATAGTTGTGTTCTGGGATTGTTGGGGTGCATATGAGGGACATAGTTGTGTTCTGGGATTGTTGGGGTGCATATTAGGGACATAGTTGTGTTCTGGGATTGTTGGGGTGCATATTAGGGACATAGTTGTGTTCTGGGATTGTTGGGGTGCATATGAGGGACATAGTTGGGTTCTGGGATTGTTGGGGTGCATATTAGGGACATAGTTGGGTTCTGGGATTGTTGGGGTGCATATTAGGGACATAGTTGGGTTCTGGGATTGTTGGGGTGCATATTAGGGACATAGTTGGGTTCTGGGATTGTTGGGGTGCATATTAGGGACATAGTTGGGTTCTGGGATTGTTGGGGTGCATATTAGGGACATAGTTGGGTTCTGGGATTGTTGGGGTGCATATGAGGGACATAGTTGGGTTCTGGGATTGTTGGGGTGCATATTAGGGACATAGTTGGGTTCTGGGATTGTTGGGGTGCATATGAGGGACATAGTTGGGTTCTGGGATTGTTGGGGTGCATATTAGGGACATAGTTGGGTTCTGGGATTGTTGGGGTGCATATTAGGGACATAGTTGGGTTCTGGGATTGTTGGGGTGCATATTAGGGACATTGATGGGTTCTGGGATTGTTGGGGTGCATATTAGGGACATAGTTGTGTTCTGGGATTGTTGGGGTTAATATTAGGGACATAGTTGTGTTCTGGGATTGTTGGGGTGCATATTAGGGACATAGTTGTGTTCTGGGATTGTTGGGGTGCATATTAGGGACATTGATGGGTTCTGGGATTGTTGGGGTGCATATGAGGGACATAGTTGTGTTCTGGGATTGTTGGGGTGCATATTAGGGACATTGATGGGTTCTGGGATTGTTGGGGTGCATATTAGGGACATAGTTGTGTTCTGGGATTGTTGGGGTGCATATTAGGGACATAGTTGTGTTCTGGGATTGTTGGGGTGCATATTAGGGACATTGATGGGTTCTGGGATTGTTGGGGTGCATATTAGGGACATAGTTGGGTTCTGGGATTGTTGGGGTGCATATGAGGGACATAGTTGTGTTCTGGGATTGTTGGGGTGCATATTAGGGACATAGTTGTGTTCTGGGATTGTTGGGGTGCATATGAGGGACATAGTTGTGTTCTGGGATTGTTGGGGTGCATATTAGGGACATAGTTGTGTTCTGGGATTGTTGGGGTGCATATGAGGGACATAGTTGGGTTCTGGGATTGTTGGGGTGCATATTAGGGACATAGTTGGGTTCTGGGATTGTTGGGGTACATACGAGGGACATTGATGGGTTCTGGGATTGTTGGGGTGCATATTAGGGACATAGTTGGGTTGTGGGATTGTTGGGGTGCATATTAGGGACATAGTTGGGTTGTGGGATTGTTGGGGTGCATATTAGGGACATAGTTGGGTTCTGGGATTGTTGGGGTGCATATGAGGGACATAGTTGGGTTCTGGGATTGTTGGGGTGCATATGAGGGACATTGATGGGTTCTGGGATTGTTGGGGTGCATATTAGGGACATAGTTGGGTTGTGCGATTGTTGGGGTGCATATGAGGGACATAGTTGGGTTCTGGGATTGTTGGGGTGCATATTAGGGACATAGTTGTGTTCTGGGATTGTTGGGGTGCATATGAGGGACATTGATGGGTTCTGGGATTGTTGGGGTGCATATTAGGGACATAGTTGTGTTCTGGGATTGTTGGGGTGCATATGAGGGACATTGATGGGTTCTGGGATTGTTGGGGTGCATATTAGGGACATAGTTGTGTTCTGGGATTGTTGGGGTGCACAGGGTACCAACTAGATGACAGATGCAGTTTTCCTCACTGGTATAAACCTTTACACATATGTTTGTGAATAGCCTGGGATATATTGTCATGAAGCAAATCATTTCCTTTTACCTTAAGATGTTCTGTGCATTTTGGCGTATTTATTATATATTGTCATTTCCCTTTTCCATTCCTGTTAAAGCTGTAGATTTACTGACAATTTGGCTTTAAAGCCTATAAGGACATGTCTCTTTGCATTCATCCTTCATATATCATTCCCATTACCCTTTTAAGAGAGAGGGTGAAATGTAGCGAGCAGCATATCTCTAATGCCAGCCCTGCAGTATAAATGGCAAGCTGTTGGAAATATCAATCCTGCTAGGATTTTACCCCTTCAGTGCTGCGCTGCGCTGCTCTGCAATAGCTCTGCTCATTTTACTGGCCTTTTTGGCAACCAGAGGACTGTGCCGTCCAGTGAATTAAAGCCACACGAGGGGGAAGAACAGAGGTGCAGATCTCTTTACTTACTAAACCCCAGCTATTGCCATCCTGGCTGCTCCCAGACTCCAACTCCCATACATGTCTTACACTCCCGAGAGGATGGCTGGGGATCATGGGGAGGGCTGTGATTCAGCTTCTGAATAACCATTTTGTTTAAATCAAAGATATTTGGGGACACAGGAGTTCAATGTATGGTCTATAATGATTTCGGATTAAAGAACAAGGGTGGTTATTTCGAACAATTAGTTTTGCGGCAATGTTGTAAAAGTGGTCCAGTTACCATGGAGACCAGAGGACAGCATGGAGGCAAGATTTAAGGTGGGGTACATCAGGGGGGTATTGGATATTTACACCCCCCCCCCCCCATTTTCATAACATCCATATAAGTGATACTGTCTTCTTTTAATGCAAATTATGACCCCAAGAAATAGGAATACCCATTATCTTTACTAATTTTCTAATTTCTTATTAGGTTTGGATATTGTAAAGTGTTTTTTTTTTTTTGTATTAAATTAGTCATCCAACTAGCTAGGTATCTTGCTCCATAGTATAGCTAATTAGCCTGTTAGTGATTGGAACGGTAATTAGATCGAGTGGTAGCTGTTTTGAATCATGTTCTAGTAATTGTTGCAGACAATGCAGTGTCTATCTCATAATAATGTTCTAACCCACTCTCTGAATTAGGGATAAGGTTAGTTGCTTTATATACCTTTTTGTCAGTATATTTGAATATTGTTGGTTATTATTATATACATTTGTTATAACCGTAATGTGTTTAATGTTAGAAACATGTCAGATTTCTTATGATTATCAATAATTGTGTCTGACTGTAACATGTTATATAGAAACATAGAATGTGTCGGCAGATAAGAACCATTCGGTCCATCTAGTCTGCCCAATTTTTTTGGGAGTACTTTTATTAGTCCCCCGTTCCCGGTCTTATAGCTAGGATAGCCTTGTGTCTAGCTACAACATATAATGGGTTACCATCTAAAGATTTGTGATTATCCCTAATAATGAGTACAGATGGGGATTATGTGTTTTGTTTAGCATTTGTAAGGGTTAAGATGTGTGATGGAAGCTTAGGACAGAGTTAAATGAGTTGGTACTAGCTAGTTCTCTTGCTCAGTACTTATCATTATTTTTTTGTAATAAGTAATAATTATTACAATTTATGTTCATATCTGGCTGGCTGGTTGGTATTAAAGAGAGTACTATTTGGGGTGTCTCATTTTCAAGAGGTCGGAAACTTGCCGGGACCGACAGGGAGATGGCTGAATGTTACCATGAAGGAAAATCACATTTATTTAAAAAAAATAAAAATAATAATCAGACCAAAAATGTTTTATTCCGCACTCTCTTCCTTTGAGTTTCCACTTCTCCCTGTATTTTTTGTTTCTTTTCCTTCAGTGCCAGAAGTTGCACCTGTGCCATAAGTTCACCACCACTGGTTTAATCTCTAAATAATGAACATTCCACACTAATAAAGTTGCCAAAAATGATAACATTAATTAACATTAACAAAATATATTATGATGAAAACATAAAACAAACGAGATGTTTTGGTTATATGAATTGGGCAAGGCATAATTAAGCTCACCCACACTAAATTAAATAGTGATGGGCAATTCATAAAGTATCACCCCTATGTGTTAGTAAGGTAAAAACTAGACTTCCCTTCAAACAAAACAACCAGTCATATTAAGTGCTCACAGTGTCATCTCTTGTTTGAAGTTGTATCTAATTGAACTGAACCAACGCTCTGGAGATGGGCGTCTGCCAAAAGCATTATTATTATTATTATTATTATACGACCGGCGGTACACACCAGAGGAATCCAGGGCAATAAACTGCACGGCAAGAAAGAAATAAACTAATATAACAAAGGCTGGCCGTGTCAAGGGCAGCAGATACTTGCAGTGTACTCCTTTTAGAGAATGTGTGGCGTGAAGGGTTTAATGGAAGAGGTCCCCCTCTTATGAGGCAACAAGGAAGCCCATACATAAAGATGCACGCATGTGATTCTATAGAATACAAACTGGATCACAAGATAAATTGTCTGGACATGGATTAAGGAGGAGCCGGTGTCCTACAGAGCTTGCAATCTGAGCAGGAAAAAAAAGCAAGGGAGGAAAGAAAGTTCAGGTGACTTTTTTTTATTTAAATTTGGGGAGAAAACCGTAATATAATAATAATAATTTCATAGAATTTTCTTTTATTATTTTATTGGAGTAACTATAATAAACTATTTTAAAAAAAAATTTTTAATACCTGAACAATGTTTCCAGCCAGATCATTGTTATCCAACAGCTTCTGTTTTTTTTTTCTTATTTGAAAAATAATAAATGTCATTGAATTTGAACTCTACCTTATACGTCGTGCATGCATTTCTGTTTGGGGAATGCTTACTTTGTGTGACCAGTACCCCATTCTGACTTGGGTTAGGAAAAAGAGAAAAATGAAACCCTGGTCCTAAACCAATTCCAAAGTAATATTTGGAACAACAAATCTCAGCCATGTTGAATGACCAGCTCTATAGATTACATTTTATGTTATGTTACATTTTCTGTAGCGTTACATATTTTCATTCATGATGTTGCTGTGTACTGTCCCTACTGGGGCTTAAAACGCGTGAGGTATTTTCTAGTCTGCTGAAAAATGTACAGGGAATCCGTAATGAAGAAGATTACACTTTTGTATGTCTTGCTGCCTGGTGGTACTTTTTCTATGCCTTGTTGGATGTGGTTTTACTTATTGCTGTTTCATTTATTACCTTCTGTTTGTTTGTTTATTAGGAACTGTTTTTGTTGTTGTTTTTTTTTGTTGCAAAAATCAGGTTAAAAAAGCAGAGTTGTAAAAATTCGAAGGTTGAAGGATAAAACTTACCAGGAAAGATTAAAGCATCTTAACATGTATAACTTGGAGGAAAGACGTAACAGGGGGGATATGATGGAAACATTTATATACATAAAGGGAATCAACACAGTGACGGAAGAGAGTACCTATATTTAAAAGAAGAAAAACTACCACAACTAGAGGACGTAGACTAAGATTAGAGGGGAAAAGATTTAAAAGTAATATAAGGAAGTATTACTTTACTGAGAGGGTAGTGGATGCATGGAATAGTCTTCCAGTAGAAGTGGTAGAGGTTAATACAGTGAAGGAGTTTAAGCATGCGTGGGATAGGTATAAGGCTATCCTAGATATAAGATAGGGAACTGGGGACTAATAAAAGTATTTAGAATATTGGGCAGACTAGATGGACCGAATGGTTCTTTTCTGCCGACACATTCTATGTTTCTGTGTTTCTATGTTTCTAATTCTCCAATTTGCTGATTAATGCCTGATTTTAGTTGGCGATTTTGCACAGAACATAGTTTACTGTCTGAGGGAGGAATCCTCTCCGTAATAGGTCTATGTCTGATATAGTAGTGTTGAGCCCCCGGTTTGTTGCATGTTTTTAAATACAGATACACTGTATCCAGTAAACATATGTTCGCGTTACAGGCTGAGTGATGTGTTGATGCAATATCTGCCATACATGCTTTAGGTCATATGGCCCAGTAATAAAAACTCTCCTCTGCCAATGAGTTTCTCAACTACCTGAATTAGTGTTGGCAGCAGATATTTGGCCCTGTTACAATAAACATGGTTCTGTTACTGAGTTAACCCCTTGCAGGTAATTCTATTAGTTTTTTTGGATATAGCAGTAATAACACCTCATATTGCTCTATTTTAATCTATTTGAATTAGAAATGTTTTAATGAAAGAATACAAATAAAGTACCTTACTGAGTCCTCTTTGCTCCACATAGTTCTATCAGGGGGCAGACATGTTGGATAGAATCTTGGGTCAGATCTTCCTCCATGTGGCCCAAGATGTCTGCCTCCTGTCCAAGAGAACTCAATCATGGATTTTACTTGTATTTTTTTCATTAAAACATTTCTATTTAAACTGCCTACACCTGATACAATCTTTCAGTTAAATATAACGTTGTTTTTCCACTAACAGTCGTCCTTTAATTGGGGGTGTCTGGAAGATGCAGGAGTTGTATTTAAGTGTTGCGCATTAAGACCATATGTTTTGTTACACCCATCCCTTAAAAAAAGTTTACTTTAATTAGTGACTATTATTACATTGTAGTCTGCATGAATAGATTTATTCATGCCTGCATTACCCACATCTCCTCCATTGCCATTTGAAATCTTTGCCGTCAGGGTCAGGATGTGTTTGGCTATCACAGCTTTCCACTGGCTAGTGAAAATAATAGAACAATGACTCTAACTTTAGAAATAAACAGAAATTCTCTGGAGAGTACATACTTAGCTTAGTTATAGGCATCTGCATGTTCCCAAGGTTGGCCATGAACCCAGGGCTTGTGCAAGGATTTTTGTCTACACAGGTGCATTTTGATTTACCCCTGCACCCAGATTTACACTCATAGGACTTACCCCAGCAACCAGATTTACACTCCGGACTTACCCCAGCAACCAGATTTACACTCCGGACTTGCTCCAGTACACACTTTCCACTCGGCACTTACTCCAGTACCCACTTTGCACTCAGGACTTGGCCCAGCACCCACTTTGCACTTGGGACTTGCTCAGTACACACTTGGCACTCACAGGACTTACCCCAGAGCCCAGCACCCAGATTTGCACTCACAGGACTTACGCCAGCATCTATTGTGAACTCAGGAGTTACCCCAGCACCCAGATTTGCATTCACAGGACTTACCTTAGTGGCCAGTACCCAGATTTGCATTCAGAACTTGCATTCAGTCACATGACACCCAGCGCTCTGATTATTCCTCGAGTGCGGTGCGCAAGGGGTGGAGCAATCAGTCTGTGCCAACCCCAACCACAAGCAGCACATTGTGCCGCCCTCACCAGCCTCCGCTGGCACCATTTGTTTTTTTCAGTGTGTAGGGGAGCACGTGTGCAACACCCCAGGACCCTTCACTGCACAGCCGGCAGGTATTTGAAAAATCAGAATCCCCTTCCAGTGCCTGGGGATTCTGATTTTTCTGTCCCCCTGCTTCGAACTCCCTAAGGCGGCTGCCTTTGTGACCTCATGTTAGACAGACGCCGTCTGCAGAGTTCACACAGGGCCAGCGCTAAGTCCAAATGTGCGAAAATCATCAAGCGTGCGCATATGCCCATACTGTATCGTCTTTTGCTTTTATAATGAAGACATGTGTCGCTCACTGTTTGTGAATCTGGAGCTGCTGGTATAATCCATATGTGTTCAGAAGGTAATGAATTAATGAATCAAGTGATAGCCGGGGGAGAGGTGATCATGCACAGGGGAGGAGATGATATTTATCTGTGAATGGCTATGTGCCATGCGATTGGATGTACATGCACACCAATGACTTTGAGAGACCGTGATTGGACCATCTCACTCTGCTGCCATTGACCAATGCTCCATGAGATGTAAGCTCCTTAGTCCTGCAAATGTTTTTTTTGTAATGTTGCCCTATATGTTGGTTTCTCCCCCCAGTTTGTGGCTGCGACTTGGCCCAGGGCGGCTTCTTCATTAAGAACGGGGAATATTTATGCACGCTGGACTATCAACGGATGTACGGGACGAGATGCAGCGGCTGTGGCGAGTTTGTGGAAGGCGAGGTTGTCACTGCCTTAGGAAAGACTTACCATCCCAACTGCTTCGCCTGCACAGTCTGCAAGTAAGTCGCTGTCTAAAGGAACAGCCATAATATAAAACAGACAGATTAAATTCATCAATGAAGGGTAGCGTTTTGAGCCTTGTCCAGTGTGCATTTTTGACCGCCATTTTAAACAGAGCCTGCGCTGTGAGCAGCAGGGATAAACTGTAATCCATCAAAATCAACTCAAAACTTACATTCAGATTGGCTCCATGGTGCTTTCAGCCAATCAGAATAGAGTTAGAATTCAAATCTTGGTCAATGACCAGAATTGACGCAGGTGAGAACAGGATAATGGCAGCCCCCTATGTGTCCGAGCCTGTAGTGTTTCTAGCATCAAATCCTACATTTTTTTTATAGAGATGCAGGGAGACATGCACTATGCATGATCATAGAGTCAGTCACGTGTTAAAGGACAACTGTAGGAAAAAAAGAACTCAAAAAAGAACTCAATTGAAAAATAACATCAAAGGTAGATGGTGTGTAAAGAAATGTTTTAATGAAAGAATACAAATAAAGCACCATATTGAGCACTTAATGCTTCATATAGCTCTAACAGGGGGCAGACATGTTGTATAGAATGTTGGGTCAGATCTTTATTAACCTTCATGCAGGCGAATGAAGATCTGTCCCAAGATTCTATACAACATGTCCGCCCCCTGTTACAGCTATATGAAGCAAAGAGGACTCAATAAAGTACATTATTTGTATTCTTTCATTAAAACATTTCTATGTAAAATGCCTACACTTGATGTGATCTTTAAACTAAAAACAAGTTAATTTGTTGTTACAGTTGTCCTTTATGTGGTATCCCCCTGCTTCTGTATGCAAGCTCTCTGTTAGGCCCAGTGCTGTATTTACCGCAAGGCATCCTAGGCGGATGCCTATGGCGGCAAATTTTGGGGGGCGGCAGCGCCCCCCAGCACTGGAAAAAAAAAAATTAAAAAAAAAAAAAAAAAATCAAAAAAAAAAATCTGGCCCTTTAAAAAAAACAAACAAACCCCACCGCGCTTGCAGGCAGAGACGGAGGTGAGAGGGGATCGGAAGATCCCCCCTCACCATCGCTCTGCCTGCCAGGCTGCACGGGGAGCCGAACAGGCAGCACAGAGAAACCTCCGTGCTGCCTGTTCGGCTCCCCGTGCAGTGTGCCGACACGGAAGTGCCGACAGGTCACGTGACGGGCGCGCTGACGTCATACGCGCGCCCGGTCACGTGACCTGTCGGCACAATCGCCGGGAAGCCGAACAGGCAGCATGGAGGGACCATGCTGCCTGCCTGCCTGCCAGGGAAAGGTAAGTGCTGATGGGAGTGTGTGTGTGCGTGTGTGTGTGTTTGTGACTGAGCGTGATGGGAGACTGTGTGTGACTGAGTGTGATGGGAGTCAGAGTGTGTGTGATGGGAGACAGTGTGTGTGACTGAGTGTGATGGGAGTCAGAGTGTGTGTGATGGGAGACAGTGTGTGTGACTGAGTGTGATGGGAGTCAGAGTGTGCGTGATGGGAGTAGGAGTGTGTGACTGAGTGTGATGGGAGTAGGAGTGTGTGACTGAGTGTGATGGGAGTGTAAGCTTGATGTGAGTCTGAATGATGGGGCATGTCTTAGGTGTGTAAAGTGGGTGTGCAGCTTGGGTAGGGGGGTGCCCGGATTTTGTCTGCCTAGGGCAGCACAAAATCAAGATACACCACTGGTTAGGCCCCTGTGTAGACTTGCCGCCTGGACCGTTTATTAATTGTACATGTTGCCTTGCAGTGTGTTCTAGATTTAGCAGTGTTGATGCATTAATTTATTTCCCTTCTGGTTAGGGCAGTATGTAAAAGTTTATATGTGGCAGATTAAAACAAATGGCCAAGATAGCAACCCTAGTCCCCCAAGAGTTTCTGGAAATGGAATGTTAGGAACAAATGGATAAGACTTCATTCTGAGAGGGCCAATCCCTGGGAGAAATTCTGCAAAATTGGATGTTTTTAAGCATTGTAAAAACCACCAGACTTGATGAGCATTTATTTGGTAAGACATTCTGTCTCCGTGGTCCTTTAAATCTCCCTAGTGTTAAAGTGGTAAATGCCCAGCCCTCTGCCTTTTAAGGTGCTAAGACTAGTTACTGTATGGATGGTTGGCCGTAATTAGACAGATCTTTCAGATCGTCAGTTTAATCGCGGGGCGTTAAAGCACTGAGAGATAAGCGCGGCTGTTTCATCGCTGGACTGTCTGTGCTATTGCATAACCTGAACCCCTAACCAATATAGTAACCCTAAACCTAAAAGTAACCCTTAATCCTAATACTAACCCTAAAACTTACCCTTAATACTAACCTTAAAACGAACCCCTAAGCCTGATACTAACCCTAAAGTGACGTCTAATACTAACCTTAAAACTAACCCCTAAGCCTAATACTAACCCTAAAGTGACGTCTAATACTAACCTTAAAACTAACCCCGAAGCCTAATACTAACCCTAAAGTGACATCTAATACTAACCTTAAACCTAACCCCGAAGCCTAATACTAACCCTAAAGTGACCTCTAATACTAACCTTAAAACTAACACCGAAGCCTAATACTAACTCTAAAGTGACATCTAATACTAACCTTAAACCTAACACCGAAGCCTAATACTAACCCTAAAGTGACATCTAATACTAACCTTAAAACTGACCCCTAAAAGTAAAACTATCCCCTAAGCCTAATACTAACCCTAAAGTGACCTCTAATACTAACCTTAAAACTAACACCGAAGCCTAATACTAACTCTAAAGTGACATCTAATACTAACCTTAAAACTGACCCCTAACAGTAAAACTATCCCCTAAGCCTAATACTAACCCTAATATTAACCCTGGTCCTAACCCTAACCCTAAAGTAACCCATAATACTAACCTTAAAACTAACCCCTGATACTAACCTTAAAACTAACCTCTAACCCTAAAACGAACCTTAAGTTCAGCTGCTGAATGGTCTATGATGAAACAGAAGAACAAAGCCCTGCTCAGGAATGTATCTTGCTTCATATAGAAAACACTCCTTATGGGATTTAAGATATATAGCAAAATGTGTCCCAGCATGCAGTGCACTACGAAGCATTGTCTTCCCAACTGTAGAACCTTAGATTGTTGGTCACCTCATCACTCCGGAAAGAATTGCTGAGATTCTCTGCCCAGGTTATACACAGTTTATGATACAATAAATAATATACATTTGCAGACGTCTATCACACGCCCATTACCAACCCTCACTGAAAACCACTCATTAAACACATCCGAACAATCGCAGGGCAGTGTATGGGTGGGAATCCCTGGGTAGTGGCTGTGTGTTTTATATTTTGTAAGCAATATATAGTAGTATTTAAATGCTGAAATCAGACCCACCCAGCGTTTGTATCACCTTGTGTAATAGTGATGTAGACACAGTGTGATTTACAAAGAGGGTGAGTGTAGTATAACACATCCCCCGTTAATTAGCGGCCCCCCAGGACATGTCATCTACCGCAAACTATTACTTTTCAACTAAAATGGGTAGCGCAGAAGTACCTGTGTGTGACAGCACATGTACAGCGGTAAGAGAATAGTCCTGCTTCCAATAAATTGACGTTATTCATTAATCCCTAATAAAAATAAGCTAGGAGACTGGGGGTGTAATAGCCACCCCCTTTTAATAGCTAAATGTCCCCATGAGGGGACCCAGGCAGCAGGAGCCCGGGGAGCCCCCATTTAATGAAATGCTCCACTGTACAAAATGATGCAATATATCCATTGTGCCCAAAGAAAAAATAACAGCAAATTCACGTTTGTTAGGAATCACTGGATTCAATTTCATTATAAAAACTGCTGGATGGATAAAGCTGTTAACCTTGTTTTCATTATTTTAAAAAGTGCTGGTTGAAGGTGCAAAGCTGCTTCACTTTAAAGGATCTCCCTTATGAAAGTAAATTAATCCATATTAAAATTGACACTTTGGAAAAAAAACAAACATATTTATTTTTATCTGGGAGCCAATCAGAGGCCATCCGCTGAGATGCTTGGGCCCACATGCATTACCAGTTAAGCTACACTGATCCTCTTGCAATACAAACAAAAGCAAATATAAATAAAATGATAAGTTTGCAGGACATTCCCGAGTATTAGCTGCCTGCATTTGCATGCAAAACACTGTACTATCTACAAGTTTAACACTACCAAATGCATCAAAGTTAGTTTGAGGCCCGGAGTGTCCCTTTAATTATTAACTTCTTTCTTTTTTTTTTTTGAACAATCAGTTTGTTTTTTTGGGAATTGCTGGAATAAACAGAGGTCTGTTCTTTCTGTACTCCTTTCTGCAGGCATCCCTTCCCTCCCGGAGATCGTGTGACCTTTAACGGGAGGGATTGCCTATGTCAGAGCTGCGCTTCACAGCCAATGTCGCCACGAACCAAAGAACTGGTTGCGTCAAACAGTAAGTGACTCTTTTACCGCTCCTTACATCACAACGTCCTGGATATTAAGAGTAAAGAGCATTATTTATGAAAGAGAGAATTGCAGAGTATTGAAGATTCTACATTTTTTTATTACAATTCGGTTACCTTGGCCTTAAATTTTTAATTCCCTGGTCAATTCCCTATTTTCTGAAAAAATCCCACAGACTGGAAACCTTCATCCACTTGGGGGGGGCATTCCAGCTTGTGACCCTTAACTAACACTGAGGCCAGTAAAATTATTACAGTGTTCCTGCCATGTACAAATGACAATGTATCCCGTTATAAATAAAATGTCTTTACATTGCACTTATCAAGGTATTACGTTTTCGGCTATGCCTTGCTAACGAATGTGTATAGGGGTTAAAGACTACAAACATGGGGCTTGGTAAAAGAGGTGCGAGCATCCAATCGACCCCAAATGATGACAGAATTTTCCCACAATGCTTAGCTTGCCCCACATGCTGAGTACGTCACATACTGGCGGTCAGATAGATGTATGCGTCTCAGTCCTGTCCAGTCCAGGCAACTATGCCACACGAGTTTGACGTACCCTTCAGCAGGGCCAACGCTTCCATAAGGCAAACTATACACACTTTTAAGCCAGACGGAGAGAGTTTTTTGCAAGCTGCTCAGAAACATTTAGAGATCCCAGGTATTTCTCCTTTTTTTTGGGTTACCTTACGGTGCCTGCCCTAAGGATCACCACCATGACTATTACCACGTAAAAAGTGTTGTTGACTCTCTAATACATTGGTTTCGCTAAATTTGGCAAGCAGCAAGTGTAGTGGGGGGCCCACTCAGGGATAGGCGGCAAAACATATTTTAGAAAAGTTGTGAGGGTTATTTTAAAATTTTCCTACAATTCTAACCATCTGAGGTGATGTACTATGAAGGGGTACATCACTTGAGCGGCTGCTAAACTTAAGGTATATTTGTTTGAGGGCCACTGTCACAATTTTCTTATCATTGGCAATACATATTTTGCCTGGAGTGCCAGAAAATCCTTGCACCTAGCTCATAGTTACCAACATCGGCCATATTTCCAGGGACACATGCTTGTTCCACATGCTGCAGAAAGAGCCTGCAAAGTGCAGCCCGGCAGTATGTAGGATGGATATAGACACAGACACAATCCAATTAATTAATCAGGGTAGGTTCTATGAGATCTCCACCCTGATTAATGAATTGGATTGTGTCTGTGCGTATATCCATCCTACATACTGCCGGGCTGCACTTTGCATGGTTTTTCTGCAGCATGTGGAACCAATATGTGTCCCTGGAAACATGGCCGATGTTGGCAACTATGCTAGCTATACATTATGTTCGTTCAATTGCACATACATAGATTAAGAGAAAAATGTGCTTTCACTGTGCCTGTGGTGTCTCAGGTCTATGACATCACCCTGTGGCTTTGTATGCAAATGACACATTTATCATTGATAGGAGCTCATTATTTTTTTATCAAGCCACAAGGTGATGTCATAGACAGGAAAGGCCACAGACGCGTCGAAAGGCATTTGCTTGCAATTCTGCTAGCATAACGCATGTAGCGTGCATAATTGCTAAGAGACTTCAAATGACATAATAAAAAAACCAATGGGAGAAGTTGTAGTTGTTGGGGCTGCACATCCACAAGATGCAGTGTAGACATGGATTGCTTTGATGATAGCTGTGTTTGCAATAAACTTAGCACCAGCCATTGAGTGCTTTAGACATTACTGGAGAGCGAGTACATTTATTGCAGCAGAGACGATCATTTATTTGGAGTTTTAAATAAAATAAAAAATAAACGCCATGAGCTCTCCTTCCAGGAACTTTGAAGCACACGCCCATGAAACGAAATATCCAGAGCTGCGGAATACATATGATTTTATAGGGACTTTATCAGCTACAAAAATTATTTGCAAATGATTCCCAGTGGATCTACTGGTTTTTTTTTTTTTTTATTACTGCAAAGTGTATTACATGGTAATTAGAAAACTGAGCAGTTAGGCCTGTTAACCCAAATATGTCCCAAGAGCTGTCAGCAAGGCCCCCAGTACCCCACAGGATTTTACCACCTATAATGCGAAACGCGTGAGGCATGGGTATGTGTTGGGGGTCCGGCATGTAGTGAGCTCTCATACCGTTTTTCTTCTTTTGGACAGGATTTTGCCACACCCATTAATGCGTTTATCGGAGGGCGTTAAATCCCCTTTGCAATTTGCGATTCTCCCCCGCTAGTCCTTCTTTAACCAACATCATTGTATGAAGCCCATTAAGTGGATTGCTTTGCTGCAAGACCTTTGCCATAGAAAGAGCTCTATAGTGAACACCAGCTCACTTCTTAGAGACATGGTCAGATCTGTGGCAGCTTTAAATGGCTGTAGGGATTTTGGCCAAATAGAAAAAGACCCCAAAATTGGTCATTTGAACTGGTACCTGCAGTGCTCCTAGTTTAGGAAGCTTTTTGGCAGTCTGTAGTGGAGTAAAACACAGCTTTGGTTTAATAATACATTCTCCCCTCTTGATAGACAAAAGCATTGTAACTTAAATCGGCTGGCTCAGTAATCTGAAATATGCTGAAATAGTCATGTGATCCATTTACGCTTAGTTGGAGAATAACATCCTCGAGCTATGTGAAATCTCTTCGGAGGTATTGATTTATTAATGGAGTCTCCATCCCAAGAGAGAATCCACTGTCTCTGAACTTATTCCTTATAACTGATGATAGCTCTGCTGTTAGCCTCGTCTCTCTGTGAGAAGCTTGTGGTTGAGTCTGTCTCAAGGTAACGCTGAACTAAGCTCATCTGCGGCCCAACATTGGCTTCCAATTGTGAGTTTTTATTTTAATTGAATAATTTAGCTAGGTACAGCACCGCACCCAGCCTATGATGCACCAGGGATCCAATCCCTCTCATACGCCTGTACCCCACACCCTCCCTTGCGATAACGCGACTTGGTCGGTGGTGACATAAGGGGCACCCGCGACACGCTACCCAAGAGGTGCAGGATTAGCACGGAGTCCTCACAATCTAATGCTTACTCATTCCTTCAGCATGTGGAGACCCTGAAAGGTTCGAGCATCATCATGGTATCTCCTGTAGCGTTATATGGATTGGTTGTAATTTTAATGTTGCGAACTGTAAACGACGCGTCAGTAGAGACGCAAGATGTTGATTACTTGATGACGCAAAATCCAAAGTTGGCCATTGAAACGTTTTGTGCTTTTTTTAAGTCATGAAAACTAATATTGTAAATAACTGTTTTTAGATTTTTTGGTTTGGTGGCGATTGCCGTTAGTTTGTGACAAGTTTGGGGGTCACTAACCCTGAAATGCTTGACCCATTTTCTGAAATGCGCCGACTGAATGGGCGATAGAAAGAGTGTGCCATTCCAAACGCACCCCTGTTTTGAGTACAACACCACACTACGCATGACATGCTTTCATACACAACTTAGGTCGCATATAAAAGCGTAGGAAGCATTGTCTGGTGTGACTTAACAGTAGTAAAGCTGCTGTCTGCATGTTCTGCAAGATTCTGCAGCAAGGTCGGCAGGTCAGGGAGTCAATTTACCTGCTGGGAACATTTGTACCACGAGCAGGTGACTCCTTGCTCTGTGAATAGATCTTGTACCAAGAATGTCTGTGACTTATTGTGTCCTGCTGGGCTGTGCATGTTCGACTGTAAAAACCCGTGTAAGTCAAACAATAACATTTAATCTCTGTAGAATGCGCAGCATTGTGTCACACTGAGACATTTTTTTTTTTTAAGTTAATTTAAATGTGGACCTGTCACCTAAAAAAAACACCTATACATAAATCATGAAACTGCAGGTCATGTTTACTTTTTAAAAGTGGTTTAGTTGTTTCTTATTTTTTCGAAGCTTTTGTTAGAATATATTTGGAAGTATATGAGACATATTTCCCAGCTAATACATAACTTCCTCTTCCTGACCGAATTCTTTCCCCACGGTTTGGTGATGTATCTGTAGAGGCTCTTTTTTTGTATCTCTTTACCTTGCAGCTGCAGAAACTCCGCAACATTTATTAAACATACAGTACTTTTCCTTTTGATGTAGCTTCTGAGAATGTTCAGCGCTTGAGGATCTGAGCATGTTCTTATAATTTCTATCCGTAGACTCCATCCATGCAGCAGATTACATTTCATCCATGCAGCAGATTGCATTCCATCCATGCAGCAGATTACATTCCATCCATGCAGCAGATTACATTCCATCCATGCAGCAGATAACATTCCATCCATGCAGCAGATTACATTTCATCCATGCAGCAGATTGCATTCCATCCATGCAGCAGATTACATTCCATCCATGCAGCAGATAACATTCCATCCATGCAGCAGATTACATTCCATCCATGCAGCAGATTGCATTCCATCCATGCAGCAGATTACATTCCATCCATGCAGCAGATTACATTCCATCCATGCAGCAGATTACATTCCATCCATGCAGCAGATTACATTCCATCCATGCAGCAGATTACATTCCATCCATGCAGCAGATTACATTCCATCCATGCAGCAGATAACATTCCATCCATGCCGCAGATAACATTCCATCCATGCCGCAGATAACATTCCATCCATGCAGCAGATTACATTCCATCCATGCAGCAGATTACATTCCATCCATGCAGCAGATAACATTCCATCCATGCAGCAGATTACATTCCATCCATGCAGCAGATTACATTCCATCCATGCAGCAGATTACATTCCATCCATGCAGCAGATTACATTCCATCCATGCAGCAGATAACATTCCATCCATGCAGCAGATAACATTCCATCCATGCAGCAGATTACATTCCAACCATGCAGCAGATTACATTCCATCCATGCAGCAGATTACATTCCATCCATGCAGCAGAAAACATTCCATCCATGAAGCTGAGCACATTCCATTTCTATGGGTTCCATCCATGCAGATGAGCACATTCCATTTCTATAGGTTCCATCCATGCAGGCAGCTTAGCACATTCCAATTCTATAGGAATTCAGCCATGCAGATGAGCACATTCCATTTCTATAGGTTCCATCCATGCAGGCAGCTTAGCACATTCCAGTTCTATAGGAATTCAGCCATGCAGATGAGCACATTCCATTTCTATGGGTTACTTCCATACAGCTGAGCACATTCTATATCTATATGTTTCATCCATTAAGTAGAGCACATTCCATCTATAGGTTCCATGCATGCAGCAGAGCACATTCTATATGTAGGTTCCATGCAAGCAGTTGAACAGATTCCATGGATGCAGTTGAACAGATTCCATCTATGGGTTCCATGCATGCAGTTGAACAGATTCCATGGATGCAGTTGAACAGATTCCATCCATAGGTTCCATACATGCAGTTGAACAGATTCCATGGATGCAGTTGAACACATTCCATCCATAGGTTTCATTCATGCCACTAAGCACATTCCGTCCATAGGTTCCATCCACGAAGCTGAGCACATTCCATCCATAGGTTCCATCCATGAAGCTGTGCACATTCCATCCACAGGTTTCATCCATGCCACTGAACACGTTCCATACATGCCGATGAGAACATTCCATCCAAAGGTTCCATCTATGCCGCTGAGCACATTCCATCTGTAGGTCATCCCTCTGCACCTTATTACATACATGGAGTCCACACGGGCGATGCCTCTGTTGACACATCCATGAAAACGCTAGAGAAGAAGCACAAATCCAAACTGTATTATTGGTATCTCTGATTTTTATTGATTTAAGGTGCATTTAAGGTATTTGTATTTTTTTTTTATTTGTATACAGAGCTAAGGTATTTTAGCTCTGTATAAGCCCACAGCATCAGCATTTAGTAAGCCTAGACCCATGCATGTGTGGTGATGTGGCTGGCTATCCATGGACCATGGAACGTTTCCTTTTTGGACATGTTTCTATGTATTCTAATCTAAGAATAATGAAAAGATAAAACAAATGATCAGTCAAGACATCCCAGAATATGTTCATTTTAAAAAAGTTATAAAAAAAAACAACAATCCTTCAGTGCTTTTTTTTTGTGAACAGTAAACTCATGTAAGAATAGTAAACAATTACACGTCCCACCTATAGATTTTATGTATAAAGAGCAAAGCTTTTTTTGAAGAGCTGAAGAAAAGATCTTTTATATCACTCAAAGGACTAGAACATGTAGAGACAAAAAGTATTTTAAATAACATTTCCCTACATGCTGGTGAGTGGGTACTGAGTAATGCATTGTGTGTTATTACTGCATGGGGCAGGTATACACTCACACTCAATGCAGTGTTTACAATCCAGTTGTTGTGTTTGTTCTAGTAGTTTTGAGTAGGAATATACCCTAATTACTGGTATTGTGTGTACCCCTGTTGGAGCGATAAAGATGCATCAAAAAATCCAAAGCTCAGAGAGGATTTCTTTTTTGTAACACAATGTGGATATTTTTTTTTTTTTTATACTTTCAGGTGCACTATTTATCAATTCTTCCTATTTTGTAATGTCAATTACTATCAACCTCCATTTGAATTAGCGCCACACTAGACCGAGATGTAACTGGACCATTTCTTCCCAGGATAAGAGCCCCGCCTCGAGGCTGTGATACCCCTCCCCTGTCATCTGGCAATTTAGTGATTTAGGTGTGGCTTTCTACTGGAGATTTATTGTAATTGTGTCCCATTATGGATAGATGTGTAGACTTGCTCTCTTCCTTTTTTTTTGTCTTTTTGGAAGGATTTGGAGTTGGCCATGGTTCACACGCACCTCCATCCCTAAATTATATTGTTTCCTCTGTCACTCAAGCTCCCTGCCCTTTAAATCTCCATTTGGTATTGGTTAATTTGCCAGTTCAGGAATCTTTATTACTTGTACAGCGTGGTTGGCGATGCTTTGCAGACGAGCTTTTGCCAGAGAGAGCAATTCTGTAGCTTTCATGCCAGCCATGTGTCGTCCATGAGATTATACACATTCCATAAAAAGAGTCCTCAAGTAATGTTAAAGCCTGTCCTATAATTCAAAATGTACTATTAAAATCCTTAATCAGGAATATAATGCCTACTTTATAAAAATGCATTGGACTTTGAGATACCCTTCTTAATCATATGGTATGAATATGTATTCTTGATATTTGACATATGGAAGAAGTGCTAAAAGCAATGCATGGACTTAAATTCTATTGGCTGAAAGCTTAGCCAATCACAGTGCGGATATCCTGTAGGTGATCCAGTGCTGCTGGATAAGGGATGTGCAGGTTTATGTCAAGCGATTTTTTTATTTTGGGTCTAATGCAAAGTTCATTTTTACTTCGGGAATATGGTGTCCCAAAAAGGGTCCCCAACCCTAAGTCTTAAAGTGCGCACTAGAAACATTGGCAGAATAAGGGAGAAACAGACTTGGCCTCTCCCCTTTGTGACATCACAACTTGGCGCCATGTACAAATAAATAATTCTCCCTTTCATGTGAAATTGCCGACTCCACGTAGCCTGTGAATTGCTGATGTACAATCACTGCTGGCGCTATAAGAGGGGTCTAAGACACCTCCTCCTGCCCGTTTCAACCTGTTAGAGCGCTGACGGTTCAGTGCGGCTGTTTCAGTGCCGAAATGTCATCGCCAAATAATAACCCTCCAGATAAAACAACCCCCTCTTACCCTAAAAGTTCTTCCAAACCCTAACTCTTCAACTAACCCTAATACTAACCACGTTACCCAATAAAACCCTAATACTAACCCTAAAACTACCCCCTAACCATAAACGAGCCCTACAACTAACCTGCTCCCCCAACACTAACCTACATCGAGTAATTTAGTGCCTGACAGTTATAAACTCCCGCGATGAAGCGGCCGCAAAGAACTGTCCCATGCCGCCGTAAGAGATTCTCGTTTTTATACCTAATCAGTATAGTGGACCCCAGACAGCAGAGGTGGCTCTAGACTTTGTGAGGCCTTAGGCGAAAGTCGAACATGAGGCCCTCACGGACACACATTATTAAATAAAATATATGCAAGTGATAATAAAAATGAACTGTAGAAATAGCATATTTCAAGATCAGACTCAAATCCCAGCTTCTAGAAATGAACAGCTCCTAGAATTTTATTTGTCTCATAATTATTCTACAAACATCTATAAACATTTGGTATAGATAAAATTGTGTGCGGCTGACATTGTTATTGCTGTGTCCTAAATGTGAACACTAACACATATCACACAGTCATTCATAGACACACTCAGTGAGCACACACTGACTCACAGACACACTCAGTCAGCACACAATCACACTCAGCCAGCACACACTCACAGATACACTCAGCCAGCACACACTGACTCACAGACACACTCAGAAAGCACACAATCACACACTAACAGAAACACTCAGCCAGAAGGAAAGGTGCTCAGTGTTGAAAGTGGTCTCACAGACCACGTTGTGCTAGAAGATTGGCACTTTGTTCTTCCTCACAGCACCGGATGCACTGTGATTTAGCCATTCAATATGCCAAAATTTTGCCACTCAATATGCCAGGATTTAGCCATTTAATATGCCAGGATTTAGCCCCTTAATATGTCAGGATTTACCCCCTCAATATGACAGGATTTAGCCCCTCAATATGCCAGGATTAAGCCATTCAATATGCCAGGATTTTGCCCCTTAATATGCCAGGATTTTGCCCCTCAATGTGCCAGGATTTTGCCACTCTATGACAGGATTGTGCCCCACAATATTCCAGGATTGTGCCACTTAATCTGCCAGGATTGTGCCACTTAATCTGCCAGGATTGTGCCACTTAATCTGCCAGGATTTTGCCCCTCAATATGCCAGGATTTTTCCACTCTATGCCAGGATTGTGCCCCACAATATGCCAGGATTGTGCCCCACAGTATGCCAGGATTTTGCCACTCTATGCCAGGATCTTGCCCCTCAATTTGCCAGGATTTTGCCACTCTATGCCAGGATTTTGCCCTTCAATATGCAAGAATTTTGCCCCTCAATATGCCAGGATTTTGCCCCTTAATATGCCAGGATTGTGCCCCTCATTATGCCAGAATTTTGCCCCTCACAATGCCAGAATTTTGCCTCTCAATATGCCAGGATATTGCCCCTCATAATGCCACTATTTTGCCCCTCACAATGCCAGGATTTAGCCTCTCACTCTTCCAGGATTTTGCCCCTCACCTCATTATGCCAGGATTTTGCCCCACACTGTGCCAATATTTAGCCACTCATTATGCCAGGCTTTGCTCGTTTGTGCCACCCTCCTCCCCCCTTCCCTAGTACTTACCTCCATGCTGCTCTCCATTGTTTCCTCCGTGCACCTTCTCTCCTGCACGGAGGAAGGAAGTTCCAGTCGCGTTTTTTTTTTTTAAACTTTATTGAAGCTGCGCGGGTTCAATAAAGTTTAAAAAAAAAAAAAAACGCGATCGGAGCTTCCTTCCTACGTGCAGGAGAGAAGGTGCACGGAGGAAACGTCCCAGGTTAGTGTAACAGGGAGCTTAACGGCAGCGTTAAGCATCCCTGTTACATCAAAGGCAATAAGGTGAGTTAGGCAGCCGCGAGGCCCCCGTGAGTGCGAGGCCTTAGGCGGCTGCCTAACTCGCCTAATTAGACAGACACAAGGTCAGGATGTTAAATGTTCGTACAACGACAGTGCTTTCTGTGGTAAGGTCCGTAAAGATTGTATAGAACATCGTGAAATTATTTGGTAAAAATCCACGATGAACAATCTTGGTCTTCGGATCCTTGAACAAGCGCTCTTCTTTTCTTTAAAAAAAAGTGTGCCGTCCCTTTAATCGTCTTTAACGGTTGCAAATAAACGTCAAATTATTTCAAAATTATTATTTTAAAATGGTTCCACTTGCGAATGATTTAGTTGGAGTAAGATTGTGGGATGTAAAGAGGCATTATCCAGGGACAATATTAACAGTTGGATTCTGTTCCTGTCCATAGGATGGGCATTAAGTGCGCCGTCCCTTTAATCGTCTTTAACGGTTGCAAATAAACGTCAAATTATTTCAAAATTATTATTTTAAAATGGTTCCACTTGCGAATGATTTAGTTGGTGTAAGATTGTGGGATGTAAAGAGGCATTATCCAGGGACAATATTAACAGTTGGATTCTGTTCCTGTCCATAGGATGGGCATTAAGTGCTTTTTTAGAGTTCTGTGCGGAGCTGTCCAGCTATTTTAAATAAATCTTTTCAAATTTGTTGGAACGCTCTGTTTGGACATATGGTTAAGCAGATTTACCGTCTGCTCCCAAACCTTATTTATTTATATTTTCTCTAAACTGCTTCAAACCTCAGCAGAAATCTGTCTTTCTATTAATTTAATTATTTTGTGGGCAGCTAGGGAGCTCTTTACAATTGGATATATATATATTTATATATAAATAAAGGTTTTAATACAAAGTGTTTACCAGGAAGAATACATCGAGATTTCTCAAGCAAGTTGATTACATAGTAACATAGAATGTGTTGGCAGAACCATTCGGCCCATCTAGTCTGCCCAATTTTCTAAATACTTTTATTAGTCCCCAGTTCCTTATCTTATTGCTAGGATAGCCTTGTGGGTTTGCACTTTGATGGCACTCTATCCGCACGCACATTGTACCAAACACACTTGGGTCTGCCCGCTGCTGGGATATATATATTCCAGTCAGGAGATGGCGCCCCTCCGGAACTGACGTCCTCGACGAAGGCGTAGTTCACCTATTCGTAGCGCCAGCTCTGTGTGGAGTGATTGCCATGCCCACGATGCGGGAGATAACTGGTAATCTCTTTTAGTTGACACAAAGCCCACCAATCTTTGCATTTGTATAGACCAAAGGGGAATAACTTTCGAAATGGTGGAGTTTGAAAGATAGTTCTGATCAGGCAGAAGTGGCCTTCTGCCTGTGTAAAACTAATTTGTGGGTTTAGTCCATCTCTGAAAGAAGTCGTTCACTTCTATCTCGTAGCTTATCCTCATCATCAGACTGACCTTGCAGCCATGTTAATACATTTCCTTGTCTTCTCTTAAAGGGAAAATCGAGCCCCAAACTCACTTTGGTGCAAGATGAAGATCTTTGCTTGTATAGTGCACAGGCTTTATTCCAGTGTGATTTGATGCAGGCATTCTGCATAAATCACATTTTTTATATTTGACTCAAGCCCTTCCCAGTGATTACTCTGCATGTTTACTGCAGGTGCAGCAGCACTGATTCTATAGCCACTGAGGATATAAAGTTTTGTTTAATTTAGTCACTTCCGAGCTGCTGTATTATAATACATTGTGACCTTGCTCTTGTACACAGCAGGATCTCTTAGCAGTGCAACACATTGTCTGATGACATCAGTAGAGAGACAGGAAATTGCATTCATTTGAATGGAATTATTCTCATTGGTTCCTGCAGCAAAAAGAAAACTGACTTTTACTCAGCTAGTGTGGGCAGTCCTGGTTTCTTGCAAACTGCTGCAAGAGGGGGTAGGGTTTCACATATTCATCTAACTTTAAGTTGTTTTTTTATATATTTTAAGCAATGTACAAAATGCGTTGAAAGCACATTAATATGCATTAATATTTGGAAGATGCATTTGGGCACCAGATAGTCCCTTTAAGGATGGCTGTAAATGACTGTATAATCAGCATAAAGCTCCCTTTGTAAGACAGAGGCATACAGGAGCCGATGCCCTGTAAGCTTTGTCCTTCATACCTGGCATGTCTTGGCTTCATGGCCATTTCCCAAGCAGTGCTCAGACAAGCAGAAGATCTGCTCTGCTGGTAGCCGCTTGGAGCTGGCCTGTTCGGTCAGAGCATGTTAAATAATTACCATCCTGGAGTCAGAAGGGCTTTGAAAATCTGACTTTCACCTCCGATCCTTAACCAACTGACAGATCTGGAAATCTAAGATTATCTGACATGGAAAGGCACCAAGGGAACGTTCCTCTTCCCGGAAAGGAGTAATTAGGCGCTTTCTGCACTGCAGCCTTTGTTGCAACTTGCGTGAAACATAATAATAATAATACTAGAGCACATTTAGATTCAGCGTCCGGGGCGCTGCTGATACAACAATAAATACAGATCCGCCATTCAGTCTAAAAGCCCCTGAAAGTCATCCTTGACTTGGCAGATCTCGCTGTATATTGGTGCTGAGTATGGAAAACAAAAAACCCAGAGATTATGGGCTGAGCAGACTGTCCACAGCAATGCTGAGTATTAATTTCTACAGACAGGGTGATTAATATCTGGACAGACCTCGCAACATGACGGTGTGTGTGTGATTTAACTCTTTCAGTGCTTGAATGATGTGCACTGCATATTCAGTCTTTTTTTGGTGTAGGGACAGTACCTCAGGGTCTATAGGGAATAAACAATGATCAATAAACTGCGTTTGCAGAATTGCAAGCTAATGCCTAGATTAAATCATAGAAACATAGGACACGTCGTGTCACAGGATAATATGTTTCTACAGCATTGGAATTGACACGGCATATGCCTTGGCACTGAAAAATGAGGCTTTGGCGTATGATTTTAAGGCGGTAAGGGCTAACCTCGGCACTGCAAATGATGCCCCAACAGATCAATCAGTCTTACAGCTGACTGTCCATCATGGGTATGTAGATCCCAAAACATCTTCAGTGCCAAGGTTAGCCATCAGTGGGATAAGGTGATATATTAAGTGCTAATTACTGGCCCAGAGAAGCAAAAAGGAAAAATAATAATAAAGTACTGGAGAGATCTCACACTTTACACTCTGATTAATAGCAGTGCATGCATTATGTGTATAGAACTTGTGAATGCTGTATAGTGATGTGGAATTTGCCCATAGCATGTGAGAGCAGTAATTGGCACTCCGAGCATGTGATTAATTAGCCATTATGTGGGTCATGGGATACTTGCACTGTTTTTTGGGGGGGGCTGTAATGAGCCTTCTTGCCGAGATTGCATTTTCTCCTGTACCAGAGGAATTATTACTATTCGAAATCCAATACTGCGCAGTCACTGGAAAAAAAAACATTTTTTTTCTCTCCCTTTCCCCCCCCTCATTGTTCAGTTTTATTTGCTCCCTGTTGCAGGACAGCATTATAATAATGTTAGCGTTTATCGGATTAAAGAAAGCGATTGGCCGTATTCCACGCAAGCCACGCCCATTCAATGTCTTCCTCCTGCCCGATGCCTGTAGCTTAAGCTGTGCAAAGCACCTATAGCGCTAGGTAATATAACTCCGTCACAGAACCTCACAGGTCTATTCAGCGCCGTTCGTCTTTGAGAAACGGTGATCGAGTTGGACTCTACACTGAACTCGACTTCTCGAATCTCGTCCGCCTGGAGCTAGTCACTAAAGGCAGCTGAAGGGGAGAATTTTTTCCAGCTCGGTTACTTTGGCCTAAAAATCCTTTCTCCCTTCCTTGCAATTCTCTCTTTCATGAATGAAGCCCTTTTTAATGAAACCTTTTAATGTTTTATCTTGTTCAACTATTTGGATTCCAAGAAGGTTTTAGAATGCTATGGGAACATCTGAGCCTATGTTTTTAAGAGAAAGAGAAAAAAAATGGTTTGCCAAATCCCGGGGAGAGGTAGCCATGACTCTTAAAACTCTCCTGTTCCTGGCTCCTTACTTTTCTGATTGTTTTACATAGACGTCTATGGATGTACCACGTCTCTGGCTCCTAAAATGAACTAGGCTGGCTCCTGAATTGGTTTATATCAAGCCCTGAATTAATGACTATAGTGACTAACGTGTACTATTTTGTAACCAGTGCTTAGAAGACAGAGCCCTACTAATCAATTTACTGCTGGCAGTGTATTAGGAGGAACTCTGAGTAATCCTTTTGGGTTATCCTGTCACTTATTATTATTGAACGTTGCAAACAAAGGATTAGGGTGAAAAGCTGTTTATTGTATGAGGATTGTTTGATTAAATTAATTTGCGGTCGGAGTGTTGCGCAGTTCAGTTTTGGGAAACGGTCCTGTTTGCTGAATGGCATCACGAGCTGGAATCAGCTGGCTTATTGCTATGGGTGACCCTTTCAATTAAAAATATCAGATCAATGTTCGACGGAGAGGGGCTCCAGTGGCTGGCATGCATCACTAAGAAGCTTTGAGAAGACCTAGAAGAGTTGGATCGCGTAAGCCAGGGCTCGACAAACCCCAGGCGCCAGGTCGCCATGGCGACCAGGAAATTAGACCTGGCGCCTGGGTGCTGTCGGCCTCATGGTCCCCTTGCCGCTGCCATCCGATTTTTCCGCAGCGCGAGGGGGTAACGTCTGTGCCGATGGCCGATGGCACAGACTGCAAGCTCCGCCCCCTCGCGCAACGCGTGTCTGAGTGCCGGGTGTCGTCACGTGACATCCTGGCACTCAGCACGCCGACCAAAGGAGATCAGCAGCAGCGTGAATGTCCCCCTCCCCTGCAGTGAGGTAAAGCAGCTGGGAGGGGGACACATCAAGAAGAAACCCCAAGAAAAGACTGTGTGAGGTGGGTGTGTGTGAGGTGTTTGTGTATATATGTGTGTGTGTGAGGTGTTTGTGTGTATATATGTGTGTGTGAGGTGTTTGTGTGTATATATGTGTGTGTGAGGTGTTTGTGTGTATATATGTGTGTGTGAGGTGTTTGTGTGTATATATGTGTGTGTGAGGTGTTTGTGTGTATATATGTGTGTGTGAGGTGTTTGTGTGTATATATGTGTGTGTGAGGTGTTTGTGTGTATATATGTGTGTGTGAGGTGTTTGTGTGTATATATGTGTGTGTGAGGTGTTTGTGTATATATGTGTGTGTGAGGTGTTTGTGTATATATGTGTGTGTGAGGTGTTTGTGTATATATGTGTGTGTGAGGTGTTTGTGTATATATGTGTGTGTGAGGTGTTTGTGTATATATGTGTGTGTGAGGTGTTTGTATATATGTGTGTGTGAGGTGTTTGTGTATATATGTGTGTGTGAGGTGTTTGTGTATATATGTGTGTGTGAGGTGTTTGTGTATATATGTGTGTGTGAGGTGTTTGTGTATATATGTGTGTGTGAGGTGTTTGTGTATATATGTGTATATGTAAAGTATGTGTGTTTGTATATATGTGAAGTAGGCGTGTGTGTTTATGAATTGTGTTTATGTTTGCGTGATTGTCTGGCTCCTAAAAAAAATGTCTGGCTCCTAAAATCAAAATAAATTTGTCAAGCCCTGGCGTAAGCCTACGTAGATCATTTTAACCCCTTTTTAACGCACGGTGCTTGCGCCCCCGACGACGCAAATGCCAAAACGTCACCATTTGTTCCTGGCCGCCAATCACAAGGTGATCGGTAGCCAGGAACACTATGGCAGAGACCTGATCAGGGTCTTAATCAACCCTGTGGGTCCCTGGCAAAAAAATTCGCGAGACCTCCGGACGTCACGTGTGACATCACGGAGGTGTGCCTGAACCCGGAAGTTTGGGCATGGCGCGATTTAGAGAAATGTCACCGGTGCTCTGAACTTTGAGCACCGGCTATATTTTAGCTGTCAGACTGAGGCTGCTCAAAGTGGTCTCATCTGACAGGTAGGATCCTGCTTCAAGACCCTGCAGCGGGATCAGAGCATGGGGAGCTGTGATGAGCTGTTTAACTATGCCGTCCTATCGTCTTTAAGCACTGTAAAATCATGACGGCATAGTACGTCCAGCGTCAGGAAGGGGTTAAAGACTACGCAAAACCCCGATCAGCCACATATACCCCAATCAGACATGAAGATAGATTATTTCTTTCTCTATAAGGGCCTCACACATTTTTTTCCTTCGACTTTAGGGTTGAATAATTGTCTTAACATAACGTTTCAATCCAAGGTCCCAGGATGTAGGTTACAAGAAATATGAACGGACCGTGGATGGCACTATACTCTCAGTTATAAACAGTCCAGACTTTTGGATGATGTTTTTAATTCGTAATGATAATTTATACTGAAATAAAAATTGATTGCATTAAAATAAGTTCCGCTCTGCAATGTGTCAGGATTTAAAAATAAAAAGGCACAGCCGGCGCTGCGAGGACCAACACACCCTAACTCTCCGTATTCGACCGAAGCAGCACAGACTCCCCCGAAACTTGTTGGGAGGCTGCTTTGTATATTGTCGTGAACGGCAATTGTACCAGTATTTGACCCCCATTCTCATTATAGTTGACCCCCCCATTCTCACTTCACTGAAACATTCTCCAGATCCCCTAGCTTGTCTGGTTGGGGAGGTCTTCAGTTTATAACATCACCAGATCCTTCCTATTACAATAAAACAATGTCATTTGCATACCACAGGGTGATGTCATAATTAGACGACACTACAGATGCATGGAAACCCATCTTTCCCTTAGTCTATTATCTTGCAGTTCTGCCATCACAGTGCATACAATTAGAAATACTTTGATTTCTTTAGGGAAAAAGGCATACGTTGTGCCTGGGCATGAGAAAGCGGACGTGCCAGAGACCATGGGGGCTATTCACTAAAAACTCCCCCAAGGTTTGTCCCTGCCCAATGAGTAGCTTTGATAAACTGACTCAAAGCTGAATAACTCTTTATTTGTTTCTGTTGTGCGTCTGCCATCTAGTGGAATCTTTTGGAGTAACATGATGTAGTTGGTGCAGTAATGGATATTAGACATGTGCAAAACTAAAATTTTCGTTTTGTTTTCGTTCATTCGGACGAAAATGTTATTTATTTCGTCTAAAATGAATTTCGTTCATTACTGCATTCGTTTCAGACGAAATTCGTTCATTATTTTCGTTTCGTTTTATTCGTTCGTCTTATAGAATACGTGTAAATTGAACGAGAGCTCTCGTTCAGTTTATAGAAAGGTAATAGTATTACACGTATTCTATAAGCCGAAAGTCTAGAAACAGAACGACCTTCGGTTTATAGATTTTCGGCTTATAGAATACGTGTAATACTATTGGCTTTCTATAAACCGAACGTGAGCCCCATTCATAAGTTAGGCATTTTCGTTATTCGTTTTTCGGAACGTATGGACGGAAATGCTATTTTCGGACGAAAATGCATTAGTCCGAAAACGAATGCACATGTCTAATGGATATCAAGCCTAAACCATCACTGCAGGACAGACTGTAGGATTATTAGGAGCTCAATTAATACTCTCCTGTTCAGGGCTAGCAGTAGGAATAGCAAAGCTATTTCTAAATTGTTAGTGTAAGTTTAAACATGCAAGGTACCTCTAAATTCCAGCTCCCTATTAAAGGTACTACATAAACACTGTATTTATTGTGCATGCAAAGGAAATGATTGAAAATGATCTATACATTGTATTAGCAAAATTGCCAGCAAATGTCTAAATCAGTAGAAAAATGTGTCTGTGGAGTCACCTGCTTATGACATCACCTGTGGCACGGTATGCAAATTACAAATGTCCCACTGAAAAGCAGTTTATTTGCATATTTTAGGTCAAAAATCAATCCTAACTGCACCACAGACACATTTTTCTCCTAATTTAAGCATTTACTTGCAATTCTTCTAACACAATGTATATAGATCCTTTTCAGTTATTTCTTAATCTCTAAATGCACACTGAAATCAGTGTTCAGGTGATACAGTCCCTTTAACTGAGCAATCCTAAGATTCGAACTGGTCTTTCTGAGCTGGTGTCATTTTTCTTTTATGCATGTTTGGTAACAGTTGGTTGCATTTTATGATGCCCGCTTTCTGTAATTCATGGACCCAAACCTTAATTACTCCTGATCTACAGGCTGAAACCTGATTTTCCTGCTTCTAGCTTGCACTTGACCCGCAGACTGTAACACAGCTTTCAGAGCATGCTAGCCATGACAGGTAAATATCATGGGGGTCCCAGCCCCAATCCTTCTCTGCGACAGAATGATCTAAACCTGTCTGATCACTAAATTCCATTTTTAGAGGAAATGTTGCTGCCGGGGGAAGATTTTCTAGGATTTATTTGATTTATTTCATGTAAGTGAGTTAAAGGTGATGATTCATTCTTACAGCTGTCGCTGATTTAGTTTCAGTTTTCGTTATCGGCTGTTGTACTGTGTATTCAGGAGTTAATCTGTTTGGGGGGGATGCATGTGCTTCACATTTGGCTGTTGATTTAGAGACCGTGATATGATGAAGTTGATATGGTAAAGGGTTTTTTCTGCAATGTAAACAGATCACTATTTGATCTACACATTCACATGCATTGTCCACTCGCTTGTCACCAGCGGTGCTAAACTCACACATTTGCAAGCACCAAGATAATCACTGCTTGCAGTCAAGTTGTGGCATGCAGATGTGGTAACCAGCTTTCAAGTCGTTACAACTTAATCACATCATATCTTTTGATCCATACATACATTAGCTTGCTATTTTTATGGCACTGCACATTTTTTTTTTTTATCAATGCAAAGCCATTTGTGCTTTTTTGGTAACAGTTGCACTTCAGATGATACATAATTCTCCATATTTGGCACTTTCAATATGTATTGGTTTATGCCTATGATATGGAAGCCCATAGATGCTTTTTATTATATTTATTATAATATAATATACATTTATTATAGATGCTAGAATATTTTTCTGACTTGTTTTCTCACAATAACATCTTGTTATCTCTAGAAAACACTTCCATGGACTGTGATATGTCACTAGTCGGTGTGCTTTCTTTAGTAAATCTCTTCTATCTAGAGTATTATAGTTATGGAGCTAGCCTGACTCCATTTGGAAAGTCTACAGGTTTTGGAATTATTCCCCAGGCTGAATCAATGTGTCCCTCAGTCTGCAACCTGCCACCGTGCCCTCCACTCTGGACTAGTCTGTTTAGTTGCCGGGTTATTTTTATTGCAATAAATGTAGATTCTCCACTAATGACTGTCTTTGGTTTCAGGTTGTGCCGGCTGCGGGAGAGATATTAAGAATGGTCAAGCTTTACTGGCGCTGGAGAAACAGTGGCACTTGGGATGTTTTAAATGCAAATCCTGTGGGAAGGTTCTGACTGGAGAATACATCAGCAAGTAAGATTTCAGGGTTGATATTCATGGAGGGATAAGCCAAATGGCAAATGATTTAGCTCAACTAGAAAAATGGTCAGAGCAGTGGCAACTGACATTTAATGTGGACAAGTGCAAGATTATGGCACCTTGGGCGTAAAAAACCCAAAAGCAGAATATAGACTATTTGGTACAGTCCTAACCTCAACATCTGAGGAAAGGGATTTAGGAGTAATAATTTCAGACGACTTGAAGGTAGGTAGGCAATGCAATAGAGCAGCAGGAAATGCTAGCAGAATGCTTGGTTGCATAGGGAGAGGTATTAGCAGTAGGAAGAGGGAAGTGCTCATGCCATTGTACAGAGCACTGGTGAGACCTCACTTGGAGTATTGTACGCAGTACTGGAGACCGTATCTCCAGAAGGATATTGATACTTTGGAGAGAGTTCAGAGAAGGGCTACTAAACTGGTTCATGGGTTGAAGGATAAAACTTACCAGGAAAGGTTAAAGCATCTTAACATGTATAGCTTGGAGGAAAGACGTAACAGGGGGGATATGATAGAAACATTTAAATACATAAAGGGAATCAACACAGTAAAGGAAGGGAGTAGAAAAACTACCACAACTAGAGGACATAGTCTTAAATTAGAGGGGCAACGATTTAAAAGTAATATCAGGAAGTATTACTTTATTGAGAGGGTAGTGGATGTATGGAATAGCCTTCCAGCAGAAGTGGTAGAGGTAAACACAGTACTCAAAAAAAATTGGGCAGACTAGACGGACCGAATGGTTCTTATCTGCCGACACATTCTATGTTTCTATAAGATTGCCCCATCACCTCTCCAACCTCGGGGGGGGGGGGGGGGGGAGGCAAAGTCATGTTATCGATTATGCCTCAGATTTAGGTTTTTAAAAAGACATTTAGTAGTATTATATTATTCATTTCAGAGTTTTTTAAAAATCTTTTGTTGTATGTATGTAGTATTATTATCATGTTATCATCTTATCTTTCTGCTCACTAACTCTATTAAGGTCTTATCTTGCATTGCATGGTGCTAAGTATTAGAATGCCTATGGTTGAGAGGGCTTAGTACAGGACAGAAGCTAGCTTCTGTGGAGGGGCTGACAATGTTACAACATGGCTTTTCCTGGAATGGTTGTCCTTTTGTTTTCCAGAGATGGGTCTCCATACTGTGAAAAGGATTACCAGCTGCTGTTTGGCGTAAAGTGCGAAGCATGCCATGAATTCATCACTGGGAAGGTCCTGGAGGTAAATCACTAGATTTGGTGGAGAGATGTACTAAAATGTGATCATTCTGGCTCTCTGTCTAGTCCGGGAAGCAAGTAGAGGTAAAATAGTACCATTTCTTGGATTTCAAGCTTTCAAGACCAAGTTGCTATTAGGTATTAGGTGTGAAACATTTACAGGTGTCATTTGTAAGGAGTAATACTGGGAACACTCAACAGGAATGTGCCATTGGCTTCCATGCTGACTGATCGACTTCCAGATCCTTGGCCTCAGAATTGCCCTGGATAGATCAGTTTATCAGAATGACTCCTTTCTACAAGGTTCTTTTAGAATAGTGCAGCCCATCGTGAGACTATACACTGCATCATGGGAGTAGCAGTTCAGTGACCCCCTTATGGGTTGTCGAAGACCGATCCCTATGCAGAGACTCTGTAATTGCCGAAAACAAATGTTTTTGATAATTGGTAGTAAAATTGAGTGCACTGCTAAAATAAAATATTGGGTTATCCTTAAAAATAAATATTCATTCCCGTAGGTATGAAACAAAGAGGAAAGAGTAGACAGGCCAATTGGGTGTTATCAGAATCTATGTAACTGCAGTTACCCAGTGTGCCACAAGGGGGTGACAGTTACACAAAAAAAAAAGTGTTTTTTTTATGCATATGCTGATAAACAAAGGGAGCTAGGGGGGCACAAAACATTGTGGGCAAGGGATATACATTAATCAACACAATGCTATAATGCAGATATGATATAACCTAGGTTGACTAAAATAATAGTCTGGTGCTGAGCGTCTGTGTGAAAGATACATTGAATATATTGGCAGATAAGAACCATTCAACCCATTTTGTCTGCCCAATCTTCTAAATACTTTCATTAGTCCCTGGCCTTATCTTATATCTAGGATAGCCTTATACCTATCCCATGCATGCTTAAACTCCTTCACTGTATTAACCTCTACCACTTCTACTGGAAGACTATTCCATACATCCACTACCCTCTCAGTAAAGTAATACTTTCATTAGTCCCTGACCTTATCTTATATCTAGGATAGCCTTATACCTATCCCATGCATGCTTAAACTCCTTCACTGTATTAACCTCTACCACTTCTGCTGGAAGACTATTCCATACATCCACTACCCTCTCAGTAATGTAATACTTTCATTAGTCCCTGGCCTTATCTTATATCTAGGATAGCCTTATACCTATCCCACGCATGCTTAAACTCCTTCACTGTGTTTACCTCTACCACTTCTACTGGATGACTATTCCATACATCCACTACCCTCTCAGTAACGTAATACTTTCATTAGTCCCTGGCCTTATCTTATATCTAGGATAGCCTTATACCTATCCCACGCATGCTTAAACTCCTTCACTGTATTAACCTCTACCACTTCTACTGGAAGACTATTCCATGCATCCACTACCCTCTCAGTAAAGTAATACTTTCATTAGTCCCTGGCCTTATCTTATATCCAGGATAGCCTTATACCTATCCCATGCATGCTTAAACTCCTTCACTGTATTAACTTCTACCACTTCTACTGGAAGGCTAATCCATACATCCACTACCCTCTCAGTAAAGTAATACTTTCATTAGTCCCTGGCCTTATCTAGGATAGCCTTATACCTATCCCATGCATGCTTAAACTCCTTCACTGTATTAACCTCCTCCACTTCTACTGGAAGACTATTCCATGCATCCACTACCCTCACAGTAAAGTAATACTTTCATTAGTCCCTGGCCTTATCTAGGATAGCCTTATACCTATCCCATGCATGCTTAAACTCCTTCACTGTATTAACCTCCTCCACTTCTACTGGAAGACTATTCCATACATCCACTACCCTCTCAGTAATGTAATACTTTCATTAGTCCCTGGCCTTATCTTATATCTAGGATAGCCTTATACCTATCCCACGCATGCTTAAACTCCTTCACTGTATTAACCTCTACCACTTCTACTGGAAGACTATTCCATGCATCCACTACCCTCTCAGTAAAGTAATACTTTCATTAGTCCCTGGCCTTATCTTATATCCAGGATAGCCTTATACCTATCCCATGCATGCTTAAACTCCTTCACTGTATTAACTTCTACCACTTCTACTGGAAGGCTAATCCATACATCCACTACCCTCTCAGTAAAGTAATACTTTCATTAGTCCCTGGCCTTATCTAGGATAGCCTTATACCTATCCCATGCATGCTTAAACTCCTTCACTGTATTAACCTCCTCCACTTCTACTGGAAGACTATTCCATGCATCCACTACCCTCACAGTAAAGTAATACTTTCATTAGTCCCTGGCCTTATCTAGGATAGCCTTATACCTATCCCATGCATGCTTAAACTCCTTCACTGTATTAACCTCCTCCACTTCTACTGGAAGACTATTCCATACATCCACTACCCTCTCAGTAATGTAATACTTTCATTAGTCCCTGGCCTTATCTTATATCTAGGATAGCCTTATACCTATCCCACGCATGCTTAAACTCCTTCACTGTATTAACCTCTACCACTTCTACTGGAAGACTATTCCATACATCCACTACCCTCTCAGTAAAGTAATACTTTCATTAGTCCCTGTCCTTATCTTACATCTAGGATAGCCTTATACCTATCCCATGCATGCTTAAACTCCTTCACTGTATTAACCTCTACCACTTCTACTGGAAGACTATTCTATACATCCACTACCCTCTCAGTAAAGTAATACTTTCATTAGTCCCTGGCCTTATCTTACATCTAGGATAGCCTTATACCTATCCCACGCATGCTTATACTCCTTCACTGTATTAACCTCTACCACTTCTACTGGAAGACTATTCCATACATCCACTACCCTCTCAGTAAAGTAATACTTTCATTAGTCCCCCAGCTCCATATCTTATATCTAGGATAGCCTTATACCTGTCCCACGCATGCTTAAACTCCTTCACTGTATTAACCTCTACCACTTCTACTGGAAGACTATTCCATGCATCCACTACCCTCTCAGTAAAGTAATACTTTCATTAGTCCCTGGCCTTATCTTATATCCAGGATAGCCTTATACCTATCCCATGCATGCTTAAACTGCTTCACTGTATTAACCTCTACCACTTCTACTGGAAGACTATTCCATACATCCACTACCCTCTCAGTAATGTAATACTTTCATTAGTCCCTGACCTTATCTTATATCTAGGATAGCCTTATACCTATCCCATGCATGCTTAAACTCCTTCACTGTATTAACCTCTACCACTTCTACTGGAAGACTATTCCATACATCCATTACCCTCTCAGTAAAGTAATACTATCATTAGTCCCTGACCTTATCTTATATATAGGATAGCCTTATACCTATCCCACGCGTGTTTAAACTCCTTCACTGTATTAACCTCTACCACTTCTACTGGAAGACTATTCCATACATCCACTACCCTCTCAGTAAAGTAATACTTTCATTAGTCCCTGTCCTTATCTTATATCTAGGATAGCCTTATACCTATCCCATGCATGCTTAAACGCCTTCACTGTATGAACCTCTACCACTTCTACTGGAAGACTATTCCATACATCCACTACCCTCTCAGTAAAGTAATACTTTCATTAGTCCCTGGCCTTATCTTATATCTAGGATAGCCTTATAACTATCCCATGCATGCTTAAACTCCTTCACTGTATTAACCTCTACCACATCTACTGGAAGACTATTCCATGCATGCACTACCCTCTCAGTAAAGTAATACTTTCATTAGTCCCTGGCCTTATCTTATATCTAGGATAGCCTTATACCTATCCTATGCATGCTTAAACTCCTTCACTGTATTAACCTCCACCACTTCTACTGGAAGACTATTCCATGCATCCACTACCCTCACAGTAACGTAATACTTTCATTAGTCCCTGGCCTTATCTTATATCCAGGATAGCCTTACACCTATCCCATGCATGCTTAAACTCCTTCACTGTATTAACCTCTACCACTTCTACTGGAAGACGATTCCATACATCCACTACCCTCTCAGTAATGTAATACTTTCATTAGTCCTTGGCCTTATCTTATATCCAGGATAGCCTTATACCTATCCCACACATGCTTAAACTTCTTCACACAAGCACAGATCCTAACCAATTATATTTTTCCCAAGTGTGAGACACAAAATAAACATAAACATTTTTAAACTGTTTGAAAACGATGTTAAAAATAATATATTTATTGGACACTAAAAATAAACTTTATTTCTAAACATATCACAATAGTAAGACCCCCTGTAATACATTATTTTCCCAAAAAAGTATTTTAATAAAAATCTTCGGAGACAATAATAATAAAAAACATAGAAAAAATAAGTGTGTGTATATGTGTGTGTATACAATTAAACATGCTGTTGTCAAGGATACAGAGGTCGCTGATCCTTCTCCGGGGGGCCCCTTACAGAACAGAGACAAGAAATAGTTGAAAAAGAGCCATTTCCTGTTGGCTTTCCAACGGAAGATCTTTCCCCACTGAGCAGATTGGACCGCCTCCTTATTGTTTATGATTGGTAATAATCTGGATTAGCTGTATACAGAACACTTGTTCGGAACGTGACCCGCTAAAGATCTCGGTCCACGCAGGTGGCGAGAGGAAAGTGTTAATCTTCTGCATGAAAGCGATTGGTTTAATGACACATAGATTCCGGGGTGAAGTTCTAAAAGCGAGAGAAATAATGAGGGTTCTGGATCAGTTCTGGGGTAACATTCGAAATGTTGAACAATCGCCAAGGAAATCGATAAACGTCTGCTGTTTTTTTCACCATTTCAAATTTTGGCCTCCAAATTTACCTTTTTTAAAGGTACATTATGTTTAGTGTCACTCCTTAGTGGTCTGGACCGATTTTTCGCGTGATCAAGGAATATCCTGTATACCAGCATGCACGGAATCAATAAAAACAAAATGTTTTTAATCCTGTTTATTACTGGAACATTCTGACTATGTAAAAAAAACTGGAGATCATTATGTAATGTGTATTATCATTCCTCTCTCTCCATCAATATTTTAAGGCCACCGGTGTGCCTGTGCTGGCCTGTGTGGGTAGGGTAAGGGTTATTTTTGTTGTGTAATGGTGATATAGATAAATGGCAAGGCTTTGCCAGCAGGACATGTCTCTAAACAGAATTGTAAAAGTAGATTTGAGTTTGCTTTGCGTGTGGGGCTATTGATCAGCAACATCCATGTGGTCTCTCTAGGCTCTAAGTGATGCTCTTTTAGTCTATCAAAGTAGCAAAATTCAGCTTAACTGGAGAATTTTTCCAACTCTGCTACTCCGCAATGCCGTATTACAAGCCACTAGTCGGCTTACTGTAGAATCCTGATCAATTTGAATGCGTTCTCAGCAGTATCACGGAGTACAGCACAGCAAGGTCTTATTGATCCAGAAAAGGTTCTAGGTTTGCAGCTGAATCTGGTTCTAGCTTTCTGGAGCCAAGTTCGTCGGGGGTTCCTTCCCAACTATGATTGCTTCTGGCAACTTTTTTGGGCAGCTCTTGGATATTCTTAGCAGAACAGCCTGTAAAGCCCACTAAATTGGATTGCTAGGATAATTCAGTGTTTTTTGGGGGGGCTCTCTTTAATAGAATCCCATTAAAATCAGTGGTGACCCAGCTTGTGAACTCAAATGGAAATGTTATCATATCAGAATGGATCCATTAGTCCCTGGCAAGTTACAGCAGTCCAGTCTGACACTGTTAGAGAGGTATTCAGGCCTACTCGATATAGAGAGAAAATGGGACGGGAATCTCTAACTTTCAGCCAATGCAGCTGAATGGGAGAATTTTCCCAACTCACCTACTTTTTTGGCCTTAAGTTTTTGCTCCCTGCAATTCTCTCTTTACTGAGTAGACCCTATAATCTTTCTCATAATGCACTAGAGATGATATCAGAACACATTATATATAAAGATCAATTATGATGCAGAGTTCTAAAAGTGGTCCAGTTACCATGGAACAATGTAAAGTTCCTGCTGATTACATCACATTTGGAACTTTACCCCAGAAATGACCTATATATATACATAACCCCCACTGTGTGATAGGTTCACACAAATAACTGACACATTTCTGGTAATTACCAGTGTTAATTTTGTCGACTACACATTTTCGTCATAGTTTTCGTCAGCTGCATGTTTTCAGTGACTAAAACCAAAGAATAACTAAATAAAAACTAAGTTAATAGGACTAAAACTAGGACTAAAATCCATTGCAATTTGTATCAACTGACTAAATGTTAGGGAGGGACTATTACATTTAGCTATTTGGACTTCTGGTTCTGGTTCCCTTGGATCTCTGCCAAAGCTCAGTCCCCTGACTCTATCTGCAGCCTGATTGGCTGAGACGCAGGCTCCCTGTGCCTGTCTGACCCCTGGAACAATGCCCTGCAAACCGCAGATAAAGGGAATACTCCTTCATATGATTCAACTGGTACTGTCATGAGAGTGTTTCCCATCTCCCTAGCAAGCTAACTTAACACTATGTAACATGGTTCCCATGGATCTCTACCAAAGCCCAGTCCCCTGACTATATCTGATTGGTTGAGACACAGGCTCCCTGTGCCTGTCTGACCCCTAGAACAATGCCCTGCAAACTGCAGAGGAACAGGATACTCCTCCATCTGATTCACCTGGTACTGTCACATGAGTGTTTCCCATCTCCCTAGCAAGTTAACTTAACACTATGTAACAGCCTTCTCAGACCTGTTCCCTCCCATCTCCCTACCAAGTTAACTTAACACTATGTAACAGCCTTCTCAGACCTGTTCCCTCCCATCTCCCTAGCAAGTTAACTTAACACTGCGTAACAGCTTCTCAGACCTGTTCCCTCCCATCTCCCTAGCAAGTTAACTTAACACTGAGTAACATGGTTCCCATGGATCTCTACCAAAGTCCAGTCCTCTGACTCTATCTGCAGCCTGATTGGCTGAGACGCAGGCTCCCTGTGCCTGTCTGACGTTTTTTTAGTACATGCCCCTCATAAATACGACTAAACTAGAATGGCATTTTAGTCAAAAGACTATGACTAAAACAAAACCAAAATTTGCCGTCCAAATGAACACTGTTTTTTACTCACCGGTACGTATACACCATGAACATGAGTCCTACCTGGTCGTCTGACGAATGATCAGTATGGGTGCGGCATGATATGATTATACGCTTGCTTGCAGCGCAGGATGCAGGGCATTGTAATTATGTCATTTATACAATTGTTATGTGACCAGGAGGTGACATTATTTCAGGGCTGGCTAGGTGTGGTGTGCCCATTCTGATCCAAATTTCACAATTACATTTTTATTTATTGCAGCTTTACCATCGCCTGCTCATTACACGAGATGGTTATGAATGTGTTGAGATGTGGAAATTGAGAAGGGATGGAGACAAATATTAGGGATTGGGGTGATAAATGTGTAACGACAAAGAGAGAAATGAATGAACTTATTCTGCCAAAATAATTTTTAGGTCATTTTTTGATATTTGTTTTTATTCTCCACAATGAGGGCTCCTTTTTTGGGAGAATTGACTTAATGGCACACATGCTCGCTGGTGTGACACAAAGTCAATATAATATTTTTAAACTATTTCCAAACGATTTTAAAAATAATGTATATTTTTTCCTAAACTGGGAAAAAAAATGTTTCTGTTGCAAAACTGAAGGCTCTAGATCATTTCACGGCCGTTTTGGCACTGGACGGGTTAATATTTTGGGAAAGTCACTCAGTGTCCTTCCCCACTTGGTTCCATCATGTTACTGGACTGGGATGGTGTGACCGGGGTACATGCTGCTGTCACTGGGCCTTGCTTTCCACCCTAGCCTCAGGGTTGAGGAGCTTGTCCATGGAGCATCATAATGTCACACCCTTACTTACCTGGATCTGGTGTTTTCCACTTCTCCTCCCCTCCCTGCTCACCCAGGCTCTGCTAGAATGTGTTTCCTGATCAGGCAGAAAATGCTGCACCTCCCACCCCTTCATGGTGCTCTCTCCCTCTCACTCTCTCTCTCTTTTTTTGTTTTTCTCAAACTAGCGAATAGCAGGTCTATTCTCCCTACTCTGTGCAAAGGGCCATAATTATGTAATAGACTATGAATAGACTCTGCATCCCATTGCTGTGTTAGACTGGATCCTTCTTCAGGATACTAGGACATTTTTGTTTTGCTTTTTTTGTTTCTTTGTTTGTATTCTCTTTCCTCCACAAGCAGAGGGGGGACACACATTGTATCAGCTGGGAGGTAAGTCTGGATTTGTAACATTGTATAATCTCAGGCTGAGCTCCTTGGTGCACCCTAGCTCTTTCAGGATCAGGTATTTAAACAAGTAGTAGCCTCTATACTAAGCTTACAATGTAGATGATTAATGAGTTTTTATTTGTACGTCGATTCATGCACCAGCTCTCACGAGAGATGTGGCTCTCAGATTAATGATATAGCTATAAGAAATTAAAGGTAGCATACATCTTATACATGTGTACTTGGATGCTGATGTAGTCTCTGGGTTTTTTTTCGTTCTGTACAAAATCTGTATCACATTCACTCTACAATGTATTTTTTGGATGGTGTGATTTGATATCTGTTTTAATATGGTGCATTCCTCCTCCCCCCCCCCCTTTTTTTGGGGGGGGGGGGTGATGGGGAGGGGGCTTAATAAGCTTTGAAGAAGGACTAGAAAAAACCCCAAGAAAAATGAAGCAAGTAAGTCACTGAGTTAATATAACGATGACAAATAGCATATATTTGGGATGGAACGTACCAGTAGAAAGCTAGACTTTGGTGAAGTTAATGTAATAACTGAATGCCTTGTTGGAGAATAAAATGTGCTACTTGGCTGGATGTAAAAATGTAGATTGTGTTTCCACGCTGGGAAAGCTTTTTACATATTTAACAATTTAAGCTGGGAATTGAGAAAGGAATGTCAAACTTAAGGCCAAATTAGCTGAGTGGGTAAACTTCTCCCATTCAGCTGCATTCCCAAATTTCTCCAACTCGGCTACTTTGGCCTTTTTATTGAGTAGAAACATAGAATGTGTCGGCAGATAAGAACCATTCGGTCCATCTAATCTGCCCAATTTTTTTTTGTTGAGTTCTTTTATTAGTCCCCTGTTCCCGGTCTTATATCTAGGATAGCCTTGTGTCTATCCCATGCATGCTTAAACGCCTTCACTGTGTTTACCTCTACCACTTCTGCTGGAAGGCTATTCCATACATCCACTACCCTCTCAGTAAAGTAATACTTCCTGATATTACTTTTAAATCTTGTCCCCTCTAATTTAAGACTATGTCCTCTAGCTGTGGTAGTTTTTCTTCTTTTAAATATACTCTCTTCCTTTACTGTGTAGTAGCACCTATAGTCGCTTGTTGACATTAAAAAGAGACCGTGCCACTTGGCTTACATTCTGTGTGTTGTATATCTCTCTATTATCCTTATTTTTACTTTAAATATAGACCAGAATTAGCTCTGTTACACTTTATTTGGAGTTTTTAGGATATTGGAAGTTTTTACGAAAAAAAACCAAAAAAAACTGATGAGACAAATCTGCTTCTTTTTCTTCACACTGCGGGATATAATTCTCATTTATAAAATATATATATTTTCACGTCCAGGAGTTTGCGCTGCTCCTTTAACAGTGACAAAAGTGGCCTTATTTTGTGTCCCAATGTAGAACTCCCAACGCCTAAGAAGAAAGTGGGCAACTTTCGCTCGTCCAGAATTTGACTCTGGCGCTCTTATTGCCGGCACAAATTAAAAAAAAATATTGAAAGAAAAATGCAGAGGGAGAGCAATTTAATTCATTAAAATTATTGCAATGGGAAAAAAGTTTTGTTTATTTTTTACATTTCCAAAACATTTTGCACCGATGTTTATATCCCGTATATCCTCCCCCTCTCCCCATTGGACAAAGTCGTACATTACATTATTATTTTTTCTAGGTTTTTTCAAGGTGATGACATGCTGCTTGGTCAGTGGATGAAGGCTCTTTTTCTGCCTTAATGAGTTGGTTGTGACAGACGTGCTGCATCTCACTGATTTCCTGAGATTTAGCGCATTGTCCTGGAACATGGGGGGCTATACGGTTTCAGCAGAGCTTGCCAAGACGGGCTAGCAATCTGCAGGCAAAGGTTTCTCACTTGGTAGGTCAGGGGGGGGGGGGGGGGGTTCTCTTTTTTTGTTTTCCTGATCAGTCCATCCTTAGAACCTTCCCAGCGACATACGTTCTTTTTCATTATAAACTCTGAATTCGAGAGGAAGGAATCAATTGTCAGGCTTTTATGACCAGAAGGAATGTTAATCCCCCTTCCCCTCAAATATAGGAAGATCATTAAAATAAGCCATGATGGTTTAAAAGGGAATCTACTACTTACATATTATTTATAATGGGAATATTGAGATTAAGAAATAATAAAAAAAACATTAGTGTTAGAATTGCAAACAAATGCATAAATGAATAGAAATGTGATTACATGGGTGTATATCTAGTGTCTCCTGTAGCTTCACTTTGTAGCTTGACATTATGGTAGGTTTCGGTGCTGTGGAGCTCTGTGATACACTCATATACACCACACATTACTGTGAGTTTTATTGCTGTGGAGCTCTGTGATACACTCATATACACCACACATTACTGTGAATTGTATTGCTGTTGAGCTCTGTGATACACTCATATACACCACATATTACTGTGAATTTTATTTCCGTGGAGCTCTGTGATACACTCATATACACCACATATTACTGTGAGTTTTATTGCTGTGGAGCTCTGTGATACACTCATATACACCACACATTACTGTGAATTGTATTGCTGTTGAGCTCTGTGATACACTCATATACACCACAAATTACTGTGAATTTTATTTCCGTGGAGCTCTGTGATACACTCATATACACCACATATTACTGTGAGTTTTATTGCTGTGGAGCTCTGTGATACACTGATATACACCACACATTACTGTGAGTTTTATTGCTGTGGAGCTCTGTGATACACTCATATACACCACACATTACTGTGAATTTTATTGCTGTGGAGCTCTGTGATACACTCATATACACCACATATTACTGTGAGTTTTATTGCTGTGGAGCTCTGTGATACACTCATATACACCACACATTACTGTGACTTTTATTGCTGTGGAGCTCTGTGATACACTCATATACACCACATATTACTGTGACTTTTATTGCTGTTGAGCTCTGTGATACACTCATATACACCCCACATTACTGTGAGTTTTATTGCTGTGGAGCTCTGTGATACACTCACACGCACCAAATATTTTGAGCTTCTAAAAATGGACAATAGGGCAGAAAAGACAGACAGGGGGATTTGGATCCAAAAGACTTACTATCCTTCCAACATAGGCACAGTAATTTAATTTATTTTTGATGGTACATCAATCTGGTGCTGTGAAAAGGGATGTGGACAGTGATTTGGAGGCAATATAGGGTAGTGAAAAGGTTATCTGAAGAGGAACAGGTGCACTTTATTGTGAGTTTATTGCTGTGGAGTCTGTGATACACTCTGAGCTGCCAAGAGGGACGATAGGGGAGGAGAGAGGAAAATAGGCACTGTCCCTGCTAAAAAAGGGTCACATGGGAGGTATGCTCATGGTGATGTCATTAAAATGAGACAACAGAAACCTTTAAAGGATGTTAAACTGCGAAAGAACCTTTAACGGTAGCAAAAAAATGAACTTATTTTCAACTGAAAAAAAGCATTGAGTTCACATGGTTTATAAAAACATTTTAATGAAAGAATATAAATAAAGTACCTTGTTAAGCCCTCTTTGCTCCGTACAGTTCTATCAGGGAGCGGCCATGTTGTTTAGTAAACGTGGTTCACATGATTGAAGCAAAGAGGGCTCAATAAGGTACTTAATTTGTATTATTTCATTAAAGCATTTTTTTTTTATTTAAAATGCCTACACTTAAGTCATTCTTACAAATGAACACATTTTTTTGCTGTGGTTGTCCTTTAAGCACATTTAACCCCTGCATTTACTCCCGCTAGCACAGAGCACTCATCTGTTTTTTTCCCCCTTTTTAAAACCCTGTGTGAATTTGACTCACACGTGGCTGGCCCCAATAGGGTTAATAATCTGTGTCTAGTGAAGGGCAGAAATCCCAGTGCTGGAATGAAACACATACTTGTCACTCCGGTACTATTGTGTAACTGTGTGTGAGTTCTGGGACGCTGTTTAATTATAGGCATATTTGGTGGGTGAGTTCTGGGACACCTTAATTATAGGCATATATTATATGCTAAACCTTTAAAGTGCCTTTTAGGGACCAGACCTGCCTTTCCTGATTGGAGGGGCTTTTAAAAAATGCATCCAACAAGGTTATATTTTCCCCCTTTAAACAGGGAGTAATACTCAAAATTTGTATGTATATATATATATATATATATATATATATATATATATATATATGTGTGTGTGTGTGTATTAAAGGCCATTTCTCCCTGTTTTATACCCTTTTTGAATAGTGCTTCTGCAAAGTACTGTTCAAAAGGTATTTGCATAATCTGTGTCCAAAAAAACATCAAGTTTTGGGAGAATCATTTCTTGAAGCTGCTGCTAATCACTTCTATTGGTGCGTCTGTGTGTCAATCATGTAAGATGGGAGGGAGGAAAATATGAATGGCAGAAAAGTCCCAAGAACTCAGATCTTACCAGCAAGTGGACCGCGGGAATGCAAAATGAGAATGGAAGCATGTATACTAACGTGAACAGTTAGGAAGTATGGCACCGTGATAGGAGGGAACAGGCAGACAGTGAGACAGATGCAAGATGTCAGCACTGCAGTACAGGAAGGAGCACAGAACATACTGAAAATGTATGGGTAAGTTCTTTGCTCCAGCACATTAGACTAAAAGGTAAGCTGTAGGTGAAACCTTTTAGATTAGCATTTGGCGGTCCTGAGAGAGTTAACCCTCCCCTGCAATCAGACACTGTGTTGTTATAACTGGCATGTGGCTGCGTGGCTTGGTTTCACGTCTAGTTACTGGATTCCTCTCACATCACAGGCGTGTGCTGAGGACCATTCTCCTAAGGGCTTTCTATAGCAGGTGATTAAATCCCACAGGTATTTCTCAGATCTTAAATCACACCTGTTACCTCCCAGCCATCCCCGAAAATTCCCTTAGCAACAGACATAGAGGTTTTTTTTTTTTAAAAGGGCCATTACATTGGGGGCATAACTTGAAATTTGAAAACATTGATTAATTGGCACACCCATCCCTTCCAGTGCACGTCAGTGAGAGGCACTAGCACACTTACTGATTATATAGAAGGCAGCGAAGACTGTACATTGTGTTTCTGTCCAACTGGGTGTACTATAGAGTGTTAGTGCAAGGATACATGCAGTACCTTCTATAATGATGGGTAAAATAATAAATGTGCATTGGGAACAGAGTAGTACTGTAGAAAGGGTAAATTAGTTAAATTTGTATTTTGCAGGGGAAGATGTGTACATGGAATGTGTCCGCAGACAAGAACCATTCAGCCAATTTTCTAATTACTTAAATTAGTCCCTGACCTTTTCTTCTATCTCGGTCTACCATATTGCTGCAGTGTTTTTATCTCCCTGTCATGGAAGGGGTTGAAAGGCAGACGTAGGCTGATAATAATAATGATCGGATAGGGCAAGGGCTGAATTTGAGGGTTTGACAGCGTTGGGTTGAGTTGAAGAAACAAGTTGTGACAAGTGGGAAATTTAATTTTAAAAAATATTGTTTTTCACACCCTCTATATAGTATGGACAGAGTAGCTTTCACTGCGGTGAGCTGATAATAGACCAAATTATGTCTGGCAGGACAATTGGGATGGTTTAAGGATTGCACATTGTATTACATGGCATCATCAGGCGATACAGAGCTTGGAGCCACGCCTTGCAAATGTACCCAATACCTGCCCCATTTCATTTTGGGACACAAGGGGTAGAGTTTTAAAAGGGGTGGGGGTTACGTGATGTTAAGTTGTTTGACCCTGCCTACTTTAGTCATTTGCTTGCAGTTTTGTAATACAATGTACTTAGATTTTGCTGGGACAGGACACAAAAAAACAGGACTGTCTCATTAATACTGCTTATGTACAGTGCGGGGGTTGAGGTGGTAATAGTGTTTTTACCACTGCTCTTGTTTAGCACATGACCCCCCCCCCCCCCCCCCATGTGTCTCACTCCCTCTTTGTTAGTGATGGGAAAGCTGCCCGTGCTTGAGGAGGAAGGAGCGATGATTGAGGAAGCCCTCTCTGGCACTGCAGGAGTTAATGTCCAAATGTGTCCGCCTGGCTGAGGGTTATCATGACTGGGCTGTGAACTTTAAATGAACCCATTTATTGTCCGCTTGCATTAGTGTCATAGTTAGGTCTCCTGCTTAAGAAGCATAGACAGGACTGGCTCGGACGACAAGGCCAGTACTCTGAACCATCCTTGTCTGTACTGACATCGCTCTTACTGTAGACAAAGAGGTTCATATTCTACAGGATAGGCTACTTGGATAGGGCTAGTACTAGGCCAAGCATACTTGCCCTCCTATTTATTTATTTATTAACTTCTCTCCCCCTCCCCCCTTTTTTTCTTTTAGAGGCAGAGTAGGGGTAGTTTAGGCTTACAGATAGCGCTACAGAGGGTCAGTGTAGGACTAGTATATGGTGTAGAGGAGTTAGTTTTGTTTCGAGGTAGCTATAGGGTTAAGATAGGGCTGGATAGGGAGAGGGTAGGGATATGTTTAGGGAAAATGAGGGATATTTAGGGGAAGTATATATATTTATAAATAGAAATCCAAAGCACACTAGTGTGTAAAAGAACCACGCACTCACAAGACTTCAATCAAAATATATGTCGATGTATTAAATCATAGTACAGCAAGTACTATATATATATTCATTTATTTCCCTTCTCTCTTTCTTTCTATCTTTTTCCTTTTTCTTTTCTCCCCTTATTTTTGTTTTTCTTTTTGTTGTATATTGTGTATTAAGACAATGTTGGTAAATCCTAGGGAGGGTGATGTGAGAAGCATTATTATATTCAGTATGATTGACTGTTTAAGCTGTATCACTATGTCTCTCTAAGTCTATACTGATGGCAGCTATGCTGCACCACATTTGTGCCTGGCAGTCTATATACTGATTATACCGGATACTTTACCAATATCAGTGGTTATCTGACTGTATACTGATTGGAGATAGTGTACCTTGTCTCTGTCTGGCTTCATCTCACCCACATAGTTATCCATTTTGCAAAACCTGGTGATAGTAATTAGCTACCAATGTGAGCAATTGTTTGATAAAGTGGAATTATAAATGCTAAATACCCATAAAAGGCACATCTATAAATAGATTCATGGTATATTAGTGAAAGAAACAAGGGTTCTTAGCTTTAAAAAAGATTGAAAAGGGATTTAAATTTTTGGATAAAAAAAAAAATCTTTTATCCTCTGGAGAACTAACCATACCCAACCAGTAACCATAGCTGCCCTTTCCCCTCATCATTGTCATATCTTATTTGCTACACCTCTGACCTTCTGACAAACCCTCCCTACTGGTGCCGGATATGTCTTCATTTAGATGGTTTTTATTCCGGCTCAATTTCACTGGCTTGTTCCAGGTAATTAGTAAAGTGTCAATATATGTATCTTTCCAGCCCCACTCCCTCTCTCTCAATTCATTATGTATAAACCAACCTTCCAATACAATTATTGTGTATTCCAAAGGAAACCTTGCAAAATATTTTTTGTTGTTGTATTTTTTTGTTTCTTTGCTTTGCTATGAATTAGGCAATTGCCAAGGGAATTTGAAACTAAAGGCCAAAGTATCCGAGTTGGAAAAGTTCTCCACTTCTGCTGGATACTTTGGGATGGGACACTTCATCGTAGCTGCATCCGCGCAGCCGCTTCACCGCCGTCACTTCACCATGCTACAGCTCGTCGCGGGAGATTTCATCGCGGGACATTTCATCGCTAAAGGTGAGTTTTAATGTGTTAGAGTTAGAAGATAGAGTGTTTAGAATTATAATTTTATTATTGGGGTTTAGGGTGGTTAGAATTAAGGTTTAGGGGGTTAGAATTAGTTTTTAGGGTTTGGGGTTAATTTTAGTATTCGGGTTTAGGGGGTTAATTTTAGTATTAGGGTTTGGGGGTTAGTATTAGGGTTTAGGGGGTTAGTATTAGGGTTCGGGGGTTAGTATTCGGGTTCGGGGGTTAATTTTAGTATTGGGGTTAATTTTAGTATTGGGGTTTAGGGGGTTAATTTTAGTATTAGGGTTTGGGGGGGGGATTCATTTATTGGGGGGTATTTTATTTTAACTTGTACGTTTGTAAGAGCTGACAGTTTAGCGCTGAACTGTCAGCTCTTACATGTCCGCGATGAAGCGGGCGCGTTATTCTTCATTGCTGACAGTTCAGCGTTCTAACTGCCGCGCTGAACTGGCAGCGATGAAGTCGCCGTGCTGAAGTGTCCTAGACCCGGATACTTTGTCCTTAAGTTTACGATTCCCTTGTCAATTGCTTCTTTTGTCACTAAACCCCTTCCCACTCACCTCAATTCACCTCAGTTCACCTGCTACTCACCTTTCTCTCTGTATAAATGATAAATGATCTGAATATTGATATCCTATGCAGTGTTTCAGTAATACTCGTTATGTACACTGGGCTGCTTTATACAGACATACCTGGATTACCATGGATTAATCCATGAAATAAATACGTGGATTTTCACAGTGATTTACAGTGGTCAGTTATAATTATACAAAGATGGCTGATTTAAAGATACTGTTGAACTTTTTCCAACCGAGCTTCCCATGTGTTTTAACTGTCCCAACTGAACTGAGTCGGAGTAATGTTAGTTATTCCTTTAAGTGAATTTGTCACCTGACCCTTCCTATCATGAATAAAGTTACGAGGACATTCAGAAAGGCTTGGCAAGGAATGCATCTAACCAGTGATAGCAATTTAATTATATTTGGAAAAAAAAAAAAAATGATTTTGGAGGGCCTTAATTATCACTTTCAAACCCTAATTTGAAAAAAAAAATCTAGTAAGGGTTAGAACTAGCTGATGTAGAATGCCCATTGTGCCCAAGGAATATGGAAAAAAAAAGTTTGGTGAAAGTCTTGTACTTTATTTTAATACAAACTGCTGAACAGGTTTTAAATGAATAGAAGGGATAAGAAGTTTTTAAAGTTCTGTATTATGCAGTTAAAAAAAGGGTCTCTGTGAAAGTGCTAAGGAATTGAACGAAAACACTGAAACATATTAAGTGATTCTCTTTAATCACAGGGAAATAGCTGGATGTAATCTGCGTTGTTTGGTTTGGTAGACTTTTCCTCCACTTAAGATTTTGCCCAGATTGGTGGTTCATTCTTCAGAAACCTGATGATGCGGACATGTTTTATGTTCTCTCTACAAATGGTTTTTGAATGGGAGCAGAATGTGACTGACGTAACTCCCCAGATATTGCGCGGTTCACTCCCAAAAGCTTCAAAGGAATTTAAACCTTTTCCTGTTGGAAAGGAGGAGATATCCCAGTGACGGCGAAGGTACAAGGAGTGGATTTACTATGTACTGATTTAACCAATCATTGTTAACGGGATTGTTAACGGGAGTAGTTCCAGAAGATTGGAAATTAGCTAATGTTGTGCCCATTCACAAGAAAGGTAGTAAGGAGGAGGCGGGCAACTATAGACCAGTAAGTCTTACTTCAGTAGTGGGGAAAATAATGGAAACCTTGTTAAAGAATAGGATTGTTGAACATCTAAAGTCGCTTGGATTTCAAGATCAGAGACAGCATGGGTTTACTTCAGGGAGATCATGCCAAACTAATCTTATTGATTTTTTTCATTGGGTAACTAAAATAATAGATCAGGGTGGTGCAGTAGACATTGCTTACCTAGATTTCAGTAAGGCTTTTGACACTGTCGCACATAGAAGGCTTATCAATAAACTGAAATCTTTGAGTTTGGATTTCAATATTGTTGAATGGATTAGACAATGGCTGAGTGACAGGCAACAGAGGGTTGTAGTCAATGGGGTATATTCGATGCAATGTCGTGTTACTAGTGGGGTACCTCAGGGATCTGTTCTTGGACCCATTCTCTTTAATATTTTTATTAGCGATATTGCAGAAGGTCTTGTTGGTAAAGTATGTCTTTTTGCTGATGATACAAAGATTTGCAGCAGGGTTGATATTCATGGAGGGATAAGCCAAATGGCAAATGATTTAGCTAAACTAGAAAAATGGTCAGAGCAGTGGCAACTGGCATTTAATGTGGACAAGTGCAAGATTATGCACCTTGGGCGTAAAAACCCAAAAGCAGAATATAGACTATTTGGTACAGTCCTAACCTCAACATCTGAGGAAAGGGATTTAGGAGTAATAATTTCAGACGACTTGAAGGTAGGTAGGCAATGCAATAGAGCAGCAGGAAATGCTAGCAGAATGCTTGGTTGCATAGGGAGAGGTATTAGCAGTAGGAAGAGGGAAGTGCTCATGCCATTGTACAGAGCACTGGTGAGACCTCACTTGGAGTATTGTACGCAGTACTGGAGACCGTATCTCCAGAAGGATATTGATACTTTGGAGAGAGTTCAGAGAAGGGCTACTAAACTGGTTCATGGGTTGAAGGATAAAACTTACCAGGAAAGGTTAAAGCATCTTAACATGTATAGCTTGGAGGAAAGACGTAACAGGGGGGATATGATAGAAACATTTAAATACATAAAGGGAATCAACACAGTAAAGGAAGAGAGTATATTTAAAAGAAGAAAAACTACCACAACTAGAGGACATAGTCTTAAATTAGAGGGGCAACGATTTAAAAGTAATATCAGGAAGTATTACTTTACTGAGAGGGTAGTGGATGTATGGAATAGCCTGCCAGCAGAAGTGGTAGAGGTAAACACAGTCAAGGATTTTAAGCATGCGTGGGATAGACACAAGGCTATCCTAGCTATAAGACCGGGAACGGGGGACTAATAAAAGTACTCAAAAAAAAAAAAAAAAAATTGGGCAGACTAGATGGACCGAATGGTTCTTATCTGCCGACACATTCTATGTTTCTATGTTTCTATGTCACGTGTAGAACAAATGCTAGGGACAGTGCTGGGTCTAGGGGCTATGAGACAAGGTCTTAAAAGAAAAAATGCCTACGTTCTCCTCACTTCAAATTGGGGCAGCTGAAAAAAAAGGTCTGGGGGCTACCTAATGCTAGTCATTGAATCACTGTTTGTGTGGTAATTATTATGCACAGTTCAGTGTTAGTGTAAGGTTGTCTTTTTTAACTGCAGTAAACTCATTACCCCACCCCTTAAAAAAAAAGACCTTATACCTCATTGCATCGCAAATGCTGGTAATTTACCACTTTGTCCGTTTAAATCGGGACCAAGATCTCAATTCTTGGTCTAATACTTTTTTGTTGTTATACTTTGTGATGTTCCTGTTCTCCAAAGTTTAGCTGTGACCTTCCAACTCTCATTGGGACTGTACATGCCATCACCCCCAGCCGATTTTAAAACTGGCTTTAAAACTTGCAATAACACAGGGACTCCTGATTCTACCGTGTGTTTATTAAATCTTGGAATAAAAAAGTGAAGGCTGGCAGAACTTGATGGGACCTGTAGAACTGGGATCTCTTTGGTTGGAGGAACCAGGGGCCCTTTTCCTTTTTGTCTTACGTAATGTACCGTTACAGTTCTAGTAAAAAAAAAAAAGATCATCAGTATGCAAGTACCATGCCACCAAGTTTGCAATTGGCCCTGAAAGGCAGGATGCTCTCCTGCACTCCTTGCCAGTTAGAGCAGTAGCACTGAAGATACCCATCAGATGCTGTAGAGAATGATCAGTATCTTTAGTGGGACTTTAAATCCTCCTAGATTTAATCCTGGTCTCAGCCTGACTGTTCCTTCAAGGATCCTGAGTTGTAGAAACTCTGTAGAGCTTGTCTGGGGACTTTGGCAGCAACTGGATTAAAACAAGGTCTTTTTTATGAGGCCTCCTCAATCTCTAATGAGCAAGGTACCGGCCGCCGTAAAAATGTCACAGGCATCTGGCATAGACCACGTCACAGGCACTCTGCAGCCCTGTCACCTCTGCTTGTCCTTCCTCTGTTACTTTCAGAATGTGGGCTACAACTAATGTTCATTAAAGGAACCATGTAATCCCAGGGGACTGCAGGCCTACTCTACATCTGGAGTTACAAAAAGATTTAGAATGATGAGCAGATTAATTATATCCCATGTGCAGTAAGTAAGGGGGCCAAATACACAGTGGGGAAATAAATATATATTTCATTTATTATGTACCAGCGTAGACCACAGTGTTGTACAAAATAAGGGGCTCTGTCAGCTAAATATTGTACAGAAAATAAAAAGACCAGTTATGACCTATACATTGTGCTGAAGGACACGTGACGTCATTAATGTAAACAAGGGGCGTGGCCAACTTAAAACAAATAATATTAAATTATGATTTATAAGGATAAGTACAGCATAAAAAAACAGATACCATTTCTCTAGCATGTACAAATGTAACTTTTGTAGCCTTTCTTCATAACTAAAACTTTCCATCCCCCTTATTAGTTTTGTAGCCCTCCTCTGCACTTTCTCTAGTTCTCTAGTTGTTTTTTACATTTTTTAGAAAAGATGCCCAGAATTGAACCACATATTCAAGGGGAGGTCCTACCATGGACCTATAAAGAGACAGAATAATATCTTCCTCCCGTTCGTCAATACCCCTTTTAATACACCCCAATATCTTATTGGCTTTTGCATCTGCCAGCTGACACTGTACACTACTGCTAAGTCTATTGTCTTCAAGTTGGTTGTCCAAAGGACCAAAATCTGATTGAGGGAAATTGCTTTCAGAGGTTGTGAGATTAGTGCAGAGATTAGATTTCGATTGCAAACAAAACCAATGCATCGATCAGACGGGTCCCTCAAAGGGTTAATATTTATCTAATGTAAAAAATTAAAAAAATATGTTGTAACAAGTTCCCAGAATTTTTGTCCATTCCCTTTGGTGATGTAATGCGAGGAACGGAGGATGAACTGCGCACATTGGGTCAAACGTTACAACAAATAAATAAAATGAGATAAGAAAACATAGGATTCAGTGTGTGGAGTCTGCAGTGTATTTAATTACAGAGCTGAATACTAGCAAGACTTGTGGATTATCTTTAATTACTGCCAGATTGCTGGTTCTGTCACTCGCCCAATAGAGGAGAAATGTGTAACCTTCTGTATGAAAATAAATCTCTCGGCACAATCTTAACATGTATAGCTTGGAGGAAAGACGTAACAGGGGGGCTATGATAGAAACATTTAAATACATAAAGGGAATCAACACAGTAAAGGAAGAGAGTATATTTAAAAGAAGAAAAACTACCACAACTACAGGACATAGTCTTAAATTAGAGGGGCAACGATTTAAAAGTAATATCAGGAACTATTACTTTACTGAGAGGGTAGTGGATACATGGAATAGCCTTCCAGTGGAAGTGGTAGAGGTAAACACAGTCAAGGATTTTAAGCATGCGTGGGAGAGGCACAAGGATATCCTGGATATAAGACCGGGAACGGGGGACTAATAAAAGTATTTCGAAAATTGGGCAGACTAGATGGACCGAATGGTATTTATCTGCCGATGTTTCTATGTTTAATCTGATTTTTGGCTTGACCCTAAATTATTTCTTTGGGGTCATAAAAAAACACGGCTTTGTCGTGGTAATTAGCAAGGAGGGTCTCGGAATACTACAGGGTGTTACTTTACGAAAGCATTATATAAGGGTTTTATATTTAAAATACTGAGCCCTCTTTGCTACATGTAACTCTATTGGGGGCTGATATGTTTAGAAACTTGGGTCAGAGGAAGGAAGAGCTGACCCAAGATTCTAAACAACATGTCCGACCCCTGATAGAGCTAGACAGAGCAAAGAGCAATCAATAAGGTGCTTTATTTATATTCTTTCATTTAAGCATTGCTGTTTAAAATGTCTACACTTGATGCAATCTTATAATTAAACAATGACATTTTTTGCCAACAGTTGTCCTTTAAAAAGATGGCTTTAGAGGCAGGGGATTAATCCGCCTTATAGGAAAACCACCCTGGGGAGCAGGATGTGAAGGGGCCAACACTGGTAGAACATGTGCCAGTTCTGTTTGTAGACACTTGTACGGGTTGCATTGACGTACAATATTCTGGCTAAAGTTAGATTTTCATCATTTTAAAGTATTTTTGACTCTTTTGCAAATGTTGTTGTTTTTTTGTTTGCTTTTTGTTTAATATGTATTTCATATTATTATATATTTATTTTTGCATCTAGTTCCCAACATGAGCTCTCTATAAAGTTTGTAATATGTTAAATCTGAACTCACCAATAGCTGCTGTTTTGATGCACAATTAGCATCAGACTCCTATACTGCTCTTTCCTATAGGATGCAGTGTGACTATGTACCATAATGGGGCAGGGTGTGGTCTGGCAGGAGCTGCTAGATATTTGGTTATGCCGGTTATTGTTACTGTGCCTTTCGACGGGCAGGAAAATGCAGCTGTGCTTTCTTCTGCTCCACATAGCAATTACATTCCTTAAGTCATGGTGCCAGCTGACAAGCCAACTGACAACCGTTTCTTAAGCCGTCAGCAAAGTGTAAACAGGGAGTCTGCCTGGTGTGTTTTTATTATTTTATTTACTTAACACTTTCAGCATTAAGATGTGTGGGTTTTTTGGATTAAATGCTCATTTATAGTATAGTAACAAACCACCTCTAGGATTAGGACTGTTTCCTATATACCGATTAAGCAAGTGATGTGCTCTAGCAGGTAACCCTCATACACCATGTGCCAGCAGATAACCCTCACACACAATGCACCAGCAGATAACCCTCACACACCATGCACCAGCAGGTAACCCTCATACACCATGTGCCAGCAGATAACCCTCACACACCATTCATCAGCAGATAACCCTCACACACCATGCATCAGCAGATAACCCTCACACACCATGCATCAGCAGATAACCCTCACACACCATGCACCAGCAGGTAACCCTCACACACCATGCACCAGCAGGTAACCCTCACACACCATGCACCAGCAGGTAACCCTCACACACCATGCACCAGCAGGTAACCCTCACACACCATGCACCAGCAGGTAACCCTCACACACCATGCACCAGCAGGTAACCCTCACACACCATGCACCAGCAGGTAACCCTCATACACCATGTGCCAGCAGATAACCCTCACACACCATTCATCTGCAGATAACCCTCACACACCATGCATCAGCAGATAACCCTCACACACCATGCATCAGCAGATAACCCTCACACACCATGCACCAGCAGGTAACCCTCACACACCATGCACCAGCAGGTAACCCTCACACACCATGCACCAGCAGGTAACCCTCACACACCATGCACCAGCAGGTAACCCTCACACACCATGCACCAGCAGGTAACCCTCACACACCATGCACCAGCAGGTAACCCTCACACACCATGCACCAGCAGATAACCCTCACACACCATGCACCAGCAGGTAACCCTCGCACACCATGCGCCAGCAGATAATCCTCTCACACGATGCACCAGCATATAACCCTCACACCATGCACCAGCAGGTAACCCTCACACACCATGCACCAGCAGGTAACCCTCACACACCATGCACCAGCAGGTAACCCTCACACACCATGCACCAGCAGGTAACCCTCACACACCATACACCAGCAGATAACCCTCGCACACCATACACCAGCATATAACCCTCACTCATGCTTGTTTTGCACAGTTGTAGCTCCCGCTTCTGTATTAGTAGCAGATATTTGGCCTGGCTTGAAAGAAGGAGAAGTGGGAGAGAATTTCCTCCAGATCCTGTGTTTGTAGTTTTGTGGACACATCCTCTTTACAACGCAAAACATGTTTATACCAGTGCTTCTCAAACCTGTCCTCGAGGACCCCCGGCCGTCCAGGATTCAGGGATTACCCAGTTGTGTTTAAAAAGGAATATGTTTCACACCTGGTGTGGTTCCTTAAGCGTTAGGAAACCATATCAGGTGTTCTACATATTCTTATTTAAAGACAACTGGGTAATTCCTGGACCGCCGGGGGTCCTCGAGGACAGGTTTGAGAAGCACTGGTTTATACTGTGAATATGGCGTAGGAATAAAGAAATGAGCTATACAGAATTCCGAGCACATGCATAGATTAAGAGAATGTTATTAATATTTGCTTGGGATGCAAACAACACCTTTACCATGGACAGTTTATTTGCCTATTAAGCCACCGATGATGTCATAAACTGGAGACACCGCCGACACAGCTAGAACACATTATCCCTGCTATTCAGGTAACACAAAGTTTGGATATTTATTTTTATTATTCTCTACGCTCACAGTGTAAATTAGATTTCGATTCTTAGTACATCTCGCCATACCAGTCCACAAGGGTTAAATAAATCCTATCCGTGGCTTAGAAAGCAGCGCTGAGTGTTTGCAGGTTAGACGAGCCACTTGCTGCGCGTTCACTACCTTTTTGTCTATTTGTGTGTTTTTCAGGCTGGAGACAAGCATTACCATCCGAGCTGCGCACGATGCAGCAGGTGTCACCAAATGTTTACCGAAGGAGAGGAAATGTACCTGCAAGGTAAGGAATCCATAGGGGGGATGAGCATCCAAGCTACAGATAGGGCACTACTCCCATCACGCTCAGCCTCTAGGGCAAGAGCCGAAACTTGTGCTTTGTAATTAAATCACCAGAGCATTGTTATTACTGAAAATGATCTATATATTGTATTAGCAAAACTGCCAGCAAATGCCTAAATTAGGAGAAAAATGGGTTTTAAATGTGTCTCTGGAGTCTTCTGCTTATGACATCACGTGTGGTACGGCATGCTTTTCAGTGGGAAATGTGTAATTTGCATACCGTGCCACAGGTGATGTCATAAGATGGAGACTCCTCAGACACATGTAAAACACATGTCCCTTTAACCAATGTCTCCCCATTGTTGAAGAGCTTTGAGTAGAAAGGTATTCTGGGAACATTTGTATTTGACGCAGCCGCTGGTTTAATGGCCGTGCTCCAATCAGAGAGACATTAGGAGTTATCTGGAAGTGGCGCAGTTCTGTGCTAGAGTTCTAGAATTGCATCCATCAGCACTAAAATTCCATTGGTTTCCAAGGTGATTACTCCACCTCTTTGAACCTTGCTCCACAATGTCATGTGCTACGATAATGGAAGTGGGGTGATCCTTCCCTGGAGGCATCTTCCTTCCCATGCCCCGTGGAGCAGCCGTCTCTGTCTCAGCTTTCCCCTTTTTCTCTATCTCCCCCATTCTTTCCCCCGCCTGGGATGGGAAGATCCTTTGTTACTTGTGTGTTCCTCTCTTCTCTTACAATCATAATGTTTACATTGGCTAGCGTTTGGCTTTTGTCCTGGAGATAAATGTTTTTTCGCTGGGGCCAACTCGCTGTCCAGTGTCGAGTTTGTGCAAAACGATCCCGTCTTCTTTTACTCTGATTGCGTGCTTATCTCGTTTTGACCTTGCGAGTGCCAGAAGGATACAAATCCAGGGTGGCTTTGGCACTCCAAGGGTTAATACGCATGTTTGAGACCCCCGAGTCGTAAGGTCCTCAATCTATTCCTTAAGGAGAATCTAACACAGCAACTTCAGTTTATTCCTCTTCAATATACAGGCATGAGCTTGACTAAGGCTTTCCCCTTCTGAAGTCGATACATTGTAACCTGTTCAGCAGGAGTTTGCTCAGGTATAGGTTACCAGCTAAAGCAGGAGAGCTGTGCTCCTTCTTGGTCAGATCTCTTTTCTGCTCCCTTCCGTGACTGCTGGAAAATACTCTCGGCTTCTGTTGGCCATTAGGAGCAGGACTTTTCCCCGTAGGCCCTCAGATCTCCTGCTTGATATATTGTTGTGGTTTGATGAAACCAGTTAGAAGGGTTTATTTTTTTCCCAGGCAAATCCCCGCTGTGTAGAAATCTGTAGTGTCATGAACCCGAGTCTCCCTGCAAGCTGTGACCAGCACAACATGTTTACAGACACCAGGGAAACTTCTCCCAAAATGCCAACCATCTGAACAAGTACAATCACAGCCCCCCCCCCCCCCCCCCCGAATGACTGAGAGCAGCGGAGGGGCACAGAGAGGGGGTCGTGGTTATATTACAGTCCTTTGTATATTCAGGGGTCTGCACTGTATTGATCTTCAATGTACACTGATCAAACATTAGGGAAAGTTAGTTTATTTTAGCTTTGTTTGACATGCCATTTACACGGATCTGTCATGTGTGTCATTATTCATGCAGCTCATGCGTGTCACACAGCGTGCGGTTTGTCATGTGATGAGAGATAGAAAGCACATTCCCTTTATGTTTAAGTAATGTTTGTGTGATCAGTTTTGCGGCCATAATCCTACCCGCTGTGTTTTACAGGGGCATCACGATCTCCATGCTATGGGGGCTAGCCGACCTCTAGCTTGCGCATGGAGCGAGCCGACCTCTAGCTTGCGCGTGGAGCGAGCCGACCTCTAGCTTGCGCGTGGAGCGAGCCGACCTCTAGCTTGCGCGTGGAGCGAGCCAACCTCTAGCTTGCGCATGGAGCGAGCCGACCTCTAGCTTATGCATGGAGTGAGCCGACCTCTAGCTTGCGCATGGAGCGAGCCGACCTCTAGCTTGCGCATGGAGCTAGCCGACCTCTAGCTTGCGCATGGAGCGAGCTGACCTCTAGCTTACGCATGGAGTGAGCCGACCTCTAGCTTGCGCACGGATTGAGCTGACCTCTTGCTTGCGCATGGAGCGAGCCGACTTCTTGCTTGCACATTGAGCGAGCCGACCTCTCACTTGCGCACGGACCGAGCCGACCTCTTACTTGCTCACTGAGTAAGCCGACCTCTTACTTGCACATGCATGCACATGGAGCGAGCTGACCTCTTGCGCATGGAGCGAGCCGACCTCTTGCATGTGCATGGAGCGAGCTGACCTCTCGCTTGCACATGGAGCGAGCCGACCAATTGCTTGCTCATGGAGTGAGCCGACCTGTTGCTTGCACATGGAGCAAACCGACCTCTTGCTTGCTCATGGAGCAAACCGACCTCACGCTTGCGCATGGGGTGAGCCGACCTCGCGCTTGCGCATGGGGCGAACTGACCTCTTGCTTGCACATGGAGCGAACCGACCGATTGCTTGCTCATGTAGCGAGCCGACCTCTTGCTTGCGCATGGGGCGAACTGACCTCTTGCTTGCACATGGAGCGAGCCGACCGATTGCTTGCTCATGGAGCTAGCCGACCTCTTGCTTGCTCATGGAGCAAACCGACCTCTCGATTGCGCATGGGGCGAGCCGACATCTTGCTTGCGCATGGATTGAGCTGACCTCTTGCTTGCGCATGGAGCGAGCAGACCTCTCGCTTGCAAATGGGGTGAAGCCGACCTCTCACTTGCACATTTTTGTATACTAAAGGCTCAAATAACAAAAATTGTAGTTTTAGCTTGAGGAAGTCGACATTGGAGGTTTTGGAGGTTGACGTTCACTTGAAGACTTTAATTTGCCACTTTGTGAGACGAAGTCAAACTCAAGTGCAGAATTTGACTTAGTCTCAAAATGAACCTAAAAAGTGGAATTCTAGTGAATAGGCCCATACGTGTCCTTCTCCCTGCTAATGGAGAGCATTGTTTCAGGCTGCGGGATTCCTTTTGCATTCTGCATGCTCTTGGTAGCCGTTCTATGCTCTGTATTGTCTGCGTCCTTCCCCTGTGTGCTATGGCATTGATTCTGTCTTCTGCAGGCTACGTGAGCAGATTGTAGTGTATTAGGATGGATTCTCTAAGTTGCCCTGTGAGAGCCATATGCTGGATGTACACTAAACATACTCACTGTGAGATGGCTCAATGGGTTAATGCACCAACGGTACAATCTGTTCAACCCTTTAGGGCTTTGCTCATGGAAGAAGGAACTGACAAGGGAATTGCAGACTTATTATTATTATGAATAAAGCCCATAATGTTCACATGATGAATTTTGTTATCGTATGACACGTTAAAATGTAAATCTGTCTGTTAACAAGTGACCTCATCATTACTTTCACCCAACTCAGACCATCTCTTTTGCATTTTTGCAGGTTCAACGGTCTGGCACCCTGACTGTAAGCAAACCACCAAAGCGGAAGAGAAGCTTCGGGTAAGACCTGAGACTCCCTTTTATTAAATGCAGAAGGAGCGTTCATTTCTAACGACCCCCACGCATGACCTGGAATGTCCAGTAATCTATAGATCCTTATTAAACCCTCTCACAGCCAGGCATCTGGTTCATGGAGTTATGTTACCCATAGGGGGAGATGTTCTATAGATCTCTTTCTCCACTACAAATGTTATTTTTATTATACAGAATAACACAGAAACTTTGTTTTTGCGACAGTTCTCTCCATATTCTGTTAATATTAATTTAGCAATTTACCCTGAAGCGTCACATCATAGTATTATCTTATAACTGTTAAGGCAAATGTTTTTGGGCGGGAGTACCCAATCATCCGACAAAATGGAAGTAATTCACTACAAAGTGCCAATAATGAGCATGCATATTTTTTTGTTTATGCTTGTGCTTTGTACACAGGTCTTGCCTAGGCACCCAGACTGCAAACACTGGGCTTTCCCCAGCGCCTAGATTGCAAACACAGGGCTTGCCCCAGCGCCTAGATTGCAAACACAGGGCTTGCCCCAGCACCTAGATTGCAAACTCAGGGCTTGCCCCAGCGCCTAGATTGCAAACACAAGGCTTGCCCCAGCGCCTAGATTGCAAACACAAGGCTTGCCCCAGCGCCTAGATTGCAAACACAAGGCTTGCCCCAGCGCCTAGATTGCAAACACAAGGCTTGCCCCAGTACCTAGATTGCAAACACAGGGCTTGCCCCAGTACCTAGATTGCAAACACAGGGCTTGCCCCAGTACCTAGATTGCAAACACAGGGCTTGCCCCAGTACCTAGATTGCAAACACAGGGCTTGCCCCAGTACCTAGATTACAAACACAGGGCTTGCCCCAGCACCCAGTTCACACAAAGTGTTGGAGGTGCCTGGATTAGCTTCCCAAGGGCAGATTTCCATTCCCTCAATGGATTGTAGATAAAGGGGTGTTGCACATACTAAACAAAATACGTATCTAATATGTTTGGATAAAACCCCGTAAATCTGGGCTAAATAATGGAGGATGATTAATATGACACTGGGGTAACTAAGTGAATAGTCCTAATGGTGGCAAAATCAGCAGAAAATCTATATTATTTAATCATTGTTTGCTGTTTAAACACAGTAATGGGATATTGCTCCCATTCAGCCTTTATAAATATAGAGCCTGCAGAGACTGGTATTGTCCATTGTTACTTTATATGATTCCTTCTTGTTGATGTTCCCAGCATTCTGTATCCTCAAAGCCTGGTCTTTTGCCACCCCGGCTCTCTGGACGTTTGTTTTTGGATGATGTGGCCCGTGTGCTTTCCTAGCTGGTCTAACCAGTCCCTGCTACACTCTGTGCCCTTAAACAATGCACAAAGCCGAGTGAAGCTGGGGAAACAGTTACAGGAGATTGGTCACAGGCTTCGTGGCCTTGTGGCTGACCCGTAGCTGGAGTAGATCTTCTCAAAGAACGTATTATTGTGAGAGGGGGGGGGGGATACTGGCATTAGGCAAGTGGAATGCTGGGTGCCTCTTGGCTGCTTCACGGAGCTGTGAGCAGGATCACGGCCAGAGCCTAGCTGTGATTCTCCCTTCAGGAAGGATGGAGACAGATAACCATATCAGAGGGAATTGATCATGTACATGTTCATTTCCATCTAATGTAACCTACCACTATAACAAATATACATTACATATTATTGATCTGAAATGCATTGACCACATTACTACTTTAATTTTAAAATGTTTGCTCCCTCCCTGTTCAGAGAGCCCTGATGGGGAGGGAATTTTATTCGGGTGGAAATTCTATTTTTGTAAAATAAAAAAAGCAGCACGCAATTTATTAAAACACACACTAAAGAGTGGGGCTATTTCTTAATACAGCCACTTCCCATAATCAGGCTAAGATTATTTATTTAACCATTATTTGTGATAAGAACACAAATATAACATATTATACAGCGCATTTGGAATCCTTGCTTACTATGTGCAGTATCGGCAAGCTGTGCAGTATCGGCAAGCTGTGTAGGATCAGCAAGCTGTGCAGTATCGGCAAGCTGTGTAGGGTCAGCAAGCTGTGCAGTATTGGCAATCTGTGTAGTATCACTAAGTTGTGCAGTATCGGCAAGCTGTGTAGGATCAGCAAGCTGTGCAGTATCGGCAAGCTGTGTAGTATCAGCAAGCTGTGCAGTATCGGCAAGCTGTGTAGTATCAGCAAGCTGTGCAGTATCGGCAAGCTGTGCAGTATCGGCAAGCTGTGTAGTATCGGCAAGCTGTGCAGTATCGGCAAACTGTGCAGTATCGGCAAGCTGTGTAGGATCAGCAAGCTGTGCAGTATCGGGAAGCTGTGTAGGATCAGCAAGCTGTGCAGTGTACGTGTGTAGATTGTACCCACTGTTATGTTTTTGGCTTCATGGCATTTACTGCTGATCATGCAAACTAACATGCCTCTCACATGCTAGTTTTACACACGGATGTAATCCACTAGACTGTAGTGCTGTGTAATTTAGAATCTTACTGGGCATTGCTTCTGCAGACCTCATGAGATCCTTTGCGCTACCCCTGGAATTCAGAATTCAGACTTTTACAAAATGTTGTATTCATTTTTTTTTTTTTACAGCTGACTGTCTAAGGGTTAAAGACCAGCACTTCATTGTAACAGGGGGAATAAATAAGTGGTTTGGTTTTTAATACAAGAATTTAGAACTATATTAAAACTTGGGTGTAATAATTGTTACCATATTACAGCGGACCATTTTTTTCTTTTAATACTTGTGGTAATTGAGTATTTAAAGGGATACACACTTTAAATGTTTTAGCAGTTACACTACTGATCAGGCGTGTGTTCTAGATGATCTGGTTGTGTTACAGAGAGAAGGATATTGCAAATGCCTGTTCTAGACATTATTACACGTATAGGTTGATGTCTTTTTGAGTAATATCTACTCCTTTCTCCTGACATCCCCATCAATCCTCCTGGGTAACAAACAGAAGTAGGTACTGTATAAAATCTAAGTCTGTGCACCACACCCTTGGTGTTTGTGACATTGCCGCCTCTCCCATCCTTCTGTGGTGGGGAATCTAGTACATTGGACATGTTCTCATCCCGGCCCTGTTTGTGGAACTCTCTTTCATCAGTCACTCCGCGAGTCGAGTCATTAATCAAACACACTAAGCACACACCTGCCTTTAAATGCACAGGCTGCTTTTAAATCCCGTAAACTAGATATTCGTCCGTACATATAATGTGCCAACACCAAACAATGGCTTGTCAAGGGAAAGTGCTTGCACAATTAAAGCCTGGTCTCTTGCCCACAGAAGAGAGACAGGCTGGCGAATTAAGGACTTTCTCTACCTATAAAGGTTTATTAAAGAATAGGACAACATTTGTTAAATTAGAAATCTCCGCAGTGACCGTACCAAGGCAGGAAGTAATTTCAGTAAACATTATTTAAAAAGACCTTAATGTTGCAGTGCAGTGTAACAACCCATTCCGAGAAGGTTAATTACATATGTACACATTTTAAATTGTATCTAATTTTGTTTTGCTTCAGGGAGTCTGTGTTTTCTAGCAGACTGGGGGTCTGCCATTAGTTTATGGTTCTATACATATCCTGGTCAGTGACCGTGAATTGGATACCAGCTATATTCTATTTAGAACACTGATAAACCAGTCTTAATATAATGTAGCTCAGTCCATATTCTGAAACCCCCCACAGTATGTAGAAAGGAGTCCTTTGTCCAGACTGGCTGCAGGGTTTATAATGGTGTATCCTGGAAGCTCTAGAACTTTGTCAGTGGTTGTGTCCAGAATTTTGTGGACAGTAGGTGGTCTAAGACTTGATTCAAACACTTGTACTCTGAAAACAATTAACAAATTCCATTTACTGTGGATCCTGGGAGACGTCCAATTATTGGCACCAGTAGACTGATTTGCACAGGTCATAAACTATAACACAGTTTTTAGAAAATGTTTACTCTATGACCAGATCCTTTCTGGGGTCTTTCTGTGGAGACGTTTTTGATGTGTCCTCGCGAGTATTATACAGGACCGGCCAGAGGGCAGTAGACAATTTGTGGTAGTCTTTTGCATGTACTAGTAGCAGCTAAACTGACGATAGCTAGACATTGGAGATCTATTAATATTTCAGTTTGGAGTACGATGCTTGAACAGGTAGTCTGGCAGGTAATCAGGATGGGAAAAGGCTGTGTGACCATTTGGAACTAAGATTTGGGTAATATACAAATGTGGAATTATCAGATTGGGAAACCTGTCCTCCCCCTTTTTCGTAAATGTTGGCAAGGATTAGATTCAGTACATGAATGGCGGGTATTTACCAACCATCTCATGTCTATTTATTTACACATGTTTCATAAGATTTGTAGAGAATATTATTTATTTATTTTTTGATATTATTAATAATATTAATAATAGAATGAGCATTAATAATAGAGCTTTTTGATCCAAGGAGAAATCTGATTGCCCTTTTGGAGTCGAGAAGGAATTTTTTTCCCCCTAAGAGGCAACATTCGAAAAAGCTTCCTTAGGGGTTTTTTTGCCTTCTTTTGGATCAAAACGCTGAAATGATAGGTAGAAGGGTTGAACTTGATGGACTTGTGTCTTTTTTCAACCTAAATTACTATGTTACTATGTTACTATGATATACAATTTTGTAATCTTTTTTTTTTTTATTCCTTCAATTTTTTCCAGGTACCATTCTATCTAATAAAGTAACTACTAGTTAACACATTTTTGTGTAAATGTACACTATGCACATCCAAGGGATTAAAGTAAGTCTGGAAAGTGTAACGTTCAATAAGAAAAGAGCAAGCCAGGGTCAACAAAACCCTTAAAAGGTCTGGTCGCCTGTTTGATTCACACTTTATTATATTACTGTCCCTTTAACTCAGAATTGTTCCGAGGAACATCTACTCATCTTATGGGTGTCTCCCAATAATCATCCAAAAAATGTGTGACTTCATTCATGGATCAGCAAGACAGAGATTAACCTTTACATCAGCCAAATTGGCTCATTCACGGAGCTTTGGTCCTTGCATTGTGATCTCTGGGAGGCTCTGACTAGTGTGATATTTTGCAGAGTGATTTGTGTTGACTAGGGAGAGGCCAACAATCAACTATTGTGCTTTAACCTATCATTGACTTAATATTAAATTAATTATATCTTGCCTCTTCTCCAACCCAGTTCTATTACACCTCCTCCAAACCGTGCAGTTTGATTTAAAGTACAATACTAAACTTTAAAAAATAACAGGTGCTTATTTCACAGAAGCAAAAATTATTTTTGCAGTGCTCCTCGTGCGGTGGAGAGTATGTATACTTACATTAGAAGCCGTATGCTTTTTTGTTCAATTACCTGAATAACTGTATCCTACAAGCTGCAGATAATCTGGTCGCTAACTCTGTCTCGATATTATCTGAGTGCGCGTTCTTTGCTTTCCCGTGAAAGTTATAACGCGTATGGCTAAGTAAATTCACTCTACTGATCTTCCACGAAAGACAGTGTGTTCCTCTCACTGTGGAAGCTGTGAGAGAAACTCGGCTGCCTGGGAGGCGGGTGTAGAAGGTAGAGTCTTTATTTATTTATTTATTTTTCAAATACTTTTCTAATAAAGATTTGTGAAAAAAATATTAAAGTAAGGTGGTATAGTTTATCTGTGGAAAATACAAAGGCAAAAAAAAAAATGTTTGTTCTTCCCCCTAAAAACATTTTACATCTATACGTGTCTTTTTGTAACGTATGCACCCGAGTCTAAGAGGTTAACCCTACAATGTGATACTGTGGCAATTACTGTAACTTGTTAAAGAGACTTGGCCAACCTAAATATTGCTTATCCTATAGACTGTGAGCTCTGCGAGCAGGGATCTCTTCCTCATGTATCGGTCTGTTCTTGTTTGTCTGACTTAGTATGTAGTTCCCTTCTGTGCTCTGTACCTAGCGCTACGTAAATTGGTGGCGCTATATAAATAAATGGTAGTGTAATACTGTGAAGGTAGCGCATGAGCAACCTTTGAAAAATGATCTACGCATTATGTTGGAAAAATCGCACGCAAGATCCATAAAATAATGAAAATGATGTTTTAGGTGTGTCTGTGGAGTCTCCTGTTTATGACATCATCTTGTGACTTTATATGCAAATTACACATTTCCCGTTGACAGTTTATTTGCATATTAAGCCTCAGATGATGTCATAAGCAGGAAACTCTTTTAACGCATATTTTTCCTCTTGTTTTATGTATTTGCTTGCAATTCTACTAATACAATGTATGGTTGCTCTAAATTCACATTCAATGTTTAGGTTGACAGAAGTCCCTTTCAATACATTTCCCATTTTCCTCTTTTTTCAGCCCACGCGATCCTCCTCTGAAAGCGTGTATTCGCGGCCTGGATCCAGTATACCTGGTTCTCCGGGACACACAATCTGTGTGAGTATTGTCAGGTTGCCGTGATGTGTGTTAAGGTGTAAAACCATTCTTAGAGTTCCTCAAGGAGTCTCAGCATTCTCAGATTGACTTGCTCTTCCTCCGACCTTCGTTATACTGCCAGCACAACCAGTGGTGTATCTTGATTTTGTGCTGCCCTAGGCAGACAAAATCCGGGCACCCCCCTACCCAAGCTGCACACCCACGTTACACACTTAAGACATGCCCCATCATTCAGACTCACATCAAGCTCATACTCCCATCACACACACACTCCCATCACACACACACTCCCATCACACTCAGTCACACACTCCTACTCCCATCACACTCAGTCACACACTCCGACTCCCATCACACTCAGTCACACACACTGTCTCCCATCACACACACTCTGACTCCCATCACACTCAGTCACACACACACACACTGTCTCCCATCAGCACTTACCTTTCCCTGGTGGCTAGTGGCAGGCAGCATGGTCCCTCCATGCTGCCTGTTTGGCTTCCCGGCGATTGTGCCGACAGGTCACGTGACCGGGCGCGCATATGATGTCAGCGCGCCGGTCACGTGACTGTCGGCACTTCCGTGTCGGCACACTGCACGGGGAGCCGAACAGGCAGCACGGAGGTTTCTCTGTGCTGCCTGTTCGGCTCCCCGTGCAGCCTGGCAGGCAGAGCGATGGTGAGGGGGGATCTTCCGATCCCCTCTCACCTCCGTCTCTGCCTGCAAGCGCGGTCTTTTTTTTTTTTTTTTTTTTTTTTTTTAAGGGACGAGTTTTTTGTTTTTTTTTCAGTGCTGGGGGGCGCTGCCGCCACCTAAAATTTGCCGCCCTAGACATCCGCCTAGGATGCCTCCCGGTAGATACAGCACTGAGCATAACATGTTCTAGATGATTATCACATGCCTAATGCTTATCACATGCCTAATGCTTGGCACTGTTCTAGATTCCTCAAGCTATACTTATAGATAAATGGATAACACATTACTGAGAGTTAGATAATGTATATATATATATATATATATATTTGAGTTAAGTATTGATTTAAGTTTCTTTTGTTCAGCCTTCAAACAGATGGAGTTAGGCTTAGAACTGGGTTTGCTTTTGACGTACCCCTTGAGCATGCCAGAGTGACCAGATGTCCCTTTTAAAGAGACAGATGTATAAGAAGCAAGGTTTCAAAAAAAAGTGTCCTGTATCTGTGTAGCTACATGTGTGTTCACTCTCTGCTCTGCCTTAGACCTGAGGCAGATCCTGTTGGATTGCTGGTGTGTGCTGACAGCCAATCAAAGCGGGGGCTTGGTGATTTTCGTCCCCCCCAAGCTTTTTCTGGACTACAACTACCATCAATCTTTACCATTCTAGTATGGTAGTGTGGGAAGGGAGGTGCGAACCTCCCATACTTGGTAACCATCCCATCATCTTGAATTCTAATAATTCAAATCCTACCGCTTAGAGCTGCTCTCAACTCCACGCATAACCCAGTGTTTCTTTTCCTTTTCAGGCTAAAGTAGATAACGAAATCCTGGATTACAAAGACTTAGCCGCTATCCCCAAAGTCAAAGCCATTTATGACATAGAACGGCCGGATCTCATCACCTATGAGTCCTTCTACACGTCCACGTATGAAGACCGGCAGGAGAGGCAGAGCGTGGGAGAGGTGAGCCGGAAGCAGCCTTTTCCCTTCTATGTGTAAATTCTGAAAAAAAAAAAATATTCCCTTGATTTGAGATGACATGAAAGGTGAGCCGACATTGATACAAATCATCTGTACTAGCACAAGAGGCTAATGTTACTGAGCCTTCATGGTTCCATGACATCGTGGACAGTATGGTTGGATTTCTATAGTTGTTTCTGCATTCTAGCAGATGGGTTAAGATGACAGACAGTTGGAATTATCTTTATATATATATATTTATCCTTATTGTGGGAAATAACAAAATAACTTTCGTTACCAGCCTCAGAGTCCCAGGAGTGACAGATCTTCTGTTTTCAATGAGCGTGTAAGTGGAAAATGACCCCTGAGCCGAATTACCGTAACTATGTCCTGCTTAATGCCTCTGTCTGTCTGTGTCTTGTGCTCTCCTCTTTCACGGGCCTTTATCACCGTTTTACATGAGTGTCAGGAGAAGAGACGACTAGGTCATGAACGCTGATTTTCAAACAGTGTGTATTAATCTCTGGAACAAGTAATTAAGTGCCGACCGACATGAACACTTGTGCCGACCGACATGAACACTTGTGCCGACCGACATGCACACTTGTGCCGGCCGACATGCACACTTTTGCCGACCGACATGAACACTTGTGCCAACCGACATGAACACTTGTGCCGACCGACATGCACACTTGTGCCGACCGACATGCACACTTGTGCCGACCTGCATGCACACTTGTGCCGACTGGCATGAACACTTGTGCAGGCCGACATGGACACTTGTGCCAAAATGAAATAGTCACTGATGTTGAAATAGAAAGCACAGTTGTTTTTACTGCTGATGTAGAGAATTCAGGCCGTAGAACAGGTGACCCCATTTTAATGGTCCTTCTGATTCATTATGTTCTGCTGACGGGTTCTCTACAGTACAAATGCCCAAACTTTCTGGATTTACAAACCAACCCAACCAGGGTGCATTATAGTCACTTACTTATGGATTGCCCATCCGAGATTTGTGCCTTTTTAGGGCTTATTGGATCAGGACCCATTAATGACATACCAGGATCCCAGTTCCTTGAATGTCATCCACTCCAGCTAATCAGTCTCCAGTGCAGCCCTATCTATAAAGAACTGATGCTTTGTGCAACTGAACAATAACCTGGCAAATTGTTCACCCATTGCAGTCCCCGGGGGGATTAAAGGTGCAGTTCCACCTAGCTTATTTACTGTATGTTGTACATGGGTTTACGGTATGTGAAATGCGCTTATTTTTACTTTGAAATAAATGACGGTTCTCCTGTAGTTTTAAATTGAAAATAATTTCACCGGGGCGTCTCAATTCAGCCAGTAAGGAGGGGCTTGGAGACCAGGGCAGGACTGTTGCTATAGCAACAGTCCAACAGTAGACGGAAGTCAAACCGAGACAGGATCGTCTTCAGATACATGTAGGTAGTACTGCCCCTTTAAAGATCACCAGACGGTACTGAACTGGAAAGCGTTGTCCGAGCAGCAGAATACTGGTGTTTATTGACCAGTACCTGTCCCAGCTAGAAACTTCATTGGGTTCTACAATGCCTCCCATACAATGACATTTGCAGTGTGCTGGATTACTGAGGCCAGATGACCTGGCACAGTCCTCGCAGCTCTATGGGTCAGCAGTCCCTGATGCTATCATTTATTGATGCCAGGATTTCTCCTCTCTTCAGTTCGTATTTGCAGACTCATTAATTGTACATCACAATCTGCAGGACAAGTCATGTTTACATCCAAAACATGTACATGTTCTACAGCTACGTCCGATTCTGACGAACATGTTTTAGAAATAAATACACCTGTTTCAAACTGCTTTACTGAAAATAAAAAGGGTAAAAAATCATTCAGCGTCTTTAATTATATATATGTCCACTTTAAAAGTTCCGTTGAATTCTCTCTTCGCTAAGAACCAGGGATTACTGACCCAATGTTACAGAATTTTTTTCCATTCTTTTCCCAGCTCCACCCCCAGCACCAATGTACCATATAGCTACTATCAGTATACCGTAGGAAAACCCATAATAGCACAGCATGGTTACTATCACTATACTGGGAGCCAGCTACAGATGGTAGCATATGCTTACTATCAGTAGTTTCTTACAAACCAATACAACATAGTGACTATCAGTATAATGGTATCTAGCCACAGATGATACTGTGTCATTACTATCAGTATTTTCTTATCCAAGAAATAAAGGTACAGCATAGTTACTATCAGTATACTAAGGATGATACCGTATTGTTACTATCAGTATTTTCTTAGACTGCCAATGAACATACAATATAGTTATTATCAGTGTGCCATTAGCCAGCTGATAATGGTACAGCATAGTTACTATCAGTATTTTTTTAGCCAGCCAATGATGGTAGAGTATAATTACTATCAGTATACAGGTAGCAAACCACACATGGTACAGAATTAACTTTTTATGTCTGTCTGAGAAGTCCACCGTTTATGTTTGACACTTCATTTACTGGAATTTGCTTACCGTGATACTTTAGAGACTCTCCATTTATTCCTTTCTGGGGGCAAATCTCCCACAGCCGAGCTGGCAATAAGTTTTGACAACTTCCCTGTGTTCATGTGCCACGGGAACATTTAAGGTTCGTCCCCAACAGGTCCCGGTGGAAAGTCGACCTGAGTTCCACCAAATCAAACTATATTACTAACCCGACGAGTAATTCCAAGCAGTTTACACAAACTGATCGTAAGTAAACCACACCATCAATATATCTTGGCATCAAGTATCAATACTGATGCTACTTATACCTGTGCTCTTCATCTGACATTCATTACAAGGTTTCCAATAGGTTCATTTGTAGAAAACCTGATTTCAGCAAATCGTTGTGCCGGGGGAACGCTGGCAATTTTTGGCCTGGAGGAAAAAACTATTTAGTGGACTACAGTGCAACTTCATCAGTCTACCGGTCATCCGATATAGACACAGATAGACACGGAGGACAGATAACTTACCGAGGTTCATAGACAATTGGACAGAAAGTTTGGCGCACTGGGGTATTTAGAAGTGAAAAGTGGTGCAAAGCAGCCCTGAGGGGGGGGAGGCTGTTGTCCCATTGTCAGCCCTTCCTGCATTTTGCTGTAAGACAAGGCCAAGGATTAAGTAAGGTGTGTGGTTTTACAGCGCTGACTAGATCAACCAAACTGCTCCTGTCTGCTAATAATTGAGCTGTGCCTTTGTGTCTTTCCTTTGTATTTATCTTTATAACATATTTGTCTCCTGCTACAAATTAACATCAGAATATTCTTCGTTTTGTATCGCTAGAGATTTTGACCTGAAGCTTGCAGCCGGTTTTTAATCTTGTCCCCAGCTTTGCAGTCTCTGTAACCGTTATTAAATTAATCCAAATCTGCTGCGTGACTTCTGTCCGGCAGGATACACAGTAAAGATTCATGTGTTTTTTTTTGTTATTTTTCAGTCTCCCAGGACTGTGTCTCCGACGCCATCTGCAGAGGTAAGTGTTTTGGAAATATCTTGGCGGGTGCGTCAGTTATGCTAGGGTGCGCTCCGAGCGTTGCGCTGGGCAGGGATGGGAAAGTAATGCAGCACACCCACTGTGCCCAAGAAAAAAAAATGACCAAGTCCGTGTTTTATTTAGATTTACTTTAAAAGGGACAACATAATAATTTTTAGACTGTCTCACCCAGGTATTCCAGATGTTCCTGGTGGAGATCAGGGAATATAACCACACAATGTGGATTGTGTGTTTTACCTGGTTCACCTGTGAGACTTGCCACAGAGCAAGTGGCGTGTGAGCCGCTGGGTGCCAAGATGCAAGATTCTGTCTCTTGCTCCGGTTGGGCAACAGTTTTAGGGGATTTGACGTATAATGTAGGCTTTGGGGGAACTGTTTTACCTTCCTTTAAGGAGTTAACACTGGTTTTCTGCCTTTTTTTTTCAGGGTTATCAGGACGGGCGTGATCGAGTGATCCAGAGATCTACCAGCCAGGGATCCATTAACTCTCCTGTGTACAGTCGCCATAATTACACCCCCACTATCTCTCGCTCGCCCCAACATTTCCACAGACCTGGTAAGACCTCTATAAAAACAGATCCAATACAGTTTGTACGGCTCCCTCGGCACCCAGTGGCTCTGAGGGAGGCCCAGTGGCCCATCGGTTTTATGTCCAACCTCAGTTTACGTTTTTGTCACTTCTATTTCCTCCCCGCCGCCAGACTTGTCCGTATGCGGAAAATCAGTAGTAGAGTTCAGCTCGGAACCACTTCACCGCCAAACCCCCCCCAGCATTCCTTTTCAAAGTGGCTGAGGTTGATGTGAGTTAAAGTCCACCAAAAGTTGCAAAAGCCCAAATGCTGTCCATCCTTTACGTGCAAAATTAGTATAATTGGTAGTTTTTTTTTTTTTCTAAACTATGACTTGAAAGCCAGTTGACGGCTTGATTATCTAAAGCTGTGATGTCGTTTTCACTGACGGCTATCTCTGTGCGTTACCAAGTCGCCCCCACACACCTGCAAACGTATGAAGAGTGCGCCACCTAGTGGCCCCTGACAGCTAGAACATTTTTTTGCAAGTCAAGGTAAAGCAGAATGTGCACTAAGTGATTATCAGACTGGGTGGTTTGTGATCATGGGCACTGAATATTTGGGTTAACATTTTTATTTCATACACTGGGCTCTTTCCTAATTATTTGCACTAGAAATGATGGGGGAATTGATCCTTAGAGAGTTGTGTACTAAAAAAATGCAAATATATTTTATGTGCAAAACTATTTTTGCGCTTTGCTCCTATTGCAATGTACTAAACATTTAACACTCCAATAGTACATACGGCTAAATTGCGAATAAAAACAGGCAATTTTGCGAATATTTTTTCTACCTCTTTTGATAGCGCTCGCTAAAAGCTGGTGTAATTTTCACACGCAAATAAGAATTATTTTGCACAAAATATTCGCAAAACTCTTTACCGTGCGCAAATATAAACGCAATTTATTAGCGCAACCGGAAAAATGCACGCTAAATAAAAATAACAGAAGAGGCCCAAATCAGGAAAAAAAGCGCAAAATGTTACAAATAGTCACAAATTGCTCCTTACTCATGTTTTACCTACTTTTTTCCCCACTGCACTTGTTTAGTACATGACCCCCTTAGTGTTCTAAGGATACTGTTAATAGCCAATCAGGACCTGGGATCCCCTCTCAGCTTTCCACTGTGGAGGGATGGGCAAATAATGCAGATTGCCCACTGTGCCCATGAAAAACTATGTACTTTATTCAATTTTAAGTTACAGGAAGTTTTTAAAGTATTATATCATATCATGGTGCAAAGTAGATGGATTACAGAGCTACTGTAATGGTTCATCAGTACTCTTTTTTTGGTAATTATTTCTTTTTTTGTACACACTGGAAGGCTGAGGAATGGAAAGTCCAACTGTTGCTCAACTACAACTCCCATCACTCTCCAGACTATGACTGTCTAAATTCAGTGGAGATTTGTGAGGGTTGTAATTCAGCAGCATCTGGAGAGCTTCCTCGGGGGTTAACTCTGCTTTGGAGACTTATGTCCAAGTGCGTAAGTATGCTACAAGAAATATAACTCTTAAAATAAAAAATGATCTATACATTAAAAACCCATTTTTCCTCTTAATTTATGCATTTGCTTTAAATTCTGCACAATGTGCGGATAATTTAGTTTTTTTTTTTTATTCCGCACATTCATGTGGTGAGAAAAGGTTTGAAATAAATATAAAAGTTGTAAAGTTTGTCTTCAGGTGAGTGCAGGCCGGTGGTTTCTTGACCACCGTACATTCCCCTAGCCCTCCCCTACGTTTCCACCTTAACCCTCTTTGTTACAGAGTATGTTGGGTAAAGTGTCACTAATTGTAACCCCCGTACCAGGCTGCAGCTTAACCCCTTCCTCACCCCTTGAATGATTTTGGTTTATGTTACTGCTACATTTTGGCTTTGATGATTGTGACTGTCGTTTCTACCCTTTTTTTTTGTTTTGCTTTGTTTAACTCTTTACGTGCCAAGGCGGGACATGTAGCTCAATGGAGGCCAAATAATTCCAGACCAAAGTTCTACAAATGGAGCAATCGTTAACGGAAGATTCTATTGGTTTCCACAGTGATTGCTGTACTTGTAAGACCTTTTGCTCTAGAACTGTGCAGGCCTTTTTGATGCCCCTCAGATATGTCTCTTATTTTCTGCTGTTTCTGTTCCTTCCTCCCTCTGTCTTTTTGTTGTTGTTTGTTTGTTTTTTTTTTTTCCTTGTCCGTGTCTTGCTTTTCCCTCCCCATTTTTTTTTTCTCTTCTTCTTTTGTTTCCTTTTCCTCCCGGTTCCTCTACTCTCTCAGAGCTGTTGTGTAGTGGTGTGCATCGTTTGTCTTACATGCGCACTAGCAGTTTCAGCTCCACAATCAGCAACTCCCGTCCCAACTCCCCATTCCGACACCACACGGTCGTACATGTCAAAGGTAAGGAGATAGGTGGAGTCTGGCATCCACCCAGCACAAGTGGAGTTATTAGCGCCTGATTTACGACGATAATAACGGATGGATCCACAGGGTAATCCTTGGCACCCCTTCTCTGAGCATGCTTCACGTTTGGTGTTCACGCACTGAAGCACCATATCTGCGTTGGTTTTTTTTTGTTTTTGTTTTTTTGTTACAGGAATGGCATGCTTGTTCCTTTGTAGAGATGTGCCAATCTCTTGGGAGCCCAAATTAATACTTTAGATTTAAGGCTGTGGATCAGCACAGCTGAGCAGATGTATGAATAAAGAGGCTTTTAATAAACATGAACACCTCTTAGAAAAAGGGGGAAAAAAATTATTCTTGCCAACGCATTTCGCAATATAAAAGTATCTGGATAAGCTGTATAAAATGGGAAAAATCTGCAATTTTCTGTTTCTGTACAACTGTGACACTGTTTAGAACATCTGGCAATAGACTTTATGTGCATATTTTTACACATATATTGTGCGACAAGCATAATATGCTCATCATAAAAAATGTTTGTACATCTTCTCAACTGTGCTCCGACTGCCTCCTTTCCGATCTGTGAAGTTTGTTTGGGAGTCCATAAGTCTGGGGATAAAGTTTGGGGGGTAGGGAGGAACACTGCAATTACTAGAAGAGTCAGATTTGCACATTTCTATGTAACATGTTGCGCACATATATGCAATGTCATCTTGCTCTTAAAGACAACTGTAGGTAAAAAAATAACTCATGTTTAATTGAAATATAACATCAAGTGTAGATGGTGTGTATAGAGATGCTTTAATGAAATAATACAAATAAAGCACCTTATTGATCACTCATTGGCGGCCATGTTGTATGGAATGTTGGGTCAGATCTCTGTTAACCTTAATGCAGATCAATGAAGATCTGTCCCAAGATTCTAAACAACATGTCTGCCCCCTGTTAGAGCTATAGGAAGTAAATAGGACTCAATAAATTACATTATTTTGTATTTTTTTTTATTATAGCATTTATATATAAATTGCCTATACTTGATACGATCTTTCAATTAAACACATTTGTTTCTCCAGTTGTCCTTTGATGTCTCAGCAGCGATACAGCTTTGTGATCAGAATGTAAAAATATTATCTACCAACTTTTCCCTAACCATTTGCACATGGGGGGCTTTTACATTTTTTTTAAAGAAAGACCTCCGCACAGGAATTTTTTTTTTAACACACTCTCAGCCGAAGCTATGTTTTAATACTTAGATTCTTAATGAAAAATTAACCTTTCTAATTTGCTGTGTTTAATCCCCTTCCTTTAAGTGTGTGTTTCCTTTGTACATACATCCACACCATGGTTTTTGTTGTTAATCATTGTTTGTTTGATTAATTTCCCCAATTCCATTTCTTTGTGGAAAAACCTAGATTATGATGACTTCGCAGACTGTCACCATAAAAACTATCTTGAGATTAATTGAAAAATTGCATCAAGTGTAACTTACCTCATTGAGCCCCCTTTGCTCCATATAGCTCTATCAGGGGGCAGACGTGTTGTTTGGATTTTTGTTCCAAATAGCGCTATCAGGGGGCAGACATGTTGTTTGGATTCTTTGCTCCATATAGCTCTATCAGGGGGCAGACATGTTGTTTGGAATCTTTGTTCCAAATAGCTCTATCATGGGCCAGACATGTTGTTTGGAATCTTTGTTCCATATAGCTCTACCAGGGGGCGGACATGTTGTTTGGAATCTTTGTTCCATATAGCTTATCAGGGGGCAGACATGTTGTTTCGAATCTTTGCTCCATATAGCTCTACCAGGGGGCAGACATGTTGTTTGGAATCTTTGCTCCATATAGCTTATCAGGGGGCAGACATGTTGTTTGGATTCTTTGCTCCATATATCTCTGTCAGGGGGCAGACATGTTGTTTTTTAATCTTTGCTCCATATAGCTTATCAGGGGGCAGACATGTTGTTTGAAATCTTTGCTCCATATAGCTTATCAGGGGGCAGACATGTTGTTTGGATTCTTTGCTCCATATAGCTCTATCATGGGGCAGACATGTTGTTTGGATTCTTTGCTCCATATAGCTCTTATCATGGGGCAGACATGTTGTTTGGAATCTTTGCTCCATATAGCTCTACCAGGGGGCAGACATGTTGTTTGGATTCTTTGCTCCATATAGCTCTGTCAGGGGGCAGACATGTTGTTTGGATTCTTTGCTCCATATAGCTCTGTCAGGGGGCGGCCATGTTGTTTGGATTCTTTGCTCCATATAGCTCTGTCAGGGGGCAGACATGTTGTTTGGAATCTTGGGTCAGATGCATTAGAGAAAGGAAGATCTAACCCAGATAGAGACATATAATCAGAGAGGGCTCAGTATGGGACATAGTTTTTATTCTTTCATTAAAGCATTTCTACTTACAATGTCTACACTTGATGCAATCTGTTAATTAAACATAACTTTTTTTGGTTGTCCTTTAATTAAGTTATAATGCTGTTCATGTCGCATAGTCTTGCCTTTCTTGTATTTTATGGTAACCTGGGAGCTGCCATTGGGCCGGTCTCATCTGTGCATCTCATCTTCCCTGACCTTGATTTGAATCCTAGCTGAAAGTTGAAGTTCTGAGCAGCTAATAAGAGCACGACCTTGATTTAAGCTTTTTTTAACAATTTTATATAATCTTGTGTCTCCCCTTTCAGCTCTCATGACTCATTTCTATAAAATGTAGGCTTCCTGCAGCAGTATAGTCTGCTGGATTTGTAGAGTGAAATCCAGAGAGTAGGAGCTTTGGGCTTCAGTCTGTCAGTCAGTGGGTCTATCAAACTGTGAGTCTGCCAGATTATTTCTCTTAGTCTGCCAGGTTGTCAGTTTGCATAGTTGCCAACATCGCCCATGTTTCCAGGGACACATATTTGTTCTACATGCTGCAGAAAGAGCATGCAAAGTGCAGCATGGCAGTATGTAGGATGCATATACACACAGACACAATCCAATTAATTAATCAGGGTGGAGATCTCATAGGACCTACCATGATTAATTAATTGGATTGTGTCTGTTTGTATATGCATCCTACATACTGCCATGCTGCACTTTGCATGCTCTTTCTGTAGCATGTGGAACAAATATGTTTCCCTGGAAACATGGCCGATGTTGGCAACTATAAGTTTGACAGGTCACTGCCACAACATTGGTGAACAGCGAATGTCAGAGAGCGAGGGAGGTCGTACAGAAATGGTCATTCTCTCACTTAAAACTATACAAATCCCATGTGCATTGTGAAGAGACATTCACACTTATTCACGAAACAATGAATTGGGGCAGGATAACGCATGCATTGGCCAAAATAAGCCGAGATGGAAAAAATAATCGACCACAGCGGGCTGGCAGATCCGCTTCATAAATACCCATTCAATGGCAGAGATAATGAGGGTTCGGCATTAAGATCACTTCTAGGGTAACGTTCTAATATTTGAGCAATCGCCAGGGAAACCAACGGGATGTTCCACTTTTAGGACTTTAAAATAAAATGGGATGTTTACAACTTAGAACCAAACTAGGGCTACCAGATCCACCATTTAAAGCCATTCCCTGGCCTATTCGATTCCATTGACTTATTAGTCCCAATCCTTGTGTTCATTTGATTTATTTATGGGATATGTCAGAGATTTGGAAGCAATGGATGCATGGTGTAATAAGCTTTTCACTTTTAGTAAATCCCCCCACAGCGCACATAAGTAACTGAATGGATTCACCACACGCCTTTCTTTACATATCTGTAGTATTAAAGGTGCCCCATTTTTACTGTCTATTTTATATTTGTCATTTGTTGCTTTAACATATTATACGAAAGGGTTGAGTACTTTCATGATATGTTGTCAGGCTGGTGTTCTTGGCCTCCATGCGGCGGTGCTGTATTACATTGCGAAAAACGTGGGGGCTTGCTGTATGATTCACCTCTATCAAGGTCATTACGCATGCTGCGTCTGTTCGAACGAGCCTGCCTACTACGAGGCGCAGATGTCCCCTTTAAGAGGATGGCTATAGAAAATGGATCCTGCAGGGCACCATTTACATTCAGTGCTGCCCTGCAGGGTGTGTTTTTTTTTTTCTTCTAAGCATCATCCTTGTAAAGGGGAAACCTCGTCACCTTGCTGAATATCTTCCGATGGACGCAAAGGGTGCTAGATAACCGCTCTCTCCTTTCACAGATATAAAGTCAGATTTGTGAATGGCCTACGGAAGAAATTTTAAGGACAACTGTAGAAAAAACCTAAGTAATGTTTAATTGAACGATTGCATTGAGTGAAGAAGTTTTTAATAGAAATGTTTTAATGAAAGAATACAAATAATGTATCTTATTGAGCCTTCTGTGCACTGTATAGCTCTAATAGGGAGCTGACATGTTGTTTAGATTCTTAGGTTTACCTTGGTTCAGATGAAGGAAGATCTGACCGATATGACCCATGATTCAAAACAACATGTCTGCCACCTGTTAGAGCTAAGCAGAGCAAAGATTCTAAACAACATGTCTGCCCCCTGTTAGAGCTATACAGAGCAAAGATTCTAAACAACATGTCTGCCTCCTGTTAGAGCTAAACAGAGCAAAGATTCTAAACAACATGTCTGCCCCTGTTAGAGCTATACAGAGCAAAGATTCTAAACAACATGTCTGCCCCCTGTTAGAGCTATACAGAGCAAAGATTCTAAACAACATGTCTGCCCCCTGTTAGAGCTATACAGAGCAAAGAGGGCTCAATAAGCTACATTATTTATATTCTTTAATTAAAGCATTTCTATGCAGACTATCCACACCTGATGCAATATTTAAAATTAATATTAGTTCATTTTTTTGCTACAGTTGTCATTTAAAGGACAATGGTCAGAAGAAATGAAGTTTTGTCTAATTGAAAGACTGCATTAAGTGTGGGCATTTTAAAAATAAATTCTTTAATGGAAGAATACAAATAAAGTACCTGACTGTGCCCTCTTTGTTCCGGATATCTCTATCAAGGGGCGGACATGTTGTTTGGGATGTTTGGTCGGATGTTCTTTTATCTGAACCCAAGATGTCAGCCCCCAATAGAGCTATAGGTATCAGAAAGGTCTCGATAAGGTACATTATTTATGTTCTCTGATTAAAGCATTTCCTTAGATGCATTCCTGCAGTCTTTTCCAACAGTTGTCCATCTTACAATCAAGTTCATCAGATCTCAGATTTTTACCAGAAATGTTTGTTTTTAAACTTCAAATTCTCACTATGAACTAGTAGTCTGTGTGTGTGTGTGTGTCTGTGTGTGTGTGTGTGTCTGTGTGTGTGTGTGTGGTTTTTTTTTTATTAACTCTTTGAATGCAGAGGGGTGAGTAAGTTAACCTCAGTCCATCCAAAAAGTTCCAGTGATAAAGATAAACAATGGATAACAGAATGGATATTGCGTTTTAAGCCCCTTTTCTTTGTATGAGACTCTTCATTATGTCTCTTACTCACCCTGTGCCCTGTTTCCGGCCCTTTGTAGCAAACACAGTAATACAGTAAAGCCTTATGGCTGAACGTTTGTAAAGTTTATTCACGGAGGTCATCGGCCTGATTATTTATCCCTCCAAAGACGTTTGCAAATACCAAGATAATCTCCGAGTAGGTTCAGTGAAACGAAGCAGCGTCATTTAAACAGAGTTTCAGGAATTTACAGCCGTAGAAAACAAGACATATTTTTTGTGCAACATTTTTGCTACCCCCTCCTTTCATTTAAAGGGTTAATAACGAGCCATTCCTGGGTTTAGGGTGAACGCAGTCGCTCCAAAACGTTTAAAAAAAAACCAAACAAAAAAAACATTTACAGTGTGTCTTTCTGCTTATTGCGAATCCCATTAATTTTAAGTGGTGTTTTAATTTTCTTGCAGCTTGAGTCGGTTTCTTTCTGGGTTTTTTTTTTGGTTTGTTCATTATTTATTTACATGATTTTGTTATTTTGTTTTCTGTTTCCCTCTTGCCTTTTTTTTTTTTTCCTGTCTTTCATTTCTATTCATTCTTCTCATTGGAGGCAATGAGCCATCCAGCGGCAGGAATTCCCCACTCCCTTATCGACCAGACAGTCGCCCTCTAACACCAACTTACGCTCAGACCCCTAAACATTTCCATGTTCCAGGTAGGAGATGAAGTGTATGTCTCCGTGTCCTGTCCACGTAGAATGTAGCCACGTAATCTGTTGTGTGTTCATTGTCTGTTTATGTCCGGTTGGGGGGTTGACACTGATCTGACCGCTACGCTTGTGGGCTTCTCCTATTGTTTGCCTCTAAATCCTTGTCGCCCAGTTTTAAAGAGATATGATTACTTTTGTGGGGGGTCCAATTTCCTGTGCTATGGTGCTCTCTGACTTCCTATAAAGAGAGAATTAAAGGGACTCCATGTGAATGTTGAGGATAATGAACACAGCTATACGCCTCCATATGCAAATGTAAAAAAATAATTTGCATACCTAGCTGCAAAGTGATGTCATAAACATTTTTATAGATCATTTTTTATCATTTGTATTCACAGTACAAACACTGTTTTAGGATGACTGAGCCCCTTCAACCAAATGAAAAAACAAACATAGTGTAGTAGGTCACTTATAATAGATAGTGGGGTAAGCTTTGGATGAAATGTGCGAATTTTGATACAGTAACAAATGCTACCTGGCCTATGATGGCGGTAAACATGCTGTGTGGACAATGAATAGTATGACATGTGCTGGGAGAGGCTGTACAAATCCCGTATTAAATCTCGGTAAGCTGTGTGGGTTTGCACGTTACCATAGACTAAAATATGTCTGCACAGTCGTTTTATTACAACTCGACCTCACTGCAAGGTCATCGGATGGGTATATTGATACACGTCCTGTGATTTTGTTGTGTTGGAAAGCAGGGGAGGATGGGTAATGGGCATCAGTGATAATGCAGGGTTTGGGAATACGGATGCCCTGCATCATCACTAAGCGTGGGGAGCCGGAGCAGCACTTTCTCTTGCTGCCCCCGGCTCCCCGTGAAGCAGACGAAAGGGAGGAGAGAACAGAGGAGGGGGGGAAGAGAACATATATGGAGGAGGAGGGGTAGAGGGAGAACAGATAGAACAGAGGAGGAGGGGGGTAGAGAACAGAGGGGGAGAGAGAGAACAAATATGGGGGAGGAGGGGGAGAGAGAGAACAGATATGGGGGAGGTGGAGAGAGACAGACATGGCCAGGAAGAGGAAAGGGACAAACATGGGAAAGAAGAGACACATACATGGAGGGAGAAGAAAGAGACAGGCATGAGGAGGTAGTACAGAAACACCTGAAGGGCCACAGTTGGACAGAGTGGCCGGTAAAAAAAAAAAATGGCACCAGGCCGGTTGAGGCAATAGAATGGGTGGTATTTTTGGGGAAAAAAGATGGCAACCCTAGTTGGACACCTAGGCCCTAGTGTTTAGCACTTTCTGTATAATTGTTTAGTCTAGAAATCTCTGTACCTTATCTGCCGGTAAATCAGTCCCGCCTGACTATCTGTGTCTGTCTCTCTATCTCTGTGTCTGTCTATCATTCTCTGTACCTTATCTGTCAGTATATCTGTCTATCATTCTCTGTACCTTATCTGTCAGTATATCTGTCTATCAATCTCTGTACCTTATCTGTCAGTATATCTGTCTATCAATCTCTGTACCTTATCTGTCAGTATATCTGTCTATCAGTCTCTGTACCTTATCTGTCAGTATATCTGTCTATCAATCTCTGTACCTTATCTGTCAGTATATCTGTCTATCATTCACTGTACCTTATCTGTCAGTATATCTGTCTATCAATCTCTGTACCTTATCTGTCAGTATATCTGTCTATCAATCTATGTACCTTATCTGTCAATATATCTGTCTATCAATCTATGTACCTTATCTGTCAGTATATCTGTCTATCAATCTATGTACCTTATCTGTCAGTATATCTGTCTATCAATCTCTGTACCTTATCTGTCAGTATATCAGTCTATCAATCTCTGTACCTTATCTGTCAGTATATCTGTCTATCAGTCTCTGTACCTTATCTGTCAGTATATCTGTCTATCAATCTCTATACCTTATCTGTCAGTATATCTGTCTATCAATCTCTGTACCTTATCTGTCAGTATATCTGTCTATCAATCTCTGTACCTTATCTGTCAGTATATCTGTCTATCAGTCTCTGTACCTTATCTGTCAGTATATCTGTCTATCAATCTCTGTACCTTATCTGTCAGTATATCTGTCTATCAGTCTCTGTATCTTATCTGTCAGTATATCTGTCTATCAATCTCTATACCTTATCTGTCAGTATATCTGTCTATCAATCTCTATACCTTATCTGTCAGTATATCTGTCTATCAGTCTCTGTACCTTATCTGTCGGTATATCTGTCTATCAATCTCTGTACCTTATCTGTCAGTATATCTGTCTATCAATCTCTGTATCTTATCTGTCAGTATATCTGTCTATCAATCTCTGTACCTTATCTGTCAGTATATCTGTCTATCAATCTCTGCACCTTATCTGTCAGTATATCTGTCTATCAATCTCTGTATCTTATCTGTCAGTATATCTGTCTATCAATCTCTGCACCTTATCTGTCAGTATATCTGTCTATCAATCTCTGTACCTTATCTGTCAGTATATCTGTCTATCAGTCTCTGTACCTTATCTGTCAGTATATCTGTCTATCAATCTCTGTACCTTATCTGTCAGTATATCTGTCTATCAATCTCTGTACCTTATCTGTCAGTATATCTGTCTATCAATCTCTGTACCTTATCTGTCAGTATATCTGTCTATCAATCTCTGTACCTTATCTGTCAGTATATCTGTCTATCAATCTCTGTACCTTATCTGTCAGTATATCTGTCTATCAATCTCTGTATCTTATCTGTCAGTATATCTGTCTATCAATCTCTGTACCTTATCTGTCAGTATATCTGTCTATCAATCTCTGCACCTTATCTGTCATTATATCTGTCTATCAATCTCTGTACCTTATCTGTCAGTATATCTGTCTATCAGTCTCTGCACCTTATCTGTCAGTATATCTGTCTATCAGTCTCTGTACCTTATCTGTCAGTATATCTGTCTATCAATCTCTGTACCTTATCTGTCAGTATATCTGTCTATCAGTCTCTGTACCTTATCTGTCAGTATATCTGTCTATCAGTCTCTGTACCTTATCTGTCTATCAATCTCTGTACCTTATCTGTCAGTATATCTGTCTATCAATCTCTGTACCTTATCTGTCAGTATATCTGTCTATCAATCTCTATACATTATCTGTCAGTATATCTGTCTATCATTCTCTGTACCTTATCTGTCAGTATATCTGTCTATCAATCTCTGTACCTTATCTGTCAGTATATCTGTCTATCAATCTCTGTACCTTATCTGTCAGTATATCTGTCTATCAGTCTCTGTACCTTATCTGTCAGTATATCTGTCTATCAATCTCTGTACCTTATCTGTCAGTATATCTGTCTATCATTCACTGTACCTTATCTGTCAGTATATCTGTCTATCAATCTCTGTACCTTATCCGTCAGTATATCTGTCTATCAATCTCTGTAGCTTATCTGTCAGTATATCTGTCTATCAGTCTCTGTACCTTATCTGTCAGTATATCTGTCTATCAGTCTCTGTACCTTATCTGTCAGTATATCTGTCTATCAGTCTCTGCACCTTATCTGTCAGTATATCTGTCTATCAATCTCTGCACCTTATCTGTCAGTATATCTGTCTATCAATCTCTGTACCTTATCTGTCAGTATATCGGTCTATCAGTCTCTGTACCTTATCTGTCAGTATATCTGTCTATCAATCTCTGTACCTTATCTGTCAGTATATCTGTCTATCAATCTCTGTACCTTATCTGTCAGTATATCTGTCTATCAATCTCTGTACCTTATCTGTCAGTATATCTGTCTATCAGTCTCTGTACCTTATCTGTCAGTATATCTGTCTATCAATCTCTGTACCTTATCTGTCAGTATATCTGTCTATCAATCTCTGTACCTTATCTGTCGGTATATCTGTCTATCAATCTCTGTACCATATCTGTCAGTATATCTGTCTATCAATCTCTGTACCTTATCTGTCAGTATATCTGTCTATCAATCTCTGTACCTTATCTGTCAGTATATCTGTCTATCAATCTCTGTACCTTATCTGTCAGTATATCTGTCTATCAATCTCTGTACCTTATCTGTCAGTATATCTGTCTATCAATCTCTGTACCTTATCTGTCAGTATATCTGTCTATCAATCTCTGTACCTTATCTGCCGGTAAATCAGTCCCGCCTGACTCTATGTGTCTGTCTCTCTATCTCTGTGTCTTTCTATCATTCTCTGTACCTTTATATGTCAGTATATCTGTCCTGCCTGTATATCTGTGTCTGTCTATCTATCTCTGTGTCTGTCTATCATTCTCTGTACCTTATATGTCAGTATATCTGTCCTGCCTGTCTATCTGTGTCTGTCTATCTATCTCTGTGTCTGTCTATCTATCTCTGTGTCTGTCTATCTGTCTCTGTGTCTAACAGTCTATCATTCTCTGTGTCTATCTATCTCTGTGTCTGTCCATCTCTGTGTCTGTCCATCTCTGTCTCTCTCCATCTCTGTGTCTCTCCACCTCTGTGTCTCTCCACCTCTGTGTCTCTCCATCTCTGTGTCTCTCCATCTCTGTGTCTCTCCATCTCTGTGTCTCGCCATCTCTGTGTCTCGCCATCTCTGTGTCTCGCCATCTCTGTGTCTCTCCATCTCTGTGTCTCTCCATCTCTGTGTCTCTCCGTCTCCGTACCCATCATTCTCTGTAGTTTATATGTCAATATATCTTTCCTGCCTGTCTATTTGTGTCTGTCTCTGATGATAACAGGTGGGCTGATGAAATTGCAGATGGGCCACTAAATAGTTTTTGCCCCCCGGGCCAGAAGTTGCTGGTTCTCGTCTGTTAAAAAGTTAGCATAAAGACACTCTGCATACATGTCTTACATGGGAACCAGTCTCTCCTGCATCTGTAAGAAATAAACAAATAGGCTGCGGCATTGGAAGTGGGGTAAATTAATTAAGCATTGGTAGTGGGGTATATTCATTAAGCATTAGTAGTGGGATATATTCATTAAGCATTGGTAGTAGTGGGGTATATTCATTAAGCATTGGTAGTAGTGGGGTATATTCATTAAGCATTGGTAGTAGTGGGGTATATTCATTAAGCATTGGTAGTAGTGGGGTATATTCATTAAGCATTAGTAGTGGGGTATATTCATTAAGCATTGCTAGTAGTGGGGTATATTTATTAAGCATTAGTAGTGGGGTATATTCATTAAGCATTGGTAGTGGGGTAAATTCATTAAGCATTGCTAGTAGTGGGGTATATTCATTAAGCATTGCTAGTAGTGGGGTATATTCATTAAGCATTGCTAGTAGTGGGGTATATTCATTAATCATTGTAGTGGGGTATATTCATTAAGCATTGCTAGTAGTGGGGTATATTCATTAAGCATTGGTAGTGGGGTATATTCATTAAGCATTGCTAGTAGTGGGGTATATTCATTAAGCATTGTAGTGGGGTATATTCATTAAGCATTGCTAGTAGTGGGGTATATTCATTAAGCATTGGTAGTGGGGTATATTCATTAAGCATTGCTAATAGTGGGATATATTCATTAAGCATTGCTAATAGTGGGATATATTCATTAAGCATTGCTAGTAGAGGGGTATATTCATTAAGCATTGCTAGTAGTGGGGTATATTCATTAAGCATTGAAGTGGGGTATATTCATTAAGCATTGAAGTGGGGTATATTCATTAAGCATTGAAGTGGGGTATATTCATTAAGCATTGCTAGTAGTGGGGTAGAATCATTAAGCATTGAAGTGGGGTATATTCATTAAGCATTGCTAGTAGTGGGGTATATTCATTAAGCATTGAAGTGGGGTATATTCATTAAGCATTGAAGTGGGGTATATTCATTAAGCATTGAAGTGGGGTATATTCATTAAGCATTGCTAGTAGTGGGGTATATTCATTAAGCATTGCTAGTAGTGGGGTATATTCATTAAGCATTGTAGTGAGATATATTCATTAAGCATTGCTAGTAGTGGGGTATATTCATTAAGCATTGTAGTGAGATATATTCATTAAGCATTGCTAGTAGTGGGGTATATTCATTAAGCATTGCTAGTAGTGGGGTATATTCATTAAGCATTGCTAGTAGTGGGGTATATTCATTAAGCATTGTAGTGGGGTATATTCATTAAGCATTGGTAGTGGGGTATATTCATTAAGCATTGTAGTGGGGTATATTCATTAAGCATTGAAGTGGGGTATATTCATTAAGCATTGAAGTGGGGTATATTCATTAAGCATTGCTAGTAGTGGGCTATATTCATTAAGCATTGAAGTGGGGTATATTCATTAAGCATTGCTAGTAGTGGGGTATATTCATTAAGCATTGCTAGTAGTGGGGTATATTCATTAAGCATTGAAGTGGGGTATATTCATTAAGCATTGCTAGTAGTGGGGTATATTCATTAAGCATTGCTAGTAGTGGGGTATATTCATTAAGCATTGAAGTGGGGTATATTCATTAAGCATTGTTAGTAGTGGGGTATATTCATTAAGCATTGAAGTGGGGTATATTCATTAAGCATTGCTAGTAGTGGGGTATATTCATTAAGCATTGCTAGTAGTGGGGTATATTCATTAAGCATTGCTAGTAGTGGGGTATATTCATTAAGCATTGAAGTGGGGTATATTCATTAAGCATTGCTAGTAGTGGGGTATATTCATTAAGCATTGCTAGTAGTGGGGTATATTCATTAAGCATTGCTAGTAGTGGGGTATATTCATTAAGCATTGAAGTGGGGTATATTCATTAAGCATTGCTAGTAGTGGGGTATATTCATTAAGCATTGAAGTGGGGTATATTCATTAAGCATTGAAGTGGGGTATATTCATTAAGCATTGCTAGTAGTGGGGTAGAATCATTAAGCATTGAAGTGGGGTATATTCATTAAGCATTGCTAGTAGTGGGGTATATTCATTAAGCATTGCTAGTAGTGGGGTATATTCATTAAGCATTGCTAGTAGTGGGGTATATTCATTAAGCATTGAAGTGGGGTATATTCATTAAGCATTGCTAGTAGTGGGGTATATTCATTAAGCATTGAAGTGGGGTATATTCATTAAGCATTGAAGTGGGGTATATTCATTAAGCATTGCTAGTAGTGGGGTAGAATCATTAAGCATTGAAGTGGGGTATATTCATTAAGCATTGCTAGTAGTGGGGTATATTCATTAAGCATTGCTAGTAGTGGGGTATATTCATTAAGCATTGTAGTGAGATATATTCATTAAGCATTGCTAGTAGTGGGGTATATTCATTAAGCATTGCTAGTAGTGGGGTATATTCATTAAGCATTGTAGTGGGGTATATTCATTAAGCATTGTAGTGGGGTATATTCAAGGATTGAATATATTTATTTTCATTTATTGTAGGACAGACCGCATCTCTCACGGTGAGGGAGTACTGGGTGTGTTGTGCAGGGTAGTTCTGTCCCAGAGGCAGTGGAGTTTGTAGAGGGGTGGGCTGGATATTATAAGGGTATTATAAGGTGGGATAAATCTCTGTAGGAGAGAGTGTTGCAAGTTGTCACTAGCGAGGCGCCACCTTGTGGATGAAGTCTGCATCTGGAAGAGAGACGCAGATTTACTTACTCAATGCATTGATTATTTGAATCAATATCTACTAACATATCCCAGAAACCTGGCACTTTTCTCCTGTAAAAAGAAATATGCTTCTTAGCAGCTACTTAGAGGCTCTGTCCCCTTAACACTATTTATAGTGGGAATAAAGAGCATCACAATGTATTAATACTTTCTGATCACAGAACTGAAGACAAAGGCATAGCAGATGGGATAAATGAGCTTGAAACGCGTCGGTGCAGTTTAGAGAGTCATAATGTTACACCAAATATGGAAAAATAGCACAGATTTGGGTTTCATCATGTATTTTTCTCTTAATCTATAGATTGTTTTGGCCATTTTGGCGCAGTGCCTACTTTGGAGAGCATTTGTAACGGTGACAGGTGCATTAATGGTGCTGACTAGTGGCGCAATCTTTCTCTCCGTGGGCCAATATAAAACGACAACTCCCATTATATTATTAACCCATTAAAGGACAACTGTCTGCAAAAAAATATACATTTAATTAAAAGATTGCATCAAGTGTAAATATTGTAAATTAGCCCTGTCCGCTTGTGCTGCTCTATCAGGGGGGCGGACATGTTGTTTAGAATCTTGGGTCAGATGAAGTAAAACCTTTCTGACACTATGGGGGTCATGTACTAAACAAGTGCAGTGGGGGAAAAAGTAGGTAAAACATCAGTAAGGAGCAATTTGCGACTATTTGTAACATTCTTCGCTTTTTTCCCTCTGATTTGCGCCTCTTCCGTTTATTTTTATTTAGCGTGCATTTTTCCGTCAGCGCTAATAAATTGCGATTATATTTGCGCACGCTAAAGAGCTTTGTGAATTCTTATTTGCGTGTGAAAATTACACCAGCTTTTAGCGAGCGCTATCAAAAGAGGTCGAAAAAATATTCCTAAAATTGCCCGTTTTTATTCGCAATTTGCTCGTATGTACTATTTGAGTTTTACATGTTTAGTACATTGCAATAAGAGCAAAGCGCAAAAATAGTTTTGCACATAAAATATATTTGCGTTTTTTTAGTACATGGCCCTCCAAATGTCAGCCCCCTGGTAGAGCTGTACAGAGCAGCTCAATATATAGGTGCTTTATTTGTATCCATTCATTAAAGAATTTCTATTTATAATGACCACACTTGATACAACCTTTCAATTAAGAATAATGTCATATTTTTTTCACGACAGTGGTCCTTTAAGAACACATGACGTATGTACACAAGAGGCGTGGCCAATTTAAAAAAAAAATCATATTAAATACTGTATATAAGAATAAATATGGAATCAAAAGAAAGCCATACATTACCCTTATAGAAACAGGATATAACTTCTATGAGTACAATAAATTGGAGAGTAATTAAGTAATGCTTGTCCCATAAAGGGTTAATATAATCCCATATTAATTGCGCGTGGGCCTCTATTATAAACCCCCGTGTTCTACGTTCCCATTGTAAGCACTGTTTTGTTGGCAGAGCCTTGTTTACCTCTTTATAATTTAGTTTGTTTGCCACGGTCGCCATCTTTTTTTCTAGTTCAGAATGTTGAAGAATCCAGACCCAGGATCTGGTGCCCTGGAATGTGTTTTAATGTATAGCGCACCCTAATGTATAGTGCACCCTAATGTATAGCGCACCCTAATGTATAGCGCACCCTAATGTATAGCGCACCCTTATGTATAGCGCACCCTATGTTATGTTACTGTAGTCGCCTGTTACTAATTAGTGATACATATTGTAGAGGTTCATTCAGTGGGGGGGCGATGTGCTAAGGCTAGGAAGATCAGATGTCCCCTTCAAGGGAGAGCGATGCCAGTTAGGTAATTGGTACTTAAAGGGACTTTATCGCCTTAACATTGCTTATATAGGGGAATTTGTACATTGTGTCAGCAGAGCAAGTGCATTAATTATAGGACAACTGTAGCAACAAAATAACTTGTATTTAATTAAAATATTGCATCAAGTGTAGGCATTTTACATAGCAATGCTTTAATGAAAGAATACAAATAATGTACTTTATTGAGCCCTATTTGCTTCATATAGCTGTAACAGGGGGCGGACATGTTATTTAGAAACTTGGGACAGATCTTCATTCGCCTGGTTAATGCTGATCTGACCCAACATTCTATAGAACATGTCTGCCCCCTGTTAGAGTTATATGAAGCACTGAGGGCTCAGTAAGGTGCTTTATTTGTATTATTCCATTAAAGCAGTTCTATCGTCTACACTTGTGCTTTAGATGGGTCTGTGGTGTCCCCTGTTTATGACATCACCAATGGTTTTCTATGCAAATTAACTACTTTCAGTGGGAAATAGGTGATTTACAAATGAAGTCGCAAGATGATGTCACCACAGACACATTTTTCTCTTAATTGACACACTTGCATGCACTGCTGCTAGGACAATGTACAGATCACGTGTGAAAGTTGTGTATTTTCTACATTCAGGTATACACTATTTTTAGGTGACTGGAAACCCTTTAATATACTTAGATTTGGGTTTCTGTGTAGGGAACTTCTTGTAAGCAAAAGAGAAAATCTGGGTCGTCTTGGCCGAGATGTGATCTCTTTCACATCAGGTAAAGGACCGTTTATGATCTTTGTTATTCCAAAGGATGGGGAAAAAGCAAGAAACTTCCTGCACTTTACGGAACCCAACTTATCACGTCTTAGTAAATCTCCCCAGCAGTAATATGATGAGTCGTAAGTCTCTGCCGCTTCACTCCAGTGATGGTGTAATGCCGACTTCACTGTCTGTCGTTTCTCATTCATCTTCACACTCTTCTCTTTTGTCGATCATTGTCTTGTCTATTTTTCATGCCGATTTTCTGAATTTTACTAACGAGACTGTGTTTTGTGTTTTTTTATTCCACAGACCAAGGCATAAACATGTACAGGAAACCTCCCATCTACAAGCAGCACGGTAAATCAGTCTCTCCACAGTAATGCCGAATCTAACCACTGTCTGTCCTCCCACCTCTGCTCTGTTACTCAGCTGCGATGCATGTGCACTCTTGTACAATCCTCAATTAGCAAGGGGCCACAAGGTCCAGGGGGGAAGGGGCATCTGCGGACTCAAGATCTTCGCACCCCTCAGCTGTCCTGGATAAGGCAAAGGCTTGCATGTCCCTGCTTTTTATCACAGGGTTCTAGACTAACAAAAGGGCTAACTGGTTCCATCTCCTTTGCATTTAAGCTGCTCTTTGTCCCTCCCCCGAGGAATCACTGGAGTATTGAGTTATAACCAGGTATAAGCACCATCACTATTCGTGGTCGGCATTTGCCAGGGACACGTTGTCCGTCCTTGGTAATAACACAGCTTTTTCTAATTTGGAAGAGGTAATTTGTAACCCTGTACACTGGCTGTGTAACAACAACTCCCATCCTACTAAGCCACTCCCTAGGAGTTACAGACTAGCAAGAACTATTAAAGCTCAGAGCAGTCTATTCACTAAATATTGAGCTGTAGTCAACAAACAAAAAAATCAGGCTTTAAAAGGGGCTCTGCTTATCCCCCGAATCACGCGTGCACGCCCAGTCTGTTGCACACCTAGTCAGTTGCTCACAAGATCCGTTCAGCTAGCGGGGGTCTTCACAGATAAAATGCCCCTCTATTCATGCACGAGACCATCGAATGCCCATTTGTGTTGTTTCATTTTCATGTGTACGTTTTCCTGTCTTTTTTTGTGTCTTGTTGTATGTCCTCCCTTAACATGTGAACATTTAACCCATGACACCTCCACATGACTCTCAGTAAGTACTGTTTGAAGTCACGCTACCGTAAACCTAAAATATTGCCTCCAGGCACATTGTTTCCCAGGCACATTGTTTCCAAGGACATTGTTTCCCAGGCACATTGTTTCCCAGGAACATTGCTTCCCAGGCACATTGCTTCCCAGGCACATTGCTTCCCAGGCACATTGCTTCCCAGGCACATTGCTTCCCAGTCACATTGCTTTCCAGGCACATTGCTTTCCAGGCACATTGTTTCCCAGGCACATTGTTTCCCAGGCACATTGTTTCCCAGGCACATTGCTTCCCAGGCACATTGCTTCCCAGGCACATTGCTTCCCAGTCACATTGCTTTCCAGACACATTGCTTTCCAGACACATTGCTTTCCAGACACATTGTTTCCAAGGACATTGTTTCCCAGGCACATTGCTTCCAGGAACATTGCTTTCCAGACACATTGCTTCCCAGGCACATTGCTTCCAGGAACATTGCTTTCCAGACACATTGCTTCCCAGGCACATTGCTTCCCAGGCACATTTCTTCCCAGGCACATTGCTTCCCAGGCACATTGCTTCCCAGGCACATTGCTTCCCAGGCACATTGCTCGGGCTGTGAAACCTTCCTGCAGATAGCTGCTCATGTCCTTCCTCACTTAATGCTTTCATGTTTCACCACGAGAGAGCAGTGTGTAGTTTAAAACATATCTCAAAAGAACATTAAATGTTGTTTAACCCTTGATTCCTTGAAGGAAGCAAGAGTTAAACAATACATGTCCCGCTACAATTAAGTAAATTCGACGTGTATCTTAATAGACACACGCGGGTTTACTAACTGCTGTGTCTCTCAATGCGAGACACAGCAGTTCCTGGTTGTCGCGTGCTGACAAACGTCGGCACACGCACAGCCAACCAGAGCCAATCTGACCCTCGTATTTTGCATGGAATCAGCAGGGGGGACCTAGTTAAGGTCCCCCCTGCTGATCCCATGCAAAAACAAGGGTCTCTCGCTGCGCTAGCAGAGAGACAGTCACCGACAAGATGGTTGCGTGTTTCCTACGGAAACATGGCCGCTGTCGGTCAGAGGATAAACTGGCGTGTACTATCAAATGTACACACCAGTTCATCCTCACACTAGGGACAACTAACTTTTCACTTGTGCAAGTGAAAAATAACATGTAGTGTCCCTTTAATGCCAAGCTAGCTACACTCCGATCTTTTCTTCACACCCTGCTTGGTATCTCCCCTTCCTGCTCTCTACCGCATGAGTCTTTCACCTTTACAGGTTTCTACTGTGGTGGAAAATGCATGCCCTCTAACTAACTGGATTGGTCAATATTAATGATGCTCTGGGTCCCTGTGCATCAGGAAAAGGTGTTCTCATTAGGAAATCATCAGTATGGTAGGGTATCTGGGACAGCTAATTGGGATTATACTGTGCTCTGTCCTGTAGAACATTCCTAAATAGATACTTTATGGGTTTCTGGAATCCATTATCACTCATAATAAATAATAAATGGGCCTCGCTAGGGTAATAAATGGGCCCCACTAGGGTAATAAATGGGCCCCGCTAGGGTAATAAATGGGCCCCACTAGGGTAATAAATGGGCCTTACTAGGGTAATAAATGGGCCCCACTAGGGCAATTAATGGGCCCCGCTAGGGTAATAAATGGGCCTTACTAGAGTAATAAATGGGCCCTGCTAGGGTAATAAATGGGCCCAAGTAAATATGGCTAAACCTCCTTATTATAAAAAAAATCTATGACCTGTCCCCTAAATATTGGCTCTAAAAGGAATGTACGAGTTGAGAAATAAAAAGTAATAAATAGATATTGAAGCCGATACTTTGAACATAACTTTTCGACTTACGTTGAGCTCCATTTGTTTTTGCAGTGCTCACTTTGTCAGTGTACATTTTGCAGGTTTTCCCCTGGGAACTTATCCTTGGCATCTCCTTAAAATAGGAATACCCAGAATCCCTCGGGAGCTAATCATGCTCGGTTCTGAGCTGTTTGATCAGGCTGAAACTTGCTATTTTATTAATACATATTTGCATATAAGAGAGAAAAAAAATAGGCCATGCTTAAAGCAACATGCTCTAGCATACACAAAAAAATGAGGTTACTGTATTATAACTTAACCGAGGTATTATATTGTGACTTAACTGTTCTTATAGGAAAACAATCCGATCAGAAAATGAATTAGTAATTTTTTTTTTCTAATTTCAGACAGAAACACTCAAGTAATTACAGCCTGCCCCACTAGTAATCGCTAATCCTAGTCACTGCCCTGTGCTTCTATGTAAAATATACTTCAATTGTATGCTGCAGGGATATATTTTGATAAGTATAGGTAGAAAATTCTCTTTTGCCTTGTCCACAGGTGAGTTCCCCAGATTTGTGAATTGTCTCACCTGCATTCTGGGAAGATATTCCTTAATTTTACTAGCAAACGTTTTCTAAATTGATTTTTAATACACTGATTCTGTGTATGTAAAAATGCTATGTACACATGGGTATCTAAAGGTATTTTACTTATGGGGTGACAGTGTTTGACCCCTTTTTTCCTGATGCACAAGTACCTTTTTTTTTGCATAATTTGAAATTATTTGGATGAAACCCTAACTTCTCCTGCATTACAAAGGTTGTGGGCACAACCCAATCCAACTGATGACTTAATTACAACCTGATTCCATCCAGATCCGGCCACCTTAGCAGCGATGGCCAACAAATCTGAGGATATCATCAAGTCCTCCAAGTTCCCTGCCGCGCACGCCCCGGCACCCAACGAAGTCCCAAAGATTGAGACAGACTACTGGCCAGGCCCTCCGTCCCTTGCTGCCATAGGTATGCCAAAAAAAAATAAAAAATCACCAGAGTTTACAGAAATGCTCGTAATATCTGGTGGAACATAGATCATACAGCCTAAGATGCGGGAACCCTCAATGAGATGTGGAAGCAAAGGTGATTTCTTAATGCTGGGATTTTTATAAGACCGTACCAGAGTGCCAAAGACATTTTTTTTACACTAGGTCCAAAAAGTAATTTTGTAATTTTGTAACATCTACATTCAAAAATTCCAAATAGGACATAAGGTAATAAACCCTTTATTCAACAAAAATCTTATGAATGGAACCGAACAACAGTCATCTTGGGCTGTTCCAGGTGAGGTTAATCGTCACGTTCATTGACAGCTGAGCCATTATACAATCTTAAAGGTAGAATAAAATATGGAAAAATACATTATCATTAAAATAGTGTTTGGCATTGCTTGTCAAGGCCCCTGATGGCAGTTATTCTCTCCCAGTGTTCGCATCACTGGCCATGTTTATTAGCAACAAACTATAGCATTTTTTTGGGAGCAAGTTTCTGAATGTGACGCAATCGCCTTAGAAACCAACCGAATGTTAGCACTGATTATGATAGGTGGGGATATTGCAGTTATTCAGTGACTTACTACTCTAGGTACTACTGTGGGCAGGAGTAGCTGGGACTGGCCACCAAGTGGGCAGGACTGGCCTTAAACGGTGGGGGAGAGTAAAACCTCACTTCCCTGCTCTGGAGGTCCAGTAATTATAATTTTGGTATCCAAACCCTTACCACAGATACTGATTTACCCTTCCGAAATGTTCAGCGCTAAGTCTTTGAGGCGTTTGTGAATCCTGTTGTACCCAAAGGGTTAAATCATCTCCATATCATTTCAACTTTTATTTTTTACTTTTCGTTTTTTCCCCCCTCCCATACAATGATTTTATCTGTGACCCCCAATCACTGTCTTTCATTATGTCTTCATCTTGCAGGGGACAATGAGGTATGCTTTCAAAGTAATGTGAATTACACAGCTTGCTCTTTGTTTTAGAGCAGATGGCCAATTTCTGCTAGTTTCATCTTGGCTGAGATGGTGTGAAAGAAACCTCACAGCGAATAGGAACTCCTATACGAGTGCTCCTTTTAAGTGACTGTATAACATAAACATAATTTATACTTGGAATGTAAAGAATACAAAAATATTGAAAATGATCTATACATTGTGTTAGCAAAACTGCCAGCAAATGCCTAAATTAGGAGAAAAATGGGTTTTAAATGCATCTGTGGAGTCTCCTACTTATGACATCACCTGTGGCACGGTATGCAAATGAAGTGCTTTTCAGTGGGAAATGTGTAATTTGCATACTGTGCCCCCAGGTGATGTCATAAGCTGGAGACTCCCCAGATACATTTAAAACACATTTTTCTCCTAATTTAGCCATTTGCTGGCAGTTTTGCTAACACAATGTATAGATCATTTTCAGTATTTTTTTTATTCTCTACAATCACAGTATACGCAATGTTTAGGTGATACAGTCCCTTTAAGAAGAAAAAACTTTTCCCATTGTCAGGAGATCAGTTGCTCCAGAACTAATAAAATAAAAAGGAATGACTTTTACTATCGGTGATTCCTATCAATGCCATAACTCAAATAGTAATTCAGTAATTTAACATTCATTTTTCTGATGTTAAGTTTGAAACGGTAGGAGAATACTTATCATACATGCCAGATATCAAGAGTGCTGCTCACCTACACTGATTCATTCAACCTTACTGACAGAGACAGTATCCAACAGAAATGTGAGACCAGGTGATGGAGTCAAGGAAGTCAGTCACCTCTTGGGAACAAGATCAGTCCATCTTAAAGAGTTAGGCAATAGAATTGGAACCCATGGCGCCATTTAAATAGGCTCCAAGATTCCAGAAAATATTACTTTGCTAAGTGACTGGTGGATGTATGGAACTGCCTTCCGGCAGAGGTGGCAGATTATCAGTGCAGTGTAGGTTGTATGGAATAAATTATACATTTCTGTGTAAGTAGATCCTATATATGGGGTAACAGGCCCTTGTTAATAGGGTTGCCACCCAGCCGGTATTTTACCGGCAGGCCGGTAAAAAATTGGCTTGATGCCAATGTTGTGTCTATGGAGGCACCAGCAAGGCCAGTATTTTTTTTTTGTAGAAAAGGTGGCAACCCTACTTGTTAAATAGATCAAGGCAGAAATAATTTGATTTGATTTTATTTTCCCCTGTAATCAGGGTCTGACACCAGGAGGCGGTCCAGCGGGCGAGATGAGGAGGACGAAGAGTTACAGAGGCGCCGACAACTCCAGGAAGAGCAGCTGATGAAGGTAAGACATTGGTTAGTAGTGATTATATTTTATGGTTCGTTTTTGTTTATCAGCCTTGTTTAGTCTGACAAAGTGTTGGATTTTTGTTTTGAACCAGTTCATGCACAGGGCCCGTTATTAGAGACCTGGACAGAAGCTGTGCCTTCCATCTACAATACATAGTGTGGTCTACAATACATAGTAATATAGTAATTTAGGTTGAAAAAAGACTTCGGCCCTCCAAGTTCAACCCTTCTACCCATCATTCCTGCTTTTGATCCAAAAGAAGGCAAAAACCTACGGAAGCTATTTCGAATTTTGCCACTTTGGGGCAATCAGATTTCTCCTTGGATCGAGAAGCTCTATTGTTAATGCGTATTCTATTAATAATAGCCCTGTTTGTCGTGCTTTTCTAAAAAAAAAAAAAGCATCCAGACCATTTTTTAATGCATCTATTGTATTTGATAGCACCACCTCTCTTGGCAGCGAGTTCCATAACTTTATTGTCCTTACAGTACTAACCTATCTCTCTTGTGTTCTGTTCAGCTCAATTCAGGTCTGGGGCAGCTCATACTGAAAGAAGAAATGGAAAAGGAGAACAGAGAGAGGTCAAATTCTGCATGCCGATACGACTCCCCACTACTCTCATGTAAGATGGAAGGGGTTCTGCTGTTAACCCTTTGCCAGTCAACAATAAGCTCTCTGTAGCAGCAGTATGCAAATTCTGTTACAAAAGTTGGGTTACCCCCAGGGGCGGAAGATTAGCATTGCACCCCGGCACTATCCCTTTAAGGTGGTCCATGACAGACACTCTGTCCAGCTTCACTGCCACAGTTAGCCATATTTGCCTAAAGGGGGCGCCAGGCTTTTTTTTTTCACCGGGGCCCTTAACAGTCTGATATCCACATGAATACTTTAAGGGGAGACCGCTCTGCGAAATGTATATTGCAGGAGTGTAGTATAACCGGTGGTCCCATTATGGGTAGTTATGGCTATCCTTGGTACTCTAGATATTTGGGCACTGCATATCTACATGATGCTCATCTGTAGTGCCAAGGTTAGCCCTCACTGCTCCCAGAGAGTGTGTTCTGTCTCACCAGTCAAGCAATTGAACATTTGCCACAGACCTAACAAATAGATATTTTGTGAACTTCCTGAGCCCCACCATCCAAAAGGTCAATGGACTGTCAATGAGATGGCATTTCTCAACCCAAGTGGTTGGACTATTCCTGTTAGGGTTGGACAATTGCCTCCTCTTCTATAGTGATTGGCTTCCATCCCATAATGAAATCTGTACCCTCTTGTGCCTTTTTGCAGCTCTGAACTCTGATGCTTCCAAAACCTCTTCCCTCCCAGGCTATGGAAGAAATGGTCTGCATCGGGTATGTACAGAAAGATGCATAGATGAATGTGCCTGGTAATGTATAACATGGTCTGCTCAGCTAGCTACGATTTTCCAGCGTGTCACTGTCACCAAAGTGGTCTTGAGTTTGGCTGCCGATACAGTAGCCTCGGTCCTCCCCATAGACTTTGGCTTATTTCCGTGCCATTTAGGGAGGACCTCGGCTTTTACGGCGATAGGACTTTGGCTTTTGTGAAAATAACTAGTGTTGAGCGAACCCGAACCGCACTGTTCAGGTTCGTACCGAACTTTACGGTTTTTGGACCCCGGACCCGAACACGGACATTTCACTGTATGTCCGTGTTGGGGTTCGGCGATTACATTGTATGTAATGCTATTGGCTTTCTATAAACAGAAATAGAGTCCCCATTCATAAGAAATTCTTATCAATGGGGACTCTATTTCAGTTTATAGAAAGCCAATAGTATTACATGTATTCCATAAGCCGAAAGTCTATAAACCGAAAGACATTCAGGTTATAGACTTTCGGTTTATAGAATAGCAATAGCATTACATGTATTCTATAAACCGAAAGTCTATAAACCGAATGTCGTTTGGTTTATAGACTTTCGGCTTATGGAATACATGTAATTCTATTGACTTTCTATGAACCGAAATAGAGTCCCCATTCATACGAATAGGTCAATTGACCTATTGGTATGAATGGGGACTCTATTTCGGTTTATAGAAAGCCAATAGTATTACATGTATTCCATAAGCCGAAAGTCTATAAACTTAGCATTACATGGCTATTGGCTTTCTATAAACCGAAATAGAGTCCCCATTCATACCAATAGGTCAATTGACCTATTCGTATGAATGGGGACACTCACCCACATTTTACTTCATTTTGCAGCCCTCTATCCCTTTCCAGGACTTTTTTAGAGGCATTTTAGTGGCCAAGAGTTCGGGTCCCCATTGACCTCAATGGACTTTTTTCCGAAGTTCGGCCGAACCCGAACATCCAGGTGTCCGCTCAACTCTAAAAATAACCAACATTCTCTCAAAATGGGCGAACTTAAATAAATTAAAAATAAAATGTAAATATCCACTGGATTTTTGGGGACCGAGCCCCCGAACTGAATGCTGCCGATTTTGTGCCAAAGTCGGCTATATTGGGTAGCCGAGATTGGGCCATATCGACTTTATAATACAATTAAAGTATGCTTATTTCACCCTCTTTGCTCTGTACAACCCGAGCACTCAGGGGGCAGACATGTTGTGTAGACATCTTGGGTTTGATCTGCAGTCACGGTGGGTCAGGTGAAGGAAGATCTGACCCAAGAGTGTGAGTTTTTATGTAAATAGGGAAGATGAAAAAGAAGAGATTATTTGACCACTTGCAGCATAATTGACTGCACTGTGTATTACTTAAGGCAATAATAGGCAGCTTTAAGCACTATGGCTTCTGTTGGCCAGCATGCTTGCCCCTTTACTGAGCCTCATTGGCTCAGTAGTCAACAGAGGGATCGATTTAAAAAAATGAGTTGAGTATGTAACATCCTTTCCCATTCTTTCCTTACCTAGCCGGTGTCCACAGACTTTGCCCAGTACGACAGCTTTGGGGATATAAGCGGTGGAGTCCGAGGTAAGATCAGTTGACTTTTCCAGTATAAATATTTACATTCATGTGTCCGCATGGAATAGCTGTGTCTGTGTTCCAGACCTCATACAGAGAGTCTAAGCAGCAGGAAATGCTTGGTTATATAGGGAGAGGTATTAGCAGTAGGAAGAGGGAAGTGCTCATGCCATTGTACAGAGCACTGGTGAGACCTCACTTGGAGTATTGTACGCAGTACTGGAGACCGTATCTCCAGAAGGATATTGATACTTTGGAGAGAGTTCAGAGAAGGGCTACTAAACTGGTTCATGGGTTGAAGGATAAAACTTACCAGGAAAGGTTAAAGCATCTTAACATGTATAGCTTGGAGGAAAGACGTAACAGGGGGGATATTATAGAAACATTTATATACATAAAGGGAATCAACACAGTAAAGGAAGAGAGTATATTTAAAAGAAGAAAAACTACCACAACTAGAGGACATCGTCTTAAATTAGAGGGGCAACGATTTAAAAGTAATATCAGGAAGTATTACTTTACTGAGAGGGTAGTGGATGTATGGAATAGCCTTCCAGCAGAAGTGGTAGAGGTAAACACAGTGAAGGAGTTTAAGCATGCATGGGGTAGACACAAGGCTATCCTAGCTATAAGACTGGGAATGGGGGACTAATAATAGTATTCAAAAAAATTGGGCAGACTAGATGGACCGAATGGTTCTTATCTGCCGACAAATTCTATGTTTCTAATATTACTTTTTCTCACCTCTTTTTTTCAGATTACCAGGTAAGTTTATTTTAATATTTTCTTCATACTCCTCTTGCTATGGAGCCATATGGGTCTGTGAGTCAAAGCGCTATAGCCACATTTCCATCAACCCCTGTGATTTCACTTTTTATCTATACATGTGTTAGGAATTATTATGAGACCCTATTTCTCCAACCAACAAAGATACACCACATTGAACTTACCTCTTTGAGGATGGATTACCAGTAGCTAAACCATTCTGATAAGGACTAATTGTAAATATATACATCAGTTTATTTATTAAAGCGGTAGTAACCCCAAAAATATATTTTTAATACAGGATGAGTATCCCTTATCCAAAATGCTTGGGACAGGCAGTATTTCGGAAAATGGATATTTTCGGTTAACGGATAATTTTGGCAGCACCAGCCCTTTAATGTTCTACATCACCTAAATCCAATGTGAGCAACTTGCTCCCACTGGATAAAGGTCATGTAGAACATTTATAGGGGTGGAGCTGATAAAAGTACCTGCTCTAAGGTTCTGCTGAAATGGTCTGTAGCGACAATCTCTCCCTTCCGTCGCAGACAGTGAGACAGAAACAAGATGTTGGCACTGTAGTAGAAGAAGGAGCATAGAACATGCTGAAGATTTATAGGCAAGCTGTGTGTTCCAGCACAATACACCAGGATTAAAGTGTAATATAAAAAATAATTATAAGTTTACATATGTAATATAAGTCTTGGGTAGGTTTTTATCCTTTTTGTACTTGGATAAACGTAATCTTTAACAATTGTAAACAAATCAAACTTTTCTGGCCAGGGATCACACTCTCAGTGTAGTTTAGGTAGGAGCTGTGCAACCTCCAGTCAGGTGGTGTTAAAATAACCCCCATTATATGCGGTTCTGTGTGATAACTCTGGTAAGTATTATCTGCAGGTCACATGATGTCAGTCCACCAATACAAGGACATTGCTTGCTGTGTTCCCTTTCCCAAAGCAGTTAGTGCTAACTATGGCTTCCTATGCGTAGACTTGTCTTCTCCCCATCACACCTTAGAGCTGCATGTCTAACTCGCCCCTTGATTTAGTTTCACCAACAACGCTAGCGTTCCTTTCCCTGCTTCCTGTGTAACTAGCGCTTCTCTAAATGTTTTTCCACGTAGTCACTACCAGATGGCCATGTTCCTGCAATGAGAATGGATAGGGGAGTGTCTATGCCTAACATGTTGGAGCCAAAGGCAAGTGTCCTTCATATGGTAATGTGGGGGCAAGAGGTGGTGCTGACATGGGCAAGAGGTGATGATGACATGGGAAAGAAGTGATGATGACATGGGCAAGAGGGGATGCTGACATGGGCAAGAGGTGGAACTGACATGGGCAAGAGGTGGTGCTGACATGGGCAAGAGGTGGTGCTGACATGGGCAAGAGGTGGTGCTGACATGGGCAAGAGGTGATGATGACATGGGAAAGAAGTGATGATGACATGGGCAAGAGGGGATGCTGACATGGGCAAGAGGTGGGGCTGTCATGGGCAAGAGGTGATGCTGTCATGGGCAAGAGGTGGGGCTGTCATGGGCAAGAAGCGGAGCTGTCATGGGCAAGAAGCGGAGCTGTCATGGGCAAGAGGTGGGGTTGTCATGGGCAAGAGGTGGTGCTGACATGGGCAAGATGTGGAACTGACATGGGAAAGTGGTGGTGCTGACCCGTACACCCATGTCAACTATTTAGGGTTCTGTTCACTTAACACAGAGATGAAGCTGTCAGTGATTATTTGGGTGTGAATTTGGCAACAGTCCCCCTCCCCCCCAGATTAATTGGCCTATCTTATCCAGCCATGTTTAATGTTAAGCCCATGAAGAGCTGCTGGGTCCAATGGAACCTACCGCGGAGTCCCTATTGATTTAAGCTCTAAAACCTAAACCAATGTAGATTTTACTGGTTCTCGGCCTGGCAGCTCTTCGAGAGAGAGTCTGACTTTTGGTCTACGTATATGTTTCATTTTAAAGAAAAAAGGTCTGGATTTGACCAACGTGATCTGAACACAAGGTTTCCCTGCTGTAAAGTCACTGGGGAGTGTCACCCAAAAGCACAATATATGTCACAAAATGGCGGCGCCCAGTCACACTTGTTTACTTACATATTGTATTAAATACAGTCACATGACAAAAGACATATCAAAAATCAGCAATAAAAAAAACTAAAACCTTTTGATTTTTTGGTGGGAGAGTCCCTTTAAGACACTTTACTGCGCCACACAAGTAACAATCCACATATTTGTCTTTGGAGACAGTGTACTGTAATTATGTATTTCCGTAGACAGAATGGCTCTGGCTGCCATGTCTATAATAAGAGGAGCGTGCAGTGTTTGACTGTCTACTCAGAGCCAGTAATGCTAAACAAATCTACAACAAGTTTGTCAGTTTGCTATTAAAGGAACTTCTTCATCTAAAACAAAATTGAAGCTGTAACAAAATATACATATATATTGTGTTGGCAGAATGGCAAACAAATGCATGAGATTGAGAGAAAAATGTGCAAAATTACACATTTCCCATTATAAGTAGTTAATTTGCATATCAAGCCACAGGGTGATGTCATAACCCTGAGACACCACAGACACAATTATACATACATCTTTCTCTTACTTTATGCATGCGTTTGCAATTTTGGTATAAAAAAAGATCACTTTCGGGCACGGATGCTCTATATGTGCTGGATGAGCGCCGCACACCTAGCAGGGACCACCTGCTCTGAACAGAGAGCACACAAACCCCCGGAAATAAATCCGGGAGACAGGCGGCAGCTGTGAATTCGGCAACAGAGTCACTCACTCCGTTGCCAATTCGACCAGCACCAAATTATATGCATTTTTCATACACTTTTCGCAGTGACTCGGTTGCCGAATTCGTAGCTCCCGTCGGCCCCTCGGATGTATCTCGTGTATTTCGTAAAATACACAATATACATTGTGCCCCTGAGTGACAGGCGTGCTCCGGACTGGCGGCCCACCTATCACTCAGGGGGCACGATACGCCCCTGGTGGTCACTTATGATCTTTTTTATTGTCTACGCCGTATGAACTATGATTGGCTGACAGGATCACTTCTGAACACTGATAAATGTCAGGTGTGTGAAATATAATCGGGCCGTTTGGAGATCTTGTGTCTGCTGCGGGGGGGGGGGGTTCCAATCCACGCTCCCAATGTTTCTCCCCCCTTCTCTGCCGCAGATTTTTCCTTACGAATTGCTCATGGTGACAAACAGAGCACGCAACAAGATCATGAGAGACGTGGACAGGACTAGATTGGAGGTAATGACCTGTCTGTTTGTTACATGGTTTTTATGCCCGGTTCTAATGTACAAAGCTTTGCCGGTTCCTCATGGATCTCAAATGAATACCTTCCTGTAAAGCCAGATAAATAGATGGGATATCATGCATGGTTAGGTGAGGATTTAACTGTGTAGGTTGCCAGCAAAGTACCTGCATATGGGGCCTTAAAGGACAACTTTTGGCCAAAGTGTTTTTTAAAGATTGCATCAAGTGTAGACATTTTCAAGAGAAATGCTTTAATGAAAGAATAATATAAGAATTGTCTTCAGCTGCTCAGAACCTGAGCTGAACGGATTAGCTTAAGGAAATACCCTGTGCAGGGCAGGCAGTGGGGTATCTTGGTTTTGCCCTAGGCAAACAAAATTTGGGAACCCCCCACCCACCCACGTTGCACACCCACGATATGCCCCATCGCCCACGTTGCACACCCACGACATGCCCCATCATCCACATTGCACACACATGAAATGCCCAATCACCCCATTACATGCCCCATCATCCACATTGCACACACATTAAATGCCCAATCACCCCATTACATGCCCCATCATCCACATTGCACACACATTAAATGCCCCATCACCCACATTGCATACACACTAAAAGCCCCATCACCCCCATTACATGCCACCATCACCCTCATTACATACCCCCACCACGTCCATTACATGCCCCCATCACCCGATTAATTGGAAGGAGCTAAAGCTTGCTGAACGGTGGGGGAGGGAGCGAAAATGTTTGAAGCACCAGAATTGTGCTTTAACACCCTCTGGCAAAGTGCCGCCCTCTGGCAAAGTGCCTCCCTAGGGGAGTGCCTTGTTTGCCTTGTGGAAGATACACTACTGAGGGCAGAGTAAGTGATGCGGTAAAAATAGCCCAATGATGCAGTGTTTCCATGGTGCCGAAGAAAAATGACAGGGTTTACTGAAGTTTGGTCTACAATAGTGTGTTTTATGGATGTTTTTTCTTAAATCAAAACAAAATGCACCGGTAAATTTGCGGGTTTTTTAATTTTTGTTGTTGTTGTTTGTAGCGTCACCTAGCACCGGAAATCTTCCAAGAGATCTTTAAGATGACGATACAGGAATTTGACAGGCTGCCTCTCTGGAGACGCAATGATTTGAAGAAACGGGCCCGACTTTTCTGAGTCTCTTGGATGCCGACCTTGAAACATTGTAGGAAGTGAAATCCAATACTGCAACCCCATCTGATGATAAACAGAATCTCTGTTTAGGGGGGGGAGGAGGGGGGGGTCCTGCTTGGGGTCAGGAACTAAGGGTGTGGAAAAACTTCGGCCTCCGAAACCAATGCATTTTTGGCTGGCCTTTGGACACTGGAAAGCAAGTCTCCTATAACTGCCACTACAGGTTGAAATCACTCTGTGCCCACCCAATCTTGGAGGGGAGTGCGAGTTGCCTAATGTGTTTTTTGTGTGTGTTTGTGCAAGAGAATTTTATCATTATATTATTATTTTTTTTGAAGTCCATCAAAAATTCGGCCTTTCACTGGTCAGAATACTGAGATTTCGCCCATTCACCCCCCCCCCCCCCCCCCATTTTCACATACATTTCCAAACCACGATGCCCACCCTAAACATTTAATCCAATTTAGGAATAATAGAGGAAACCTTTAAACCTGTAAATTCAACCCCCCCTTTCACATAAAAGATACAAATAATCTATTTCACAAACACCTAGAGAGAAACCCCTGCACATTCCCACTGTGGATATTGCAACCAGCACGTACCAAATCTATTTACATTAGATAAAGGGCCTTTGAAAGACAAAAAAAAAAAGTGTGGGGGTCTTACCCAACCAAGTTAGAGTACCTAAAGCTCTAACTTTACTTTTAATACCAAAAAGAAAAAAAGTTGAACATAATAATCACATCTCCCTGGCAGCTATATAGTTAATATTACTATTTTGATTGTCTCACAATCTACAACTCAATCAATAATAATTTAGTAAGTTAAAGTGGAACCAGGGACGTAAAAAGGTTGAAAAAATCCCCCTCAAGCCATGTGAAATTACCTCAGAAAGACATGCTTTCTTTTCTCTTTTTTTTTTTTTTTGGGGGGGGGGGGTCTTGCTGCTTTTTTTAGGGGACATGTTTCATTTGGACACCAGCTCCTAGCCAACCATGTCTTGTCAATCACTCCTTGGAATTTCCGATATGTAGGAATGTGGTGAGTGCAGTGCTGGTAAAATGCGTTGGGGAAGCTTGTTTAGACAATGCTGGTAAAATATCTTTGCAGTACAGGTTTCATTTGTGTCTCTTTTTTTTTTAAATGCTACCTGCATAGGCACAAATAAGACAACAGATATACACCCCCCCAGGTGAAGGGAGTGAAGTGGCAACTATGACCCGATCAAACACTCCAATTGCTCTTGCTGTTCTATACAACACGTATATACAAAAGTGAGGACCTTTTACACACAGTGTAGTGTAGAGTTGTCTCTTACTGGACACTTATCACATCATGTTAGAGGATGGTTTAACACTGGCATTCCAGTTGTACTTGGACTAAAAGTCCCATGATGCTTAGCAAGCCCTTTGGACTTCGAAAAAATTGCTAGATGAGGGGCTAAACGTGATTAGTTGATTGGCTGATGTTGCAGTGACTGACTTCTGATTGCATCATGAAATTATTTATTTTGTTTGGGTTTGTTGGAATAAATTCCTCTCTCTGTGTAACACTCCATATCTTTTACACGGGATGTCTACCGGTTGAATGGACCACCCTCTCTCTTTTGGACTTTCTATTGCACCTTTCTTGACTAATAGCTAATGCTTTAGGCAAATGTTATGGTTTTGTTCTTTTTTTTTTAAGTCATAATAAAGCTTCACAGCCTTTATCCTTCATCAGAGCCAGGGACGGGGCATATTTAGACTTTATATGTGTTGTGAGAGGCCAATGCTGGGTATTTGTGATACAGATCATTTCTTTTAGAACTAGTTGGGGAATATCCCAGACTAAAGACACACAGATTTAACTCTCAAACCACCCTAGGCAGAGAGATCACAAGTAAACCTGTATAAAGCTGGCTGTACTAGTGACAGGTATAGGGAAAAAAAGGGCCTACTCAACAGAGAGAATCCCTGGGAATCGAGGTGGGATTTCAAACGTATCAATGGACAGGGCAAGATCCATCAACGTCCATAGAACATCATTAAAGGGTCTATTCAATAAAGGGGGAATCGAGACAGGGATTTCAAACGTATCAATGGACAGGGCAAGATCCGTCAACGTCCATAGAACATCATTAAAGGTTCTATTCAATAAAGAGAGAATCTCGGGGAATCGAGACAGGGATTTCAAACTTCAGACCAAAGAAGCCGAGTTGAATGGGAGAATTTTTTCATCTCCGCTAAAGGTTGAAATTCCCTTGTCAATTCCCTGCAACTCTCTTTTGTCTTGTTACAGAGTCCAGTAATCCACTATAATCATTTGTTGCTGCCTCCCCCTTACTAGTGCAGATCTCCACCCCCCCCCCCCCCCCCCCCATGTCTATACTGCTAAGGGGGGGAAATCTGCATGGTATATGGCTTTTACTACAGAAGTCCAGTGAATTTCTAATGCACCTTTAAGTTGCGTTAATAAACCTACGGAGCTGTATTTACTGATTACTTGGATTGAAACTTAAAACTATAGGATTTGGGATAGTGCGTATTGAACTGTAATTGCAATCACCCCAAACGGCATTTTCATTGCGCACTGATTGAGCCGTGGACTGTCGGTCCCCATGATGCTCAGCCAGCGAATTGGCTTTACTGTAGTGCAAAGCAGTTATTGTTGCAAACGGGGTAATCGGAAACGGTGTAGGTATTCCTAGCCATAAACATCCAAGCTGAGGCTTATCATAGTCTTGGATTCCCCCCCCCCCCCCCCCAAAGGTTCAGTTGAAATAGTAGGGGAAGTAAAAGTGGGTGGGACACGCTAGAAAGTGGGCGGTGCTAAATAGAGGCTCTGCAAACCTCTGTCAAACCCAGAGCAAGTTCCCATGTATACTTACTAAGAGTTAATAAATAGCTAGACGCCCCCAGCTCTGCCTGTGATGCATATTATTTGCTGTGAAGCTTTACTATCACCTCTAAGTGCTTTTGGAGAGTACGAGGCAAGCAAACAATCCGGCTATTCTCGCTGAGTTGACCAATAATCACATATATTCTACCAAGAGCGTCCTATAGTATATCAGATATATTACTGACTGAAAGATGTGTGAATGAGACAATCCCTTCCCTGCAACGGTGCTTTATCTGTAGGGCTGATTCGCCATTACTGAGTCCCTCACATATATCTGTACTACTTCATTAAAGCAAACTATTAAGGATGACTCTGGTTTTATGTAGTATGTATTAAATACAGCTGCTTGGACACAACCTCACCTTTGAGTTGCGTGTATTATTAATGTGTGTATATAAGTCTTATTAATGTGTATGTATAAGGTTTGTATAGGCGAAAACTAGTGAAATATAATCTCAGTGTGAAATTATTTTATAGGTACCTGAATGTCATATGCACTAGAGCCTAGATCCCCAACTTCAGCCCTCTGGCTGTTACCGGAACTACAGTTCTCAAAATCCACTCCCATTCAAGAGTATGGGATTTGTAGTTCCAGTTCATCCCAAAGGTGTTAAATGGGGTTGAGGTCAGGGCTCGGGTCAGTCATGTTCTTCCACACCAAACTCATCCAACCATGTCTTTATGGACCTTGCTTTTTGCACCTGGGAACAGTCATGCTGGAATAGAACAGGCCTTCCCCAAACTGTTCCCTCAAAGATTTCTCTTCCTTCGAAGTAAGAGGCCTAGCTCAAACCCTGAAAAAACTGCCCCATACCATTATCACTCTTCAACCAAACTATACAGTACTTACAATGCAGTCAGGCAGTAAACGTGTTCCTGGTATCTGCCAAACAGTGAAGACCCCATAGAACACTTCTCCAGAGTCCAGTGGCGGCGTGCTTTACACCACTCGATCCGACGGTTGGCATTGTACTTGGTGATGTGAGGCTTGCATGCAGCTGCTCCAGAGTCCAGTGGCGGCATGCTTTACACCACTCGATCCAATGCTTGGCATTGTACTTGGTGATATGAGACTTGCATGCAGCTGCTCCAGAGTCCAGTGGCGGCATGCTTTACAACACTCGATCCGATGCTTGGCATATGGTGATGTGAGGCTTGCATGCAGCTGCTCCAGAGCCCAGTGGCGGCGTGCTTTACACCACTCGATCCGATGCTTGGCATATGGTGATGTGAGGCTTGCATGCAGCTGCTCCAGAGCCCAGTGGCGGCGTGCTTTACAACACTCGATCCGACGCTTTGCATTGTACTTGGTGATGTGAGGCTTGCATGCAGCTGCTCCAGAGCCCAGTGGCGGCGTGCTTTACACCACTCGATCCGATGCTTGGCATTGTACTTGGTGATGTGAGGCTTGCATGCAGCTGCTCCAGAGCCCAGTAACGGCATGCTTTACACCACTCAATCCGATGCTTGGCATTGTACTTGATGATGTGAGATGTGCATGTAGCTGCTCCAGTGTCCAGTGCCGGCGTGTTTTACACCACTCGATCCTATGCTTGGCATATGGTGATGTGAGGCTTGCATGCAGCTGCCCCTGAGTCCAGTGGCTGCATGCTTTACACCTCTCAGTCCAATGCTTGGCATTGTACTTGATGATGTGAGATGTGCATGTAGCTGCTCCAGTGTCCAGTGCCGGCGTGTTTTACACCACTCGATCCGATGCTTGGCATATTGTGTTGTGAGGCTTGCATGCAGCTGCTCAGCCATGGAAATCCATTCCATGGAGCTCCCGCCGCACAGTTTTTGTGCTGATATTAATGTCAGTGGAAGTTTGGAATCTTCAGCTATAGAATCAGCAGAACATTGGTGACTTTTATGCACCTCAGCCCTCGGTGACCCCGCTCTGTGACTTTACGTGGTCTTCCGCTTCGTGGCTGAGTTGCTGCTGTTCCTACACGCTTCCACTTTCCAATAATACCACTTACAGTTGACCGTGGAATATCTAGCAGTGATTTATTGTAAAGGTGGCATCCTATCACAGTACCACATGTGAATTCACTGAGCTCTTCAGAGCTGCACCTGAATTCAATAATTAAGTGGTGTATCCTAGAACTTTTGTCCATAAAGTGTAAATTGAAAAGACAAGAAGGAAAGGGTCCATAAGGAGGAAGAGCAGAGCTCCCCACCATTTATCAAAAACATTTTACCAAAACCACTTGCTTCCAGGGATTTATAAACTTTAACCCTTCTAGCGCCGGAGACATTACACTGCTGCACCCTCCTCTGATACTGAACCGTCAAAAAACACTTGGACACCCCTGTCTTAGATCCTTTCAGCCCACCGGCGATCATGGGAAACCTCATAAAAGCTCAATTTCTAAATCTGTCTAAAGCAGCATTTTCTGAAATCAGCGGACATGTTACTTCAATGGTTAAGATGAAGACCGATCTCTTTAAAGGGGTAAATAATCTCCATGTCTCATGAAACTGTGAAGAAGATGAAGTTTCCCAGCTCTATTTGAGAATTGCTGTCATAGTATTTCTTTATTATCTTTCCATGACATTTCACCTTTTGTCCTCTTACCATAAGTGTCAGCATTTTTGGGGGTGGGGTGAGTATTCCTTTGGGTAATATTTCTGTAAACTGAATGTGTCACCTACACAATTTTCAGCACAATTAGATACAGGAAAGAAATGTAATTGCTTAAACCACTCCATACTAAAAGTGAGCATTTAGTATATTGTTAGAAAGATAAATATATACAAATTTATTTTTATGTGAGCTCCCGCCCCCCAAAAAAGTGCTTAACACAAAACTGCATCATGGAGGTATATTATATACCAATTAAAAAACATATATACATATAAACAAGAAACAAAACAAAGAAATGGAAGTCTTGAAGGATCTAACCTACTCGGGAAAGGCATCATCCTTTTTTGGCTCACTTGCACCATCACAGAGGAGACCTTTTCCTTAGCATATCAGACAGGACCGACCCATGAGGGCAGTACAGACCCAAAATGCCTGGGAAGACTCCACTGCAAGAGGAACACGGCAACCAAAGATGTCCATTCCCGCCTACATTGGCCTCCTCAGTGTGGTACGGCTGGTGTCCCTCTAGGTGCGCACCCCGTCTAGCCATACCCTAATAACTCATAGAGACCGTCAGACTGCTTCTCCCCCATAAGGGCAGTCCAAAACTACAGGAAGCAAAATTATGGTGGGAAATGACAAGGCTTAAAAATGATATAAGAAAAGAGATTGTCCCATGTGATATAAGAGTTCTTATACCGCCAGCATCTAACGGAGTGGATGCGGAATTCACAAATAATGAACATCGATTCTGCTGGGAGGGTCAAAGCAGTTGAAGCAACTAATTGTTGGGTCCACATCAGAACACAGAAACAGTCAGTGTCGCTGAATTAGTACATAATAATTCAATTACTGAAAGCAAATTAACAATCTTGATATTCTCAGTTATATGTTAAAAGAAATAAAAAAAAAAAACAATACATTTGTTAGAGAGAATGAAAGAAAAAAAGATATTACCCGGATTTGATACGGACCTCAAATATTAGTGCTGGATCAAGGTATTAAACATAGCCTTTATTTCACACGGTAAAAAAAAAAAAAACATTGACCTGACGCGTTTCGTCTTTCTGACACATAATTAAGGTCTGGCTCTGATCGGGAAAAAACATTGTTAAATTCCTGAAATGAAGCCAGGCATAATTAATTAATAACAATTAAATTAACGTGTTAAAAAAAAAAAAAAAAAACACTAATATTCCCAAATACACTGAAAAAAACTGCAATACAATATATGTCCAACGCAGCTTAGCAATAAGTAGATTTGTATAAGCAGTTGGAAGCATTTTTTTTTTTTTAGAGACGATAATGTCTTTAAAACAGGAAATATCTTTCTAAACAGTCCACAAATTTGAAGAAAAAGAGTACATTTCTCAGCCACAGAGGCTGAAAGCTCTGATACAGATGATGCACACAGTGAAAATTAGATCTCCATTTCCGAAAACTTGTTCACATCTAAACCTAAGTGTATTCTGAAATACCAAAGGGAAGGGAGTGAAGGCCTTACAACAGGGGACTTTCTGTGTCCTGCAAATCTGTAGGTTGGTGGTAAGAATGCACAGTATTTACTGAATCCTTTGCTCAGTCCACAATCAAATGTGGCTCAGATATATTGATGATGTCCTCATCGTTTGGACAGGTTGAGAGGACACTTTTCAGGCTTGTTGAAAGCTTAAATGGACATCAGTGGAGCCTGGAAATTAAAACGTAGCTTTTATTAGTATTCGATAAAAAAAGAATAGTTAAAAATAGGTGTAGACAGAACAAACTGGTGAAAAAATTGTGAATAAAGTGAAAATAAAATAAAATTAGGCTTGCTTATCCAGATAAGTATTGAGTCATACTAACTATCTGGACAAGCAAGCCTAATTTTATTTTATTTTCACTTTATTCGCTATTTTTTCACCAGTTTGTTCTCTGTACACCTATTTTTAACTATTCCTTTTTTATCGAATACTAATAAAAGCTACGTTTTAATTCCAGACTCCACTGATGTCCATTTAAATTTTGTTTTTCTATTCAGGGTTACCCCCTAGTGGTAGTCTCCTTACTTAGCACATTTGCTATTTGTGAGATCCATTTTTTTTTTTTTTTTTTCTGCATTGTTGAAAGCTTGAATAGATTTCAATCATGAGGTTAATGTATCGTAGAAACATAGAAACATAGAATGTGTCGGCAGATTAGAACCATTCGGTCCATCTAGTATGCCCATTTTTTTTAGAATACTTATATTAGTCCCCAGTTCCCGGTCTTATAGCTAGGATAGCCTTGTGCCTATCCCACGCATGCTTAAAATCCTTGACTGTGTTTACCTCTACCACTTCTGCTGGAAGGCTATTCCATACATCCACTACCCTCTGGCCAAAGCCTGCATGATGATGTCATGCAATACTCCCTTGCTCTCTTACTGGCTCTTGTGTATCATAGTGGGCAGGACTAGGTGGTTGTGTAAAACTTTTTTTTACCTGCCTTACAACACAAGAGAGGAAACAGGATTATAACTCTGCCCCTTGTTATGTAATAGTTACGTTACCCTCCCACCCAATGATCTATGATCAGAATTCAGACTCAAAGACTGCATTCTGTGTCCCCAGTCCCAAAGTGACATACTAGTGCTGTAAAGTCTCCTGGGGGTGGCACCAAAAACACTATATTTCACAAAATGGCGGCGCCCAGTCACACTTGTTTAGTTACATATTTTATTAAATACTGTCACATAACAAAAACAAAAGACATATCTGAAATCAACAATACAAAATAAAAATATAAACCTTTTCATTTTTGGGTGGGAGTGTCCCTTTAAGAAAATACCTGTACAGTTTTTGGGGCTATTTAAAAAAAAAAAAAAAGTTAAATATATAGGCAAACAACACAATAAAGTATTTTCACTAAACAGGAATGGTGATAAACTGACAAGCGAACTGAACAAATAGGTGAGTTGGGAAAATGTAACAGGCTGTCTGTGTCTTTCCAAATCTGTTATTTTTTTTTACAGGTCCCTTTTGAGTGAATATCACTCAGTCTATACTGTACTGTTCCTTTAAATATCAACAATAGCCATCCCTTTGTTTACAATCAGGTATTGTATTATTCAGGATTCCCTTGGGCAGTACCACTGCAGCATGAAAGGATGATCTTAGGTATTTGTCACAGACCTGTGATCAGTATAAATGTGTTACAGTTACTAACGAGTTTGAAGACAATGCAGTCCTAATTAACTTGTATATCCTACTGACAAATGCCCAGAGCAGCAGCTAAGTACTGAGTGACCCACCAGGAGCTGTTTCACATCATTGCACATGTGAGACCCGTAACATACCTCTTTCCACAATGAAAACTCATTTATCTGTAACTTTACCAACTCTGTTAGGAGTTAATTAGACAGATGAGTAAGTTCTACCATTGTGTCCATTGTTGTAACATATCGAGAGTTGCATTCCTTGTATAAGCTTTGGTCTGGGACCAGACATGATGCAGTTGATGAGGTAATACATATAGGCCAATGGACCAAGGCATGGGCGTTCCATATAGGAGGGGGTGGCAATGCGGGGCACTTGCCCCCCCCCCCCCCCCTGGAAATTGGACCTGCAGCAAGGAAGGGAGAAGCAGTAGGCTGCTTAGGTTAGGTTAACTAGATATATAGATCATGAAAAACTAGGTATCTCCCGCCACCCCCAAAGTTAGTTTAAAAATGGCAGAATTTTTATTGAAATGCCTGTTGCAACAGCTGATGTGTATTATTCTATGAACTGAAGTAGAGAAGATACAGCCATGAGATGCTGCTCAACCTGCGTAGACCAAATAAACACAATATGACGTTTGGAACATCCTCTTTTTTTTCTTCTCAAAAACACAGACTTTGCATGGAAGATCATATTTCTGTTTCTCCTTTGAAGTTACAGTTCTGCTTTTTTTTTTTTTCACCTGGGGAAAGCTGCAGACAATTCGTCAGGGTTTTGTGACAGGCAGGACGCACGCCAGCTCCGGCGTGAAAGGAAGGATTCAGAATTTTGTGGGGATTGTTAATCGCAGGCCGTTTCAGGGTTTTACAGTAATGGGGGTTTTTTTTACACTAACTTTTTGATCTGCAGAATTATAGACAGAAGCATGCTTTGGTGAACTACTGAAAAGTTACCGTCTCCTGTTGATGACATCATGTGTGGCCTCAGGTGCAAATTCAACACATTCCATTGAAAAGTTAATTCACATATCAAGTCACAGATGATGTCATCAACAGGACACACCACAGATACAGCTAAAAACCACACATTTCTCCAATTTATTCATTTGCTGCAAATCTGCACACTATATGGATTATTTGACACTTATTTACTAGTGCATTGTATCAGTTCACCCCAATTCACACTTCAACTGCTATTGTGCCATTGAACAATGGGCCACGTTTTAAAAAACAAACTGCTCTGTCTGTGGCTAACAATGACCACAATTTTATACCCTGTAGCCAAACATGTGGTCAGTAACCATTTCCCTAACATAATACTGCTTTGTTTTTAGGGTCTACTTTGAATACTGACTGTACAGATATATGAATTATCTTAATAGTTTGGGGTTTTTTTCTGCTGTATTTTTCTTGTGGTTCTGAGTTAAACACACAGCACAATGCATTCAGGTAGGGTTGCCACTTTTTATTAAAAAGAATACCAGCCGTCTTATTACTTTTCTAGACTTAAAAGGACAACAGTCAGCAAAAATGTAAGCATGCTTAATAGAAAGATGGCATCGAGTGTAGCTATTTTAAATAGAAATAAAACAAATATAGCACCTTATTCCGCTTTCTTTGCTCCATAAAGCTCTACCTGGAGGCAGACATGTTGTTTAGAATCTTGGGTCAGATGAAGGAAGATCTCACCCATGTGACCTAACATGTCTGCCCCCTGATAGAGACTAAAGAGGGCTCAGTAACGTACTTTATTTGTATTCTTTCAATAATATATTTCTATTTAAAGTGGCTACACCTGTGCAATCTTTCAGTTAAATATGCAATGTTTATGCCCAATTTCTAACTACAAAAAAAATGAATACTCTGGATAATTTCATAGGTCCGTGGCCTTACCTTATATCTAGGATAGCCTCATGCCTACCCCATGCATCTTTAAATTCCTTCACTGTATTAACCTCTACCACTACTACTGGAAGGCTATTCCATGCATCCACTACCCTCTCAGTAAAGTAATACTTTCATTAGCCCCTGGTATTATCTTATATCTAGGATAGGCTTATACCTATCCCACGCATGCTTAAACTCCTTCACTGTATTAACCTCTACCACTTCTACTGGAAGACTATTCCATACATCCACTACCCTCTCAGTAAAGTAATACTATCATTAGTCCCTGGCCTTATCGTATATCTAAGATAGCCTTATACCTATCCCATGCATGCTTAAACTCCTTCACTGTATTAACCTCTACCACTTCTACTGGAAGACTATTCCATACATCCACTACCCTCTCAGTAAAGTAATACTTTCATTAGTCCTTGGCCTTATCTTATATCTAGGATAGCCTTATACCTATCCCACGCATGCTTAAACTCCTTCACTGTATTAACCTCTACCACTTCTACTGGAAGACTATTCCATGCATCCACTACCCTCTCAGTAAAGTAATACTTTCATTAGTCCCTGGCCTTATCTTATATCTTGGAGAGCCTTATACCTATCTCACGCATGCTTAAACTCCTTCACTGTGTTCACCTCTACCACTTCTACTGGAAGACTATTCCATACATCCACTACCCTCTCAGTAAAGTAATACTTTCATTAGTCCCTGGCCTTATCTTATATCTTGGATAGCCTTATATCTATCTCACGCATGCTTAAACTCCTTCACTGTGTTCACCTCTACCACTTCTACTGGAAGACTATTCCATACATCCACTACCCTCTCAGTAAAGTAATACTTTCATTAGTCCCTGGCCTTATCTTATATCTAGGATAGCCTTATACCTATCCCATGCATGCTTAAACTCCTTCACTGTATTAACCTCTACCACTTCTACTGGCAGACTATTCCATGTATCCACTACCCTCTCAGTAAAGTAATACTTGTTGATATTACTTTGAAACAATTGCATAGGAATGGCAGACGGAGGGGTCTATCCACTAAAAGGTGAGATGAACATATAATCACACTATTTGAACTACACATTGTGCAGGTACAAAACTGGTGACTCCCCGCTCCCCAGGATTGTCCCTACAAAGCATATCGATAAATTAGTGAGAGAAAATGTCCATCTCCCCTGCAACTCATCGTTTAGTGAATAGAGGATAATTGTGGCAGTCCCAAGTTTGTGGACTACAGCTCCCATGTTGCTCAGCCGATTGGGAAGCCAAATTCTGCCCGTGTACCAGCTGATAGAAACTCTCTCGTAACACTGTATTATTATTTTTTTTACATACAATGAGGACAGTATCCAGGCTCTCAGTCAATACACTGGGCCGAAGAGCTATAAGCCTTATTATGCCATGGGATAAAAAAAATCTGAAACAATGTGAGCTAACTCATAAACATTTTAATCTTTATGAATTAGCCCTACTGTGTTTTAAACATTCAGGCATGTGGGAACACGTACAATCCTTCCTTTTATAACCCAGAGATGGTGAGGGGGCTCCGACTGTGACCAACATCAGAAATATGTGATCCTCTGCCCAGCGTGACATCCGGCTGCCTGCGTCCCGGCTCGCAAAGGGTTAACGGAGCCCACGGAGGGACAAAAGCGGGATATATTAAAGAGCCTCTGTGACCAGGCAGTGTGAAGTTAGGGAAAGGCTGAGCATCGACCTAGCGGGTTAGCAGAGTAGCCATATAGATCCCAGTTTAGTTTTCATTGTTGTGGCACATCCCGCTATTGTAGCATCCTAGTGGGCCCCGTATGCAAATGGAGGATGGGACATTTCATGGCGGCTGCATTAACGCAGCCGCTTCACCGTCCCCTCTCGCGCGATGGCCAGGTCATCGTGGGATCGCTGAAGGCGAAAATTATTAATGTTCAGAAGGGGTTAATTTTAGTGTTAGGGTTCGGGGGGGTTAGGAATTAGGGTTCGGGGGTAGCATTAGTATTAGGGTTAATTTAAGTATTAGAGTTCGGGGGTTAATTTTAGTATTACGATTTGGGGGGCTCACTGTTAGGAAGGGTTTATTTATTAGGGGGGTTCATTTATTGGGTTTTGTACGTTTGTAAACACTGACAGTGCAGCGCTGAACTGTCAGCAGTTATATTGCCGCGATGAAGCGACCGCATTCATCTTCACCGCAAACATTTCAGCGGTTCAAAGTGACGCACTGAACTGTCATTCGGTGAATCAGCCACGAAGAAGTGTCCTAGACCCTGCAAATGAACCATTTTTAAAAATAATGTATTTTTTTTTCTTAGTGCCATATGGAGACGTCACAGAGAGGGACGGAGGAACATATTTTAAACAAGTTTTTTTTTAATTTCTTTTATGCATTTGCTTGTAAAGGTTGAGTATCCCTTATTCGAAAATCCAAAATGATCCACGAGCAGAAACGTTTTGAGATAGTGGCATTGCTTTGCATCGGTTCAACGTACAAACAGACTTTGTGTTGTGAACCAAATGATTATAAATATTGGTCACCTATAGGCTGACATAAAAATGATCTGCTGTTCAATTGCAAATGTGTAATTTGCATATCAGGCCACAGGGGATGTCATAAACATGAGACGCCATAGACCCATTTAAACACATTTTCTCTTAAGTTAGGCATTTCAATGCAGTTTTGCTAACACAATGTATAGATCCTTTTCAATTCATTTTTTTGCAACATCATCCAAAACCTTCCAGCCAGTCTCACTTTACAGCTGTGGTCAAAGCCTGCATGATGATGTCAGAAGATACACCCCTGCTCTCTTACTGGCTCCTGTGTATCATAGTGGGAAGGACTAGGTGGCTGTGTACAACTTTTTGTTTACCTTCCTTCAAACACAAAGAGAGGAGATTAACCTGATCAAACAGGATCATAACTCCGCCCCTTATGATCAGAATTCTGACTTATAGACTGCATTCTGTGTCCCCACCCCAAAGTGACATACTAGTGCTGTAAAGTCACTGGCGGGTGGCACCAAAAAACGCTATATTTCACAAAATGGCATCGCCCAGTCACACTTTGTTCGTTTAGTTAAATATTTTATTAAATACAGTCACATTAAAAAAAAAAACAAAAGACATATCTGAAATCAACAAAACAAAAAAAAAACTTTTCATTTTTGGGTGGGAGTGTGCCTTTAAGTAAAAAAAAAACCACAAAAAAAAACCACAATAGGTGAATTTAAAAAAATCTAATTTTTAAAAGAGTTTGCACCTTTTCTATCACTTCCTGACACTTTGCACTGTGTTTAGATCCTCCATTAATCCATGAAACTGTTAGTTGCCTCATGTTACTTTCAAAATTCACCAAGGTTCTAACTGTCTGACCTCGTATAGCTTACTGATGATGTCTCTAACTCACCTTTGCAGCTGTCTTTCGTGATTTAGATACTTCTAACTAACAAGCCATATCATGTGGTGCTTCTCTTATTTTCTCCAGCCGTAGTGCAGACATACATACTTAACATACATAAACACATAAATAATAACAGCAGGAGAGTTGTGTATTAGCCATCACTGCCTTACAATAGAATAGTTGTGGTTAGAATAAGAAGTGCCAAGAAAGCCAAAGGAATTAGAGATTTTCGCCTCCGAGGGAACGAGAAAAATCTTCTTACAAGATGTATTAAACGCCACAAGAAATGTTTTCTCGGTTTTTGCGAAGACTGGGGTGGATTTACAAATCGTCCGAGGGCAGGGAAGATTGCATTTATTTTAACAGGGTTATAGATAGCCGTGCCGTGCACTGTAAAGCACCATTGGGGTCTTTTAAAATACAGAAGCAACCCTTTGGTGTAAGCAGGAAGCTCCAGGATATGATTAGCGACAGTCGTGTGACTTCAAGGAAGCGCTTTCTAGAGGGTCTACTCAATAAAGAGGGATTTGCAGGGAATGGAGACTTTGGAGAAGATTCTCCAATTGTCCCTAGTATGAGGATGTACCGTCGTGCACTTTTGTTAGTACTTTTGATAGTACACGCCAGTTTCTCCTCTGATCGAAAGCTGCCATGTTTGCATAGTAAGCCAGTCGTCTGGGCGGCGACCGGCTCTCTCTGCGACCCTCGTTTTTGCATGGGATCAGCCCTGCTGGTCCCATGCAAAAACGAGGGTCTCTCTCTGCGCTAGCAGCGAGAGATCTTCGCATTCGGGCAGTCTGATTGGCTGTGCGCGTGCTGACATTTGTCTCGCATGTGAGACACAGCTGATAGGAAACCCGCGTGTATCTATTAAGATACACATCGGGTTTACTTTCAAAGACCGGGACATGTTTTCTTTCACCCTAGCTTCCTTCAAGGTGTTTGCTGGATAATAGCAAGAAAATAAGAAGAAACAAACAAACAAACAGGAAATTGGGGAAGGGGAATTATAGTTCAGTTAACAGAACAGAGGGGGGAATCTTCATGGTTGAAATGTTCTGTTTAAGATGGACTAGAAGCCCAGATTTTTGGCCATAATATCTCCCTGCAGGAGAGACGTTTTCCCCTCCCTTGGATCAGAAACACTTTCAGATGAATTATTATTTAAAATAAAAATCAGTGCTTCTTTCTTTGGTGATAAAAACAGATGTTGCTGGTTCACCACCCACCGGGCCCTTCAAACGATAGCTCCCGCTTTGTGAATACCGGAAAGGGGCCTTGCACTTACCATCCGATTGATCCTGTCAGTCTGAAACCTATACAGATTTACTGAGCACAAAAATGGCCAGCCCTTCCCGTCTGTAAAATCCGTGGCGGGCGTGCGTTAGACACTCTCACCCTCAGTACACATTCTCTGCTCGTTTTTAATTCACGAGCATGTCGAATGTTAGCCTGAAGGCGGTGAAGCAGCCTGTGTCTTGAGCTGTTTTTGCTGATATGTGGATAAGACTTCCCTGGGTACAGAGGCTGAGCCCGGGAGTTTAATAGCACACGCTGGCGATATAACCAGATCTAATGAGAAATATTCCACTTACCTCAAATGTTATGTCCGGGCTGAAAAAATGGCACATTAAATGTTTATGGGGCTCTAGGCAAGTCCCAATGAACATCCTAGCCCTCCTGACAAGGTCCTGATGTTTTATGCTTTAGTCCAGGGGGTCCAAGTTTGTTTTGCAATAGGCCACTTCACCGTAAATGTATTTGTGTGTGGGCCTCATTGATGTTTCATTTTGGAAAAAAAATGTGTGTGTATAAATACACACACACACACACGTGGATATATTCATATTTATATATATATATATACACACACATGTTGATATACATACATACACACACACGTGGATATACATACATACATACACACACACACATGGATATACATACATACATACATACATACACACACACACGTAGATATACATACATACATAAATACACACACACGTGGATATACATACATACACACACGCGTGGATATACATACATACATACACACACACACACATGGATATACATACATCCACACACACACGTGGATATACATACATACATATACACACACATGTGGATATACATACATACATACACACACACACACACACACGTGGATATACATACATACATACATTTACACACACACACACGGATATACATACATACATACACACACACGTGGATATACATACATACATACACACACATGGATATACATACATACACACACACGTAGATATACATACATACACACACACACACACGTGCATATACATACATACACACACATACACTCACACACGTGGATATACATACATACACACACACACACATATAATTATACATCACAGTAATGATTAGTGTATGAGTATGTCACAGATTCCCCAGCAAAAAAATAAATACTCAAATTAAATTCACAGTCATTCTTACACAAAGTTACACTTACATACACACACACACTCAAATACACACATAGTTGCACTTACACGCACACAGTATCACACTTACACACACACTCAAATACACACATAGTTGCATTTACACGCACACATACACTAAGTCACACTTCCACATACACAGATTCACACTTCCACACACACATAGAGTTTTGCTTCTTTTTTTTTTAAGAAAGTAAAACCCCGTTATTTTGTTTGCAATAAAAAAAACACTCACATTAAATGCACACATTCAACGTGCATACACAGACACACATACACAAATACACAGTCACTCTAACACACCATGTTACACTTACATACACACACACACTTTTACAATAAGTAAAAAAAACCATGTTGTTTCCCCTCCCTGCTCGCTTACCTTATATCTGCAGGGAGGGGGATTGTTCCATCTGAGCACCGGGATGTCACTGTCACTGCCCTAGGCAGACAAAATTTGGGCACCCCCCCCCCCCCCACCCACATTGCACACCTATGACATGCCCCATCACCCACGTTGCACAGCCACAGCATGCCCCATCACCCACATTGCACACACATTAAATGCCCAATCACCCCCATTACATGCCATCATCATCCTCATTACATACCCCACCATGTCCCTTACATGCCCCTATCACCCTGATTAATTTGAAGGTGCTAAAGCTTGATGAACGGTGGGGGAGGGAATGAAAATGTTTGAAGCACCAGAAGTGTGCTTTAACACCCTCTGGCAAAGTGCCGCCCTAGGCGAGTGCCGCCCTAGGCGAGTGCCTTGTTTGCCTTGTGGAAGATACACTATTGCATCCAGTACAGTAGCTACTGTTTTGAACTCTACCAGTTGTGGACTAACAGTCTCATGATGGTCAGAAAACATTGGGCTGATCATGTTTGGAGAATATAATCCATAACAGCTGGGGTGTAAAAGGTTATATCGATTCATGTGTGCACAGACACCACTAGACACTTTCACATCCTGTGCAGAGCAGCAGTCTGTAGACCTAGGAGCGGAGCTTCTTCTGACTGCAACCAATAGCAGGGAAAGGAAAACTCTCCTGGTCGAATCATAGTCGACTAGTGTCTCTCCTGTTTGACTAGCTTCCTAGTCATTGCCGAGCTCAGGATAGTCTCTGCAGTAAAGAATATATAATGACCCCATTGCTTACACTGTATACGTAGGGAATACAAACATTATCTATACATTGTGTTGGCATGAAATAAGAGAAATAAATGTTTTAAATGTATCTTTAAATGCCTTGATGAGCAAATGAATTCATTTTCAATGGGAAATGTGTAATTTGCATATCCAGCCACAGGGTGATGTCATAAGCAGGAGACTCCACAGACACAACTCATATAACATATTTTTCTCTTATTTTAGGCATTTTCTTGTAATTTTGCTAACATGATATATAGGTCATTGTTCACCATTTCGTATTCTCTACATTCACAGTATAAACAATGTTTATACTGACAGAGTCCGCTGAAAGACAGGGGGTAATAGCCCCTCCTGCCCAGTGCTGTATTTACCTAGGGTGGCAAATTTTGCCCCCCCCCCCAGCACTGAAAAAAAAAAAAAAAAGAATGTAAAAAGAAATCTGGCCCTTTAAAAAAAAAAAAAATTGACCGCGCTTACAGGAAGAGACGAAGGTGAGAGGAGATTGGAAGATCCCCCTCATTACCTCTGCCTGCCAGGCAGGCTGCACAAGAAGCCGAACAGGCAGCACAGAGAAACCTCCGTGCTGCCTGTTCGGCTCCCCGTGCAGTGTGACACGGAAGTGCCGACAGTCACGTGACCGGCGCGCTGACGTCATACGCGCGCCGGGTCATGTGACCTGTCGGCACAACCGCCTGGGAGCCGAACAGGCAGCACGGAGGAGACCATGCTGCCTGCCACTAGCCACCAGGGAAAGGTAAGTGCTGGGGAAACACTGGCATATTATTGGCCAAATTAGCAGGGGCATATTAAATGGCAAATAACACTGGCATATTATTGGGCAAATTGTCAGGGGCGTATTAAATGGCAAATAACACTGGCATATTATTGGGCAAATTGTCAGGGGCGTATTAAATGGCAAATAACACTGGCATATTATTGGGCAAATTGGCTGGGGCTTATTAATGGCAAATAACACTAACATATTACTGGGCAAATTGGCAGGGGCATATTAAATGGCAAATAATACTGACTTAATATTGGGCAAATTGGCTGGGGCATATTACCAGTAAATGGCAGAATAACACTGGCATATTATTGGGCAAAATGGCTGGGGAATATTAATGGCAAATTATACTGGCATAATATTGGGCAAATTGGCAGGGGCTGATTAAATGGCAAATACTGGCATATTATTGGGGAAATTGGCTGTGACTTATTAATGGCAAATAATACTGGCATATTATTGGGCAAATTAGCTGGGGAATATTATGGGCAATAATAATGTGTATGTAATGGGGTGATAGAGGCATGTAAATGGGGTGATGGGGCATGTCCTTGGTGTGCAACGTGGGTTATGGGTCATGTCGTGGGTGTGCATCGTGGGTAGGGGGGGGGTGCCAAAAATTTGTCTGCCTAGGGCAGCACAAAATCAAGATACACCACTGCTCCTGACACACATAAAGCTTTATTGCTGCATTGTTAAAAGACATTTTCACACTGCGCATTTCAAAAGGGGGTGAGTGATAAGTGTCTGTGGTGTCTACCTACGGAAGACCACGCCTCCTCCACCCAGGATTGAGACCTCATCAGGCTTCCTAGTGAGATTCTGGGTTTTCCACTTTAAAGACCACCCAAATGAACTGTAAGGAATGCTGGACCACATGGGGTGTTACTGTTATTGTTAAATTTACATTTGTTAATATGTAGACGTTATATGTGATCCAGTACTTGATTAGGTAATTGATTTATTCTAGTGACATATGACTTTTACATACTGCAAAGAGTTGGCCGCGCTATACCCAATGTGCCTGCACAATGAGTTCCCCATTTTATTATTAATGCAAGCTTTGCATATGCATGCTTCTAAGAGTACAGCTGTATGCTCCTATTTGCAGAAGTCATGCTGGGGGTGGAGTCAACGTACAAATCTTTTTTTCTTTTTTTTTTTATGCAACCCCAAAACATTTCTTGGCATGTAATGTTTCCTACAATATGCCAATTTCCCTTTTTGTGTTGGAATTTCCCTTAATATAATATGATATAATGTTCTGGTTGTTCTCTTGGCGAAAAAAACGTGTGTCTTGTTTGGTGTGAAAGCCCTTACAACAAAGTGACTTTAAAAAAAAATGTAAAAAATCACCAAAATGCAATATTCAATTAAAAAATAAAAATAAAATCCGTGCTTCGTTTGCATGTGGAATATATTCAGAAAACAGATTTTTACCTAATCGAGTTTATTCTCTGTACCTCGCTACACAAACTGTTGGTGCTATATAAATAAATAGTAATGGTGATGAAGGAGTTAATCAGACTGACCAGCTCTGGCTACTAATTGTGACTGGTGGCTGGTAATTCCTGTTTAAGACATTCCACTGGATTATTTCCTGGACTTTCACTTTCACAGTGTGAAGGGGGCACATGGGGGGGCTCAGCTCTTCTTTCCCAAGCTGATGTGTGTTTGTGGCTTGGCAGGGAGGGGCTGAGAAGGAGGAAGACTCAGACACACACTGCTGGCCAAGGATCTCTCTCTGATACTGGGGAAACTTCCATCCTCTGAGATTTGTCTTCAAAACCTGGGAACTGGAGGAATAAACTGCTTGAAGGGGGCTCGGATTCCCCTCACACTGGACACATGGAGAAATATAAAGGTACAGTACAGTGCCAGCCCGGGGAAGAGCAAGGATCTAACGTGTGCTGGTTATAGAGTTATAATGGAACGGGTGTTACGAATACATAGTGCTATAATGGAACGTGTGTTACGAATACATAGTGCTATAATGGAACGGGTGTTACGAATACATAGTGCTATAATGAAACTGGTGTTACGAATACATAGTGCTATAATGGAACGGGTGTTACGAATACATATTGATATAATGTAACGTGTGCTGGTTATAGAGTTTTAATGTAACGTGTGCTATGAATAGATATTGCTATAATGTAATGTGTGTTACGAATAAATAGTGTTATGATGTAATGTTTGTTACGAATACATAGTGCTATATTGTAACGTGTTTTATGAATACATATTACTATAATGGAACTTGTGTCATGAAAATGTATTGCTATAATGCAACATGTGCTGGTTTTAGAGTTATAATGTAACGTGTGTTATGAATAGATATTGCTATAATGTAACTTGTGTTATGAATACATAATGCTATAACATGTGCTGGTTATATAGTTATAATGTAATGTGTGTTACGAATACATATTGCTTTAATGTAACGTGTGTTGGTTTTAGAGTTATAATGTAACGTGTTTTATGAATACATATTGCTATAATGTAATGTGTACTTGATACAGAGCTAGAATCATTTTGACAGTTATCAGTATAGAACTATAATGTAATGTGTGGTATCAACTGATAGAGCTGTGATGCAGTGTAGTGTGTGTTATCAGCAGACAGAGCAGTGATGCAGTGTAGTGTGTGTTATCAGCAGACAGAGCTGTAGTGCAGTGTTGTATGTGTTATCAGCAGACAGAGCTGTAGTGCAGTGTTGTGTGTGTGTTAGCAGCAGATAGAACTGTAATGAAGTGTAGTGTGTTATCAGCAGATAGAGCTGTATTGCAGAGTTGTGTGTTATCAGCAGATAGAGCTGTAATGCAGTGTAGTGTGTGTTATCAGCAGATAGAGCTGTAATGTAGTGTAGTGTGTTATCAGCAGACAGAGCTGTGATGCAGTGTAGTGTGTGTGTTATCAGCACACAGAGCAGTGATGCAGTGTAGTGTGTGTGTTATCAGCAGACAGAGCAGTGATGCAGTGTAGTGTGTGTGTTATCAGCAGACAGAGCAGTGATGCAGTGTAGTGTGTGTTATCAGCAGACAGAGCTGTGATGCAGTGTAGTGTGTGTGTTATCAGCAGACAGAGCTGTGATGCAGTGTAGTGTGTGTTATTAGCAGACAGAGCTGTGATGCAGTGTAGTGTGTGTGTTATCAGCAGACAGAGCTGTGATGCAGTGTAGTGTGTGTTATCAGCAGACAGAGCTGTGATGCAGTGTAGTGTGTGTTATCAGCAGCAGTGTAGTGTGTGTTATCAGCAGACAGAGCTGTGATGCAGTGTAGGGTGTGTTATCAGCAGACAGAGCTGTAATGCAGTGTTTGATCCTCATTGTTAACTGTCTCTCACATGTTGTCAATCCTTAAGATGTTCTAGCTGCCTGACATGTCCCTGGACACTTTCTAAGCATCGTTACTGAGCTCTTAAGATGTACTTTTCCCCTGGTTTATTGGGTTTAGATATCATTATTCATGTGAACAATACTGGAATGACTTGTAGATTGTGTCACTAATGTTATTTGTCATTTGTTCTCAATTGATTTATCTGCAGTTACACACAGTGCATTGTGGGACACCTACATTATCAGTGTATACTTAATGAAATCATCGCCCGTACCTCTATGTACCAATACCTCTCCGAAGATCCAAATGCAAAAAAGGGTAGACTGCACACCTTATACAAAGTGCACTGCCTGTGGTCCTGATGAAGGCTCCATTCCAGAGGGCCAAACTTTGATGTTTATCTACAATTTTTTTTTTCTCTGTTGCATTAAGAACTGTGTTTGCCACATTATATATGTGTAATGTTGGAGGTGGTTCCGTGCAGGTGGGCAGAGGTGGTTCTGTGGAGGTGTGCAGAGGTGGTTCCTAGCAGGAGTGCGGAGGTGGTTCCGTGCAGGTGTGAGAAGGTTCCACACAGGTGTGCGGAGGTGGTTCCACGCAGGTGTGAGGAGGTGGTTTCGCGCAGGTGTGAGAAGGTTCCGCGCAGGTTTGCGGAGGTGGTTCCACGCAGGTGTGAGGAGGTGGTTCCGCGCAGGTGTTAGGAGGTGGTTCCGCACAGGTGTGAGGAAGTGGTTCCGCGCAGGTCTGAGGAGGTGGTTCCGTGCAGGTGTGAGGAGGAGGTTCCGCGCAGGTGTGCGGAGGAGGTTCAGCTCAGGTGTGCGGAGGTGGTTCCGCGCTGGTGTGAGGAGGTGGTTCCGCGCAGGTCTGAGGAGGTGGTTCCGTGGAGGTGTGAGGAGGAGGTACAGCTCAGGTGTGCGGAGGTGGTTCCGCGCTGGTGTGAGGAGGTGGTTCCGCGCAGGTCTGAGGAGGTGGTTCCGTGCAGGTGTGCGGAGGAGGTTCAGCTCAGGTGTGAGGAGGAGGTTCCGCGCAGGTGTGCGGAGGTGGTTCCACGCAGGTGTGAGGAGGAGGTTCCACGCAGGGGAAGTGAACATTTCACTAAATCAGCAATACACTGTGCAGGGACCAACCTGCTGAACTTCTCCTGCTAGGTTTGGCCCTACTGAATGCGTTTAAACAAGTGAGAGTTTATAAAAGACTGAACTATTGATTATCCAGTTCTTCCAGCAGGAGAAGCTGGGCAGGTTTCTCTCTGCACATTATATTGCTAAATTCTCCCCTCCCCTCGCTAGCAACTCCCCTTTTTATTGAATAACACCCCATGCTTAATCATGTTTTCTACCTGCAGATGCCCCACTGACACGGTGGGGTAATTCCATTGGTTCCCATGGCCCCAGTCTTGCTCTTGTAGTCTTTGGATCAGGGGTCGGAATCACCAGTGTTCATTGGTGGATGTTTACTGGGGTCCTAATGAGTTTCTGTGGAATCTGCACAGACCTGGCCACGGACACTTTGACTGTCGCTGCTTTAGATGTGTCTACTGGTAGCCACGAGCACGTCTGCATTGTCTGATCATGGGAAACTCTGGGCCTTATCAGTTTCCGAGACTCTCTCTTAGTTTTCCAGGAATGTGTTTGTGTTTCTGTATAAACAACACCCTTTGTGCTCTCTGTAGATCTTTATCACCTACAGGATTACCTGCAGACCCCCGTTGGTCTCACCATCTCCCCTATAGACTAGACTTGTCAGCTGTGAAAATCTTTACATCAGCTGGATATTCCAAGCCAGGCTGCAAGTGTGGTGTTTGTTTCTAATGTGTGTGACATGCACGTTACGCTAAAAATTATTTCACAGGGGTCTCCTAAATTCAGCCATATGGGGAGACCGAGGCGGGACAGTTGTTATAGCAACCGCAATCACCCAATTACATTTTATTTGCAGCTTTCAGAAGATAGTAAGATGGGGGGGAGATCAGGCAAATCTGCAATATTTATCTAAAAATATTTTTGGGGGACCCTTTCAAAGATGGGCTAAACCTTCCTAATAGTTTGCATCCGATTTATTGCTGGTTGACTAAACCATTTGTTGATTTGGTGGTCCTAGAGCTAGGGTTGTCACCTTGCCCGTTTTTTGTTGCCAGACACATATATCCATTTCATGTTGCCTGTATTGTGTAGCAGGCTGGACGCTCTATGTGACCGGAAGGATATTAATTAACTAATTAACATGGTTCTGTAGGATTCACTACTTTGATTAGTTCATTGATTTCTTTCTTGTCATACATCATTTCGAAATGCTGGAAAAGAGCCTTCGAAATTCATATATGGCCAATAGAAAAAATGGCCACCCTAATTAGAGTGTTGGAATATATATTTATCACAAGTGTCTTGGAGTACAATGCCAGAGTGATGTGAGTGATGCTCATCTAGCTATGGAATGTTTGGTAAATCGGTACTGTGATATAATGCAACGTTTGGCTGATATACCATTGAGCAGTGACTACCAAACCAAATTCTCCTGACCTCCCCAACAGTCCAGGATTTAGGTGAAGAAAGGGGAAGACAGCGCTGTATAGGCACAAAATATAGTCAAAAAATAATTGAATGAATAAACCACAAAAGAGTGATACAGAGTATATAAAATAATATAAATTTAATAGATAACACAAACATATAAAAATAGACCCACCCTATACGAATGGTGGGGATACAAATAACACACACACTGAATATAATAAAAATGGACACAATATCAGGTATATAAGTCAAAAAATAAAACCATAAGAATCAATTGGGGGAAATATAAAGTATGTAAATTAGTACACACCTGGTGATCCACCCGAGACACCACTGAACTCAAAGAAAGGATCAATGAATCCAAGGAGAGAAAGAAGCGAAAAAGAGCCTGGCCAGGTCTTTCGCAAACTGAAAAGGACGCCAAAAAGGGACTTCGAGGAACTTCTTCAGCCTCTAGCGTCCAGGATTTAGGGATCACCCAAAAATTGTGTTTTGGAACCAGTGATTTAGATAAACGTAATGCATGTTAGTGTTTTTTTTTTTTTTTAAATCTAGAGTGTTTCCCAAACCAGTCCCCACGGCCCCCCAATAGTCCAGGACTTAGGGATTATTGGGTTTAAGGATACCAGGACTGGTTTGGGAACCACTGATTTTGATAAACAACTGTAACTGTGAGGTGTTGAAAGATAAACGTAATGGATTCCAGCGATGTTTTGTTTTTCTTCATCATGTAACACCTCACAGTTACAGTGGTTCCCAAACCAGTCCTAAAGGACCAGCACGAAGCCAGGTTGTGTACATATCCTTATTTAAATACAACTAGGTAGAACCAATGTGGGAGGGAGTGTGAGGACTGCATTGGGAGCCAGTGACTTTGATCTATAATACAATGTTTTTTGTAGGTCAGCACAGTGCATCATGGGAACATTTGTGATTAATATTGAGTTTAGCGGGAGTTGCTTTTTCAGCAATGGGGCTCATTAATAGCCACTGATAATTTGCTCATTAATATACCACTGATAATTTGCTCATTAATAGGCCACTGATAATTTGCTCATTAATAGCCACTGATAATTTGCTCATTAATAGCCACTGATAATTTGCTCATTAATATACCACTGATAATTTGCTCATTAATAGGCCACTGATAATTTGCTCATTAATAGCCACTGATAATTTGCTCATTAATAGCCACTGATAATTTGCTCATTAATAGCCACTGATAATTTGCTCATTAATATACCACTGATAATTTGCTCATTAATAGGCCACTGATAATTTGCTCATTTAAATGCCACTGATAATTTGCTCATTAATATGCCACTGATAATTTGCTCATTAATATGCCACTGATAATTTGCTCATTAATATACTACTGATAATTTGCTCATTAATATACCACTGATAATTTGCTCATTAATATGCCACTGATAATTTGCTCATTAATATACCACTGATAATTTGCTAATTAATATACCACTGATAATTTGCTCATTAATAGGCCACTGATAATTTGCTCATTAATATACCACTGATAATTTGCTCATTAATATGCCACTGATAATTTGCTCATCAATATACCACAGCCAATTTGCCCAGTAAAAAAAAAAAAAATGACTAGCCGTCATATCTGGTGGCAGCGACAGAAAGCTGGATGCGGACTGCCAGCTGCTGCCCGATCGTGACTGTCTCCGTGTGAGACAGCGGGCCCAGCCCGTGACGGGTGTATCGCCCGTCACCCTCTGATGGCAGCCCTAATTTCCACTTCTATTTATTGCACAAGTTTTGTTTTAATTAGTGAATTTTTAAATACTTATATTGTACAAACGCGTCTCCCCTTAGTACAAGAGAAAGCTCAGTGTAGTGCTTTGAGTGATAAGCAGGGGCCTGATCTGTAATCACAGCTGATACCATTACAGCCCACTGTCTGCTTCCCTCCTCCTTACAGAGTTTCAGTTACGTCAAGACTTCTCCGGAGCAGCACCTGATCTTGTATCGCCCAAACAGATCTGGATAGCTTCTCCCTGTACCAAAACATTCACATGACAAATCTTAGTGGTGCATCCCGTACATCTACTAATGTAATAATATGTCTCGTATTCTATGCATTTGTTTGCAGTTCTGCTAACACATTAGATCATTTGAAGTTATACTGTGAATGTAAATTGAAAAAAAAATATTTAGTCCCTTTTAAAAGTCTTCCTAGGCTCCTTCAACCGCACCCCCCCCCCTCCCCCCCAAAACCATACCCCAGGGCCATTCAGGAGTAGAATATTCTGCTAATATTGCATTTGCTTACTGTAAATATTACATAGGTTAATATTAAGTCATGTCTATGATGTCAGAATTCATCAATGCAGAACTTACAAACTGTGTTTAGCTGTTTTTATCTAAGAAACACAAAGCACCTTCTTACTTTATGGTAGTCGTACTGCAGAGACTTTACACAGATGACACTGTGTCGGCTGTAGGGTCACTACGTCACCATTTTATTTAGGAAGTCATGTGTACTCCAGGACTGGAATTGGTGAAATCTGCATTAATTATTCTGTCTGATGCATATAAAACAGCAATCTGGCTGATGAGTGGGGAATGAAGGGCAACTGGAGCTTCTGGGGGTAAAGAAGAATAAAAACATGATGAAACATGATTTGTACATGTGTTGGCAGACCTGCAAGCACATGCATGAAATAAGATAAATATTTGTTTAGAATGTGCTCATGACCTGTGGCTTGATATTCAAATTACACATTTCCCATTGAAAAATGTGTTCATTTGCATATCAAGCAACAGGTGATGTCATAAGTAGGAGACACTGCTGACACAAACACAAACCTATATTTCTCTTATTTTTATGCCTTTGTTTGCAATTCCACCAACACAATGTATAGATTATTTTTGCATTCTTTGTAGTCTAAGCTATTGCTAACAACTCTAACCCACTTTCAGAACTTTTCCCCAGCCTAACCTTTAAAAATAACCCCCCCCCCTAAAAAAAGTTTAACCCCCCCCCCCAAAGTTTTTTTTCTGTGTTTATCCAAAACACTTACTGCTTTTGAGCATGATGCGATCGTGATGTCTGATAGCTGATCAATGTACTATTCAATATCCATACACGTTATTGGACTGCATAATGACCTTGATTTGATAGCAGAGTTGGAAAGACGGGGGATGCAGACCATTTTACCAACTTCCGAGATCAGCGAATAATGGCTGATTGTTGCAGTTCATTTGTCAATTGCCACTTTATATCACAATACAGAGGCAGGGATAACATTTTATATGTACAGATCCTATAAATATAATATTTTATATGAACTCCACTAAAACACGGTTGGTCTTCAAATGGCTTACGCTACGTCACTGTGAATGATGTATGGTAGCGCGTTTAGCACTCTAATCTTTAATATCCAGTAGTGATCATTGTCATTTGTTAAACCTTATTTTTATCACAATCTTTGTCTCCTTTGATCTCGCAGAGTCCTGATTGTATTTCATTTTTCTGTGTATTATGTGATGTTTGTATTTTTTCTTATGGAAACTAATAAATACATTTTAGGGAACATCAGACTAGTTCCTAACTAATCGGGGAACATCAGACTAGTTCCTAACTAATCGGGGAACATCAGACTAGTTCATAACTAATTGGGGAACATCAGACTAGTTCCTAACTAATCGGGGAACATCAGACTAGTTTTTATGAACATCAGACTAGTTCATAAGTGACACACAGAAAGAAAAATAGGTAGGACATGGGTATCGGGGACCAACTAAATGGGGCTTACCTGTCATTCCAACGAGACAATTAAAGGAAAACTGTCAGAAAAAACAATATTTTCCATTTAATTGAAAATATCCTTAGTGTAGGCATTTTAAACAGAAATGCTTTAATAAATACAAATACAGTACCTTACTGAGCGTTCTTTGCTCTGCATAGGTGGCTGACATGTTTAGAGTGTTGGGTTAGATGACGGAACTTCTGACCTAAGATGTCAGCCCCCTCATAACACTATGCAGAGCAAAGATGGCTTCATAATGTACTTTAATTGTATTTCTTAAAGCATTTTTATTTAACACTTGATGCAATCTTTCAATTACATTTTTTTTCTCTCACATTTGTACTTTTAATGGATGATTTTTTCAGTTCACTTTTGTGAATAGACCCCCCTCTGGGGGTGATTTTTTTTTTTTTAAACTGATTTATTCTTGGTTCATCTTTTACCTGAACCCTAAATTGGGACACTTTACCGTTGTTCAAACAGACCATTGGATGACCATTGAATTTTCTGAGATACTATATCCTTTTTTAAATCCGTGGGGGAAACGAGAGGCGTTCAGAGATGTAGTAACTTTTCCATGAAGATTTTTCTACTTATAGAACTTTGTACCAGAATTGCCCTTTTGCAAGTTATTTATACCATAATGCTATAGAGCTTGGCCTGTGCAAATACATCCTTGGATAGGCAGCTTCCAGCATTTGACCTTCAGTTGGAGTAGTTGACCTTCTCAGTGGACCTTGTTTATTTGTGTGCTTGACTCAGATTGAACATACAGAGTTCTCAGCATCTCTGACATTAACCACACTAACTCCTCCACTCAGACTCATGCAAGTGCATGATGTTTTTCAGACAAGTTTCATTCCCAGCAATAGAAGCAAGCACATTCCTAATAATGGGGGGGGGGGGGGGGGGGGGTATGCCTCCGGGGGTAGGGGGTGTAGAGGGACCTCTCCTTTGCTTTGTAATAATAATAATTCTTCTTCCCATCAGCTGGTCACAGAAACAGAACTCAGACTTCGCTAGATAAAGATAAACAGGAAACCCACTGCTAATTAAAACAAACCAATAATATACTGCATGTATATCTCTAAATATACTGTAGACAGCTGGATGCAAAAAAAACCAAAAAACTTTAAATGTCTTAAATATATTTTAATAAAGTATTTTATGACATAATTACATAGCTTTTACTTAGGTAGAAAAGACATTTAATTAAGACTTCTATTTTATTGGAGTGGGGGGGGGGTGCACCTGGTAGGGGGGCTAGAATGAGTCTGTTATTGGAGAATAGACTTATGGGCCACCACCAGCAGGGTACGCAAAAGCCTGTGGTTTCTCGGTTTGAGTGCATTAAGTGGTCTTCAGCAGGACCATGCAAGTGACGTCATCCTAATAAGGATTGGATTTGGGGCAGCTCCAAAAACTACTGGACAAATCTGCACCTGGGCTCTAGCATTTTGGTCAGGTATCATGTTTCATACCTAGCCTGATAATAACTTTGCCGACTATACCGCGCACCAGCGTCACATGCCATCCGGCGACGAATCTTGTCCATCCGTACAACCGCCGAAACGCAAATCTCAGCTGCCGAAACGAAAAACGAATCTTGCATTCGTCGGCCGAATTTGGCCGCTGAATGAAAGACGTCATAGCGTCTAAGACGCACCCCTTTCCCAGAGCTGTTAAAACTGGTGAAAAAAAAGTGCTTTTTGGAATCCAGGAGATCCCGGCGAGTTTCCAAAAATTGGACCAAGTGTTCCATAAGTAATGGAGAAATCTGTGGTCACAGACCGTCCGGAATGCTGGGAGGAGCAGACTGCGTAGATCATTCTGTAGATCATTCTGTAGATCATTCTGCCTGCCTGCCTAACAAAAAAAACTATCAGGAGGAAGCTTCCATTGTGTAACGCTTTTTATAGACCAATTCCAGCTCCTCGTTTGTTTTCTATTCTTTTCCTCTCTTTTAGTTTAGCGACTTGTAGTTTTTCCTGCCTTTTTTGCTTTCTGGCATCCCTCACATTAAAACATGTTTGTGATAACACTTCTTGTACTAACTGACACAGTCTTTATTTACTAGCTTTGTATTGTACTAAGCCGTGCTCACACAAGGGTACAGTGCTTATTAATAAGTTATTAACACTCAGATTAACTTAGCAAGTCGGCTTAGTGGAACAGTAAAGCACACTTTTTTGGGGGGTTATTGAGTATTTTATAATACTTTTCTAATAGCATCAGTTCACATGTCTGCGGAGGTTAGAGATGGAGGCTACCACACATAGTGTGGATGAATAGGCACAAGGTACCAGTTGCTAGCTGCTCCTCTTCTCTGTGCAACACTTAGCTTTCTCCTGGTAATTGTCAGGTCTCTTCCAAGCTCTCTGAGAGCACTTCCTAAGAGAAGTATGACACACTGCCACATGAGGGAGACTTCACTTCCACACATAGAGTTGCCCTCCAGCTGTATTTAACAAAAAGGCTGGTAAAAAAAATTTGAAGTAAGGTAGCATACCTAGCCATGCATGCCCATGCATGGTGATTCTTCTCCCTCCCCCCCCCCATTTTTTTCATTGGGGGAATTGCTGGTTGTTCACAGTTCGGAGCGTACAGCCATACGCTCAGTTTCTGCAAGATAGCTCAAGTAGGTGGAGCTAGGGTTGCCACCTTTTCTTCAGAAAAATACCGGCCTTGGTACTGTCTCCATAGACTTAACATTGGCCTGATGCCAATTTTTTACCGGCCTGCCGGTAAAATACCGGCCAGGTGGCAACCCTAGGTGGAGCATGCATTGTTAAGGGAGCATGCAGAAAAATATGCATTGTGTTAGCAGAATAGGAAGCAAATGCAAGAAAAAAAAATAGATATATGTTTTAAATGTGTCTGTGAAGTCTCCTGTTTATGATATCACCTGTGGCTTGATATGCAAATGAAATCATTTTCAGTGGGAAATGTGTAATTTGCATATCAAGCCACAGGTGATGTCATAAGCAAGAGGCTCCACAGACACATTTAAAATATTCTGTTATTTTTTTTTTTTTTTTTTGCATTTTCTTGTAATTTTGTAAATGTAAAAGATTTTTCAAAAGCTCCTTTTCCCAGATTTTACGCACATCAGCATCTCGATATAAATATAATTTCTATAACTTTTCAGATATGTATTTTTAGATAATTTGATTGCAACCCAGAAATCCCCAGGATGATTATGCTCTAGGGGTTAATTTGGTCTTATCAGCCTGCTGGATTATTGGTTTTTGATCAAACAAACCTCATAAAATGTTCGTGAAAATCCATACACCCGCTTGCGATGGCTCATCCTTATCTGTGCCGACGCACATGGCACTGACTGATTGAATTTAAAAGGGGGGTATTGTTTTCACGGACTGGATCTCATTCTAACGGAGTAAATACATGGTTCCTAAAATTCACTGTCTATTGTGGAAAGATCAAAGTCTTGCATATGGATAAAAATAATCCTTTCTTACACATATCCATTATTAAGAATTCAATTTGAATCTCGGTTGTTTCTTGCAGAGAAATGGAGATGGTTGATATCCATGGAATGGTATAGTTGGCCTCTTGTCACTATCTGTCAGGTGGGGTGGTGGATCAATATCCTGGTGGGCCCACGTACAAAAATATATCTTTTTTTGTCCCCCTAAATTACCTTTGGCGTTCAGCCGACTGAACAGAATCGATAATGTCGTCCACATAGCAAAAGCATCCTCACTGGCTGAGGCACTCCGTCCTGTCTGCACTACATTTCCCATGATTCTCAGCTTGTCATAGGATGGAAGCGTTGTCATCACAGCTGGAGTGCCATGATGACTGCGTTAGGCCATCCCGCTGTGTGATCTACATTTCCCATGATGCTTAGCTGGCCTAGAAATTACATGAGATACATGTTTTGCGTAAACAGTGGTAGATTATTAAATACCGTTTACCACTTTCTAAAAGGGGTGAAAATTGAAAACTGAACGTTCATTAAAATTTCAATATCTGCATTTTAAATAAAAAAAAATTAAAATGTATCTGGCTTTATATAGTTTATATCACCTTTTACAGATGAGTAGGAAGCCTGTATTATCTGATCGCCTCTATTAAGCACTATACGAGTGGGCACGTCATAAATGACCCCCATAGTTATAAAACATTTTTTTTGAAAAATGGGTCTTTGAATTTGAGGTTTGATGCCTGGAGTTACCATCCCTTTAGAAGTAAGAGATTTTGGAATGTACAAAAACAAGCGCGGAGAAAGGTGTGTTCCACTTGACATTCTAAACTTAGTGCATCGAAGGCCGAGACCTCCATTGATGATCTGTTCCATTGTCGGGTCCAGGGAGCTCAGCATGGGCTCTTGGCTATTGTTCCTGTTACTCTCTTCACGGCCTGCCCTTCAAAGGCGCTGACTGTTTTTTGTATCCCAACCCAGCTCTGTTTGAGATTAAAATAAACATTATTTTTAGAGGACCCTTGGGTGGAAATGTTCCCTATCGTGCAAATCCTATTGTTTTTGGCTATGCCCTTCCTGCCCTGCAAACCAACAGCCCCGTGTAATTAGATGCTTCTTACACGTTACCAAATAAAAGTCCCTATTTACTTACTGTCGGTTAAGATGCTTCAATGCACTGGAAAAAAAAAAAAAGAATAAGTATCTCCAAGTGCTTAGTACAAAACACTGAAAAATAAAATAATAAAACATGTACTTCTGTGCAAAACATGACCTGTATTCTCAATCTAGGAGATGTGATCTACACATAATCACTGTATGATGATACTCACATCCATATTAAAGTCATGGGCATCTAGGGGCACGAGGGGCATTTTTTTATTTTTTTTTAGGAGACTAAACTATGGTGTCTGTTTAGAATATGAGTAATACAAACTAATATGTTTACAAATTTACTGGATTTTAAACAAAGTATATGATAAAATGTGTTACTTTTGGAGCTCTGTGATATACTCACACGTCGCTATAATCCTGAGCGCCTAGAAAATAAGGGGAATAGAGGGATTTGGGACAATGCCTGAGACTTGAGATGCAAATTAACCATTTTCAGGGGAAAAAGTGTCATTTGCATATCAAGCCCCAAGGTGATGTCATCAACAGGAGACAAAACGGACACATTCTCTTAGTTTGTGCCTTCCACTTGGTGTCCTGCTTACACAAAGTGTAGATGAGTTTAAATGTGTTCATTTTCTACTTTCCACAGTAATAAATTAAATAGATTTCAGTTTTTGGGAGAAAATGCTTCAATTAAAAAAAAAAAAATGAAATCATTAGTGAATTGTCTGCAGGAGAGCTCGGTTACTATTGGTTTCCGGTAACACGCTGCAGAGATTCCTATGATGCTGCAGACAAGTGGCAGACTCTGCTGTCAGGTTAATTGGAATGCCCTCTCCAGGATTTATTTATTGTAACGGGAAATGTGGGTAATATTTACTCTTCCGGTGAGATGCAGCAGCTGTCAGTCCACAGAGGCCTTGGAACAAAGCCTGGCCCCTGCATGGCATGCTGAGGATGTAACCCCTTATGTGCCAGATGCTTATGGGTACATGACCTACAGATCCAATGTATCCAGACAGCATTTACACCTGTGAAGTGAGTATCAATCCCACCAGGGATCTGTTGCCCCTCCTGGACTTTATTAATGAAAGAGGGGATTGCAAACCTAAAGCCAAATTAGCTGAGTGGGCAACATTATCCCCTTCAGCGAAACTTGGTTACCATCGGCCTTAAGTTTCCAATTACCTTCTCAATTCCCTGCGATTGTATTCCACAGTCCTGCTCCACGAGAGCTTAAGGCTAAGATTGCTGGGGCAAATAAACGGGATGTGGGTCAAACACGCTCATGGGGGGACCTAGGCTTTGGGTTTTGCCGCTGAGTTGCAAAGTCAAATCCTCCCCTCCTGCCAAGGTTGTGGTGTTTAGCTGCGCCCACTCCTATCCCAGTCCCGCTGATTCTCCGTTCGATCTTGCCTCCCCTACCTTTTTCAGATGCACCAGCCCCATGGACTCCTAACCCTAACGTGCCAAACTGCCCCACGCCAATTCTGGATTCTGGGCAAGATAGAACGAGGAGCTGTCTGGCCCTTACTCCAAAATATGAGTAACGTTTCATGTAACCAGGGTGGCAAGATGACCTCCTTAAATAAGGCATGAAGGTGTGGGATGACTCTTCATCATGTGGTCACATGGGCTTATTGTCCTAAGCTCCTCAATGAGTCTGAGGGCCATGAATTCATGTGACCATCGTTACTAGATGTCACGAGCCATGCATTGTCCATGGCATGAGGTAGAGACTGCTGCCCCTTTCCACTATTATGACCAGCCCAGCTCCAATGTCTCCAGTGTCCTCTCTAATCCCCCATCCGGACGTCTATACCTGTGGTTTCTGCGTGTGTGGTATAAAAATACACTGATGGCCTATAACCGTCTTAATCATTTTGTTCTCTATTAATAATTGTTATGTTGGTGCAGTGTTCCCACACAGCAGTTTATACATCAAAGACCACCCATCAAAATTTTCACCATCCACCATTCCACTCAGATCTCTTTTTCCAGCTGAATCCATTTTTTTCTGATTTTCTTCGAAATTCTTGCCAGATCTTCTTCATTTTCCTCAAACACTGAAACCATTTAAACCGACCGTTGTTTCGTGCCTCCGAAGAAGCAGGTACTGGCGAAACGCGTCCGGTTCTCCCGAACGTTTGGTGTCTGTTTATAAAACCACATCTAAAAAGTGTGATGCTTGTTTTAACAAATATTATATAACCCTCAGCTTTGTGTTTGATTTTTTTTTTACATTCTAAAAATGTACTTTTTAAACATTTTTGGATAACGAGTCATTTTGCACAATGGATAATTTTCACCAGTAAGATATAATAAAGCAGTTGTGTATTTTGGTTTTGTGCTGCCCTAGGCATGGCTAAACTTATGTGCCCACCCCTTCCTGTCAAGGCCACCCCTCTTCCTGTTTAAGTCACACCCACCACCTCTGACCCACTGTAGCAGGTGCTGCCTACGAGAAAAATGGGGAGGCAACAGGGGCGTACCTGGAGTATTTGGCACCCAGGGTAGAATCTATGTTTGGCACCCCTCCTCCCCCCACAATTTTTTAAGTAAACAAAAAAAAAGTGCTGTTTATTTACAAAAAATAATATTTTTCCAATTGTATCTTAACTGCCCTGTCTGTCCCCAGATATCTTGTCAGTGCCACCTTTGTGACCAAATTGCTTGTCAGGGCCATCTTAGTCCCCAACCACTTCCCACTGCCATTTTTAAGGCAACAAGATGTGTGAACCGAGGGGGGGGGGGGGGGGGGTCACAATGGTGTCTGAACTGAGTGGGGGGCAGTGAACCAACAGGGGGAGTGGAGTTGCACATGCATGGAGGTGGCTTTTTTTTGCCGCCCTCCTTTACAAACTGCCGCCCATGGCAGGTGCCTTGTTTGCCTCACTAAAGAGGCAACACTGTATTAAAGCCTCTCAGCCTCTCTGAAATACGGCAGTATCAATGCAAATACTGTATATTGTTGTTAACCTGCCATTGGCATGTCAGGCCTGCACACGTGCCATTGTATCACCCTTTGCGGGTGTGGGGGAATCTGAGCATGCATGGAAAGGCTAACCTGCTAATGGTAGAACCCATTGCCCCAGAATCAGTCTTGAGAAATAACTGCTAAACCTCCTTTAGGGAAAGCAGACATGGCTGGCTAGCTGTGGTCATGTAGGAAAGCGGGAGGTATATCTATGATTCTTAGTACACAAACCCCTTGTATGGAAATATACTGGCCCAGCCACACTTTGAGTGTCTGCCATGGCTCTAGGGTTGCCGCCTTTTCTTCAAAAAAAAATACCGGCCTTGGTACTGTCTCCATAGACTTAACATTGGCCTGATGCCAATTTTTTACCGGCCTGCCGGTAAAACACCTGCCAGGTGGCAACCCTACATGGATCCCCTTAAAGGGACCTGCTAGACCCCCCTACTGCTCCTGCTGCACCTCCTCTTGTTCTACCCCATGACTTGCTGGAAACTAGTTTTCTATTTATCATATTTTCAGATACTGTGCATATTATTACTCACTGCATATCACAGCTTCACTGTCTTCTTCTAGGAAATTGACTTATCAGTTCATTTAGGTTTCAGCAATAGATGTTTAACAGAAATGTCCCAATGTTTTAAAAACTACTAGTACAGTGGGCCCTGTTTTGCTGACTCGCTTTTTAAATTTTGTTTCTATCATGTTTTGCTGAGAAGATATATCACTGATCTAGTAGAGCAGAAACCAAGCACTAGGACACTTAATGTCTCCAGCGTCTGCTTGTGGGTGCACAATTTGTCCATGTGCGCCGCTCTTGGCCTAAACTGACAGTACAACGGGTCAATAGGGCTGTTGGCAAAGTTTTGCTTTTTATTTTTTAGGCTTGCAGACCAACCAGGGTAATGTCAATCTGTAGCAGACCAATCTCCCCCCAGAAAACCAATCTCCTAGTGCTTGGCTTCTCACCTACATAACCAGGCATATCTTCTAAATGAAACATGATGCAAAGACCGTTTCAAAAGTGATTAATTCAGACGATCAGGGCCAGTTTAATCATATTTAAAGAGATTCACTCAGCAGTATTGACACATTCTTAATAAGTTTTGAAAGGGTCGGCATGTACTTTTTATTAAACACCTCTCAGCAAAAAATAAGTGATGTGAAATTTAAAGATTGCATCAAGTGTAGACATTTTAACTAGAAATGCTTTAATAAAAAAAAAATAAAAAAGAAATACTTGAGCCCTTACTGCTTGTATAGCTCTATCAGGGGGCAGACATGTTGTTTAGAATCTTGGGTCAAATGGAGGAAGATTTGACCCATCTGATCCAAGATGTCTGCCCCTTGATAGAATACAGCTTTACGAACAGAGAGGTACTTTTCTCTGTATTCTTTCATTAAAACATTTCTATTAAGATGCCTACAGATGATGTAATCTTGTAATTACACAGTAGTCCTTTAAAGTGTCTTAAGAGGCCCAGAGCAACTAAAAAGATTTGTTTGTAAGTCCATGGCTGCCTTTACTAGATGGAACTTGAAAACCGTGTGTGGTTGGTGGATGGCGCCTTTTGTGACCCAAGATACCTCCTTGTAGACTCCATACGACCTTTCTTTCCAATAATGGTGTTAAAATGTTTGTCATCCGCTTTTTTACTTATGGCATAAGGAAAGTGTACGTCTCACCACAGGGACATAAAGGACCTTGTTCTCTCGAATTAGTATGCCGGCTCCTAGAAATGATCTGCGTTGGGGCTGATGGGTTAAAGGTTTAGCAGCAGAGCCATTTCCAGTCTGTCTTCCCCCTGACTTGCGCTCAAGGCGGACAAATAAGAGATTGTCCGTATTCTCTGCTCTATTAAAAAAATGAAAAGGTTTATTGTTGGCGAGTTCCTCTGATTTCTTTCACTGAAGGGGAGGGGAAGTGAAAGACTGTAAGAGAAGTAAAGGCACATTTAGAAAAAGCCTCTGGTATTCACATCCCGCTCAGCAGATAATTACAACTGCTCCTTCATATAGGACAATGTCACTGTTTGTCTACTGTGCCACATGGCTGCTTGTCTTACTGTAACTGTACTTGTGCATGGAGTTCTCTGTACTTGTACACCATGCGATGTGCAATGGCTAGATTTATCCATATATATCCCTATATAGCTTCTGTGCATCTGCATGTTTGCAGATTTTTTGGATTTTTCTTTACTACCTTAATCTTTTTTTTTTTTTTGCTGCTGTTAAAATCAGATTTAAACAATTATTACCTGTAGAGTAAAGTAACTGTCTAGCGCCCAAAATGCGTCTTCCAAATATTAATGCATATTAATGTGCCTTCAAAGTACTTTAAAATGCATGTCTTACATTTTGCATTGCTTAAAATATAAACTTCTTACAGCTAGAAGTAATTGTGAAATTACAGCAGTTTGCAAGAAACCAGGACTGTCCACACTAGATGAGTAAAAGTAATTTCCTTTTTTTTTTTTTGCTGCGGGAACCATGAGAATAATGCCATTCAAATGAATGGAATATCCTGTCTCTCTAGTGATGTCATCAGACAATGTGTTGCACTGTTAAGAGATCCCACTGTGTACAAGAGCAAGGTCACTCATAGGCCACTCAATAGACTCAATTTGAGGAGGACAGGAAGTGACTATATGAAACAAAACTTTAAATCCTCCATAGAATCAGTGCTGCCGCACCTGCAGTAAACATGCAGAGTTATCACTGGGCAGGGCTTGAGTCAAATATTATAAATGTGATTTATACAGAATGCCTGCATCAAATCACACAGGGATAAAAGCCTGTGCATATACAAGCAGTGATCTTCATCTTGCACCAAAGTGAGTTTGGGGACTAGACTGCCCCTTTAACACATAAGCAGAGTGCTCCATTATGTGGAGAAAGTTCTAACATGCTTTATTAAGTGTTGCTAGCACAGTGGATCAAAAAGGGAGGTCTTTTAAACCCTAATTTAAACACCTAGACTATTAATTCCTGGTCTTCCAGAGTGAAAGAAAAACAGATTATATAACTAGCAATTTATAGTACAGAGGTGTCTGCCGTTAAGAGTAGTGTTCCATAAAACCTGACATGCCATGGGTCAGCCATCATTTAAACAGTTATTTTATCTCATCAAGATGATGTGGATTCCAATTCCCATGATGCTTAGCTAAACATACGGAACTCCACAGTTTCTGGATTGCCAAATTACGGCAACAGTTGCCATGTGTCCTTCCCCTGCCTCCCTTCCGGCTTTAGAGCCTATCCGCCATCACACCATCCAAGGATTTCTACTGTAAAGGGGGGGGGGGGGGGTGATACCTTTTGGTCTATCTTGGGGGAAGCGGATGTGCTGCATTTCCCCCTGGTAACACCTCTCTCAATGTATCCATGCTGTCCCACACACCTCCTTGAGATTCAGTGGGACAGGACATGTGGCGCTCTGATTAAGGGCCCTGACCAGCCCTTGTGCAGGCCCTTTTATTAGAGTTTTAGATTGCTAGTGTGCAATATTTAGTAAAAGCCACTAATATCTATAAAGGGAATCTGAATATACATGTTAACCAATAAGCAGAAGAAATATTTCCCTTTTATTTTACCAACTTCTTCCTTTCTGTGAAAAACCTAATGTGAAGTTTCAGCCCCACAGACCTCTTATCAAGTTACACTGTAACATTTTACAATTTCATACTATTTTTCTACCTATTTTTTGCCTGTGAATGAGACATAAAAGAACCCCTCAGAGGGCACCCACCATGCAAAAATGATCCATTTTCCTCTATTCATTGGAGCACAAACTGGTAACATATGTATGGATGTAAGGCAATTATTGGCCCACTTTGACATAAACCCTCCTTTTTCATGCATATTAGGGTTAAATAATAATATAAATGTCTGTGTTCTAAAAAAATTCAACCTCCCTTGGAGGAAAAAAAGCAAAATTTTAAAGTGTTTTTTTTTTTTTTTGCTTGATACATGTATCTTTTGCATGCTCCCCTGCATAACCAGGGATCTTTCAAATTAATCTATGTCACTTAATGGATTTGAAGATCCACTGTGACGGGGGTTCTTGGAGGGCCCTTGGGGCCAGAAGATTCCCTGTGGACTATGGACCCTGTCTGTTGATATATTAGTTTGGGGGGTACAAAATTTGAGGGCACTAGTGGAAACCTTTTTTTTTCAACTGGACTTCAAACACAGGCACTCAGGATGTCAGTCAAGATGTGTACCCTTGGATCCAAGCCTTTGTCCCATTCACTGTGTTTCACCCAGGTTAATATTGTATCCTATCCTGTAACCCCTATAATTATGCCACCTTACCCATTGTCTTTAAGTTAAGTCATTCAGTGTCCTGTTGTAAGGTGATGTCCCTCAATTAACAAGTAACTTTAATTGAGTGCACTCACTGTATGTATCTGAACTTGACACCTTCTTATCCTGAGAGGTTTGAGGCAGGATTTCCCCTTTGTATGTCCTTCTGTTAAACTGATTATGTTGTGTTCATTATGTGTCTTAATGTGTGTTTTGTAATTAGCTTTACGCACTGTATGTTAATTCTATTTGGTTTGCAGCCTGGAAGTATAATGTATTCCTAGACCCAGTTGATTGCAGGACCTAGTGGAGAACTATACTTAGTTCTATCCCCCCATTGTATACTAATGTCTGTGATGTGATGTTTGTGTGTTTTATAAGTCTGTGCTGTTTCTCAAATAAGTTGTTGTTCATGCTGTACCTAACTGCTAGTGGTCCTGTCTGCTATTTGGGTATAAAGAGCAAGAGTCCTGGAACGACTTGCTGGGTGGATACTGAGCTGTAATTGGGGTCTAAGGAGGTTATTTCACACAACGAGCAGAGGTGCTACCGGCCTTGGGTAGCCGCTCTGTTACAACCGCGGATGCCATATGAACTAACCTTGATTTAGTTGATTTCCCTCTTTCATATGAATTATACCTTCTGCAGGGCATTGTAAGTTCATTGTAAATTTTCCGTAAAAGATCTGACCGTAGTTTCATAAGTGAATTTTCAAATCAGCATGACGCTCTACTCAACTTGACATAAGCCTTCAGTACGGTGTCAGAGCAGTTCCTATACTGACTATTTTCTGTAGACAGCATCATCGTGATCATGGCGATTGTTTGGGACATGTTGCGAACAGGTTTTTCTTGGTGAGGTTATATTTTCAACATGTGTGCATGCCATGTGGCCTTCAGCTGATAATGGATCTGCTGTCTGGCTGGACATTAGAGGGATATCCAAATGATTCATAGTAATAGGACATCAGACATGCCAACTCAATCAGCAAGATGTTTTTGTGTTTTGTTTTGTTTTTCATTTTTTCCCCCCAACTTCATCAAAAAACGTGTGCAGTGTGCAGCTTCGATTGAACAGTTTGCTCTGCAAATTATTAGAAGGGCAAATGCACTGTTTTTGATTAATTATAAGTGTGCAGTTCCCTCTAATCTCTTAGAAAAGTTTTGGAAATGGGCATCCCTAGGATGTTCTCAAACAACAGAGTGTAATATATATGGAAAGGTCTCTGCCAGTCTGTGTCTGAGGTTTGTTGGATCCAAATCACTTAAAGGGACAGTCTAGTCCCCAAGCTCACTTTAGTGCAAGATGAAGATCACTGCTTGTATAGTGCACAGGATTTTATCCCTGTGTGACTTGATGCAGGCATTCTGAATTTTATAATATTTGTCTCAAGCCCTCCCCAGTGATTACTCTGCATGTTTACTGCAGGTGCGGCAGCACTGATTCTATAGACACCGAGGATATAAAGTTTTGTTTCATTAAGTCACTCCCTGTGCTCTTCCAATTAAATATATAGTGTATTCATTTGAATGGCATTATTCTTGTGTGTTCCTGCAGCAAAAAATAAAAAGGAAATTACTTTTACTCAGCTAGTGTGGGCAGTCCTGGCTTCTTGCAAACTGCTGTTTTTTTCTTAATTTCTTCTAGCTGTAAGTATTTTATATTTTAAACAATGTCAAATGTCAAACGTGCATTTTAAAGTACTTTGAAGGCACATTAATACGCATTAATATTTGGAAGATGCATTTTGGGCGCTAGACAGCCCCTGTAAGAAAGATTCTGGAAACCAATGAAGGAACTGTTTCCCCGGCATATGGATGGAAGAAAGGCACAGGAACAGACACATAAATCTTAAATATTGTGATTTATTCCATGAATATATCCATTTAGGCAGTGATGGTAGAAGGCATCATCTGGCTTAGTGTGCAATGTGAAAGCTGAATAAAACCAATCAATACAGAGGTTATACTGGGTGGTTTTATGGATTGTTTTTTTTGTTGTTGTTGCTTTGATGGTCGACTGTGCATGTTGGTACGAATTAGAAATGATTAATTGGTGTGGAAAAAAAATGGCAACAAATGTATGTGTGCAGCCAGAATATCAATGGGGGTCCTAGGGAGAGAGGGAAAATACAAAATGTTGTGCAAATATGTAAAAAAAAAACAAAATTCAGACATTAATATGAATAAAAACAGATGTGCTTTACTCAAAACCAGGCAGAATTTAGATAAAGTGGACAGTCCCACCGTACATCCACTCCCCAGCTGTCGTGGCACTAGGTTAAAGAGGAGTTATTTGGTGCCCTGACACTTGGAACATAATCCACTAACCATGGCTGCAAAAATACTCTATTACAGGCAGTAACTCCAAGTGATAACTCTGCTGTATTAATACCCCTCTCTCGCACTAACCCTAATCCACATATGATTTAACCCCGATTTGCTGATGTCAATCCCTTTATTCTTGTTTTTTTTTTTCTTTTTTCCCTTCCTTGCGTGATCCGTTTAGTGTATATTTAACGTTTCCAGTTATCCTGTTTTTATATTTTATATTTTTTTTTTTTCTTCTCTGGGATTTATAATATTCAGCGGCTTTCAGTCCGCTGCGGGACACGGGCGGTTAACTCTCTTCCTGTTGCTACTGATAAAATTCACTTTGAACTTGTTCTCTCGGAAATCTCAGTGCTGAAAGCTCGTTCTATTAATAGATCATGCAGTATGCGCCATCGAAAGTAAAGAGTGATGAGGTTTTATTATCAGTCTAATTAACTTGTTCCAGAAATCCAACACCAAAAAGTATATTTAAAAATCCAGTTGAGATATATATATATATATATATATATTAATATTTTTTTTGTTATCAGTGCAGCCCTGCTACAGTCTAATTCCAGCCATGTGTGTATCCAATTTTTCAAAAAATTGGTTTATCAATCTTTAAATATAACCCCCTTTCCGCTTGTAAACATTGTGCAACATCACTGTACATCACAATCATTCTCACTGTAGGTAATTTGCTGGGGCACCACCTTGTTTCATGTATGGTTTGGATGGGGGAGTAGTGATAAGTGGCTCTACTGGACCCTCTTTGGTGCCATTTAAAAAATAAATAAAAAAATCTTGAATCCTGCCTACCTAGCATAGGGCCCTTGTTCATTGGTTTTCTCCTGAAAGGGACATTGGGTGGGCCACTGTTCATGTCTTCAGGTATGTGGGTGGAATTTATATAATTTGAATGTGAGTGATGCTCTATTTAAACTTGAGTTAACACATTATTATTTACTTCGTAGAGTGAAAAGAAAAGTGGTCAGAGAATCAGTGGCACACTCGGAAATCTGTTAATACATAGACCTGTTTACTAAACCCAAATGGACCCCAAGATTCCCCCCCTTGGAAAATGAATAAACAGGAGAGAAGGCTGTCCATGTGCATGTCGTTCAGTATATCGATATAGATTTAGCAGCATGTTCTGGTGTCCCTGATACTGATTCATCCACGAGGGCTAAGAGGGATGATAGTTGGCTCACCTGGAGACCACGGAAAGCTCCTCAGTGGATAGTTGGCTCACCTGGAGACCACGGAAAGCTCCTCAGTGGATAGTCGTCTCACCTGGGGATGGCTGAAAGCTCCTCCAGGGATAGTTGGCTCACCTGGTGAGCTAAAGCTCCTCAGTGGATAGTTGGCTCACCTGGAGACCGCTGAAAGCTCCTCAGTGGATAGTCGTCTCACCTGGGACAGCTGAAAGCTCCTCCGGGGATAGTTGGCTCACCTGGGGAGCTAAAGCTCCTCAGAGGGTGGTCGGATGTAACGCCTGAACACCAAATTACAAACTGGAAGATGATTCCTGTCATTGTATCTCCATTTAGGACTTTTGATATACTTTTTTTTTTTTTTTTTTTTAGTGGCTCCTGCAAAAAATCTATTTATTATGCCAAATGATTAAAAACCCAGACATTCTGGAATGGGGGAAAAGAAGGGAAAAGTTTGTCTTCAAGAGACATTCCTACATAATGAAGAACAAATGACATGTTCTATTGTGAAATAACAGATTTGGGGGAAGGTTAAAGGAGCATTCTGTTATGGACCCTACAGACGTCTCTGCTAAACAACTTCTAACTTCATATTAATGACTGGGTGCAATAACGCAGTTGAGATAATACCTATATTACACAATTTGAGGGCCCCTAGCAAAAAAATAAATACCTGGGACTACTTCCCCCCGTCTATCCCCACATACATACTAGAGTTCAAAAGTGCAACTAAGGGGAAATTGTTGCTCCATTTCAGTAGCTCATTCCACTCTCTCTTTGATGTAGCCCTTAAAGCTGTCTTTTTCAGGTATTCAACCTTGTTGTGGCTGACTAGAGGCTAAGCATTCCACAGAAGCCCATGGCGGCTAGCACTTCTTTCATGACCCTGGCTGGTCCTAGAGTTGGGGGTCACACAACCATGAAGTCCTTAATGAAGCTCATCTTGGAACTGCTCTATGTGTCTTCATCTGGTAATAAGAAAAACTTCCACTACCGTAATGTGATAAAATACAATTGCTCGTTATTGGCTTGTTGCCTGCCCTAATTCCTTTCACTCCACTAGAATGATCCCACACCTACCCTCATTTTTCTGATCCCGATTTATAATATCTCCATACCCATCAACCACCAATAAAATGATCCGACACTTTTTCCCCATAATAAGCTTCCCTTATGTACAGGAGGCCCTAAACCCCCCTGTGCTCTTATTCCACCCTCCAATTCGATTTACCAGTTCATAGATGTCCTTCCTACCTACGTTTTTACATATACAACTTATCTGTCCAGAGGAAAAGCCAGAAATGAATCAAGGTAATTTTTATGGACTCCCATTCCACACTACTGGTTAGATTTGCTCGGTACAGTCTTGATTTTGGGATCTTTGTCCAGTAGTCTCGATTTCTGGCTCTTGGGTGACAGCAGAGGTGTTGGACTCTACTCATGCCATCACAGCAGAGCATGAGTAGTTGTTTGCCAAGGCTGTATTGCATTATAGACACTCGACCCTACCAGGACCACACACCCTGGCATCCTGGTCAAGGGAACATAATAGTTGGGATGCATGTAATCCTCTTTTTGAATAAATCATTAATTTCCATCTGTACACATAAGCATTCTACATTCTGTAGAGGAACCTTTAAGAAATGAGTCCATGGGTTCAATAATGCGGTGGAATGTGAATACATAACTTTAGCTTTGTACAAAATGTAAAATCGGTATTCCCGCAGATATTCCTTTAATCCTTCAATGCCAGTTTGGCGAGTTTACTGGCATGGATTGTGGTAACACCATGTCATCTTTATTCCCTTTTGCCTTTTTATTTCCTACATCTTTTTTTTTTTTTGCAAAGCTGGGATACAATGGACATCTGTGGGTGATCACCAGCCATCTCTGGGCCTCAGAGGAGAGCCGAGTACAGTGTGCTCAAATTCAGCTGCCAAAGTCCTGAAACGCTTTGTAAATTGTAAAAAAAAAAAAAACTATACTGGAAATTACATGAAGAGGGATCAAATTAAAGCTTAAAGAGATATTACAACTCATCTTCTACATTAGGATGAAGAGAAGAAGCTACCAGTTAACACCAATATGTTGGTGTTAAGTGGTAGCTGCTTCTCTACCTCCTGGTGTAAGCCTTTGTGCTTTTTTCAGTTTTAGCATTTGTTTTCTCTCGTCTTCTACATTAGCCTTATATGACATTGGAGTGTGTCTTTTGGGGTGCTAAATACCCTACCTAGAAGGCAGAATTGCACGTCTATCATTTATTGTAATTACGTGCTCAGTTGGCCTTTTTGAGTGTCCCTGATATTCACTATTGTTCCCAAATGTATCTACTGAAAAAAAAGAGATATTTAAAGAGGGTTTCAACCTTACTAATAAACATTTGCCGTATAAGAGGCTTCCCCCTAATGCTTCTGTTGTATCCTGGTCTAAAGTGATGGAACAATCACATCTCTGCTTTAGCCAAGGAAAAAAAAGCAACCCTAGGAATATCTTGGCCTCCAAACAAAATGACCATCACTAAGCATCATTAAGCGTTGCTTTCCGCAGATCTACAAAAGACTAAAGAGATATGTCGTCCGACTGGCGTCCTGTCCACTTGATTGAGCCACAACAAGACCTGAATCAAACAGTGGACGTTCTTTCATAACGTAATATCCCCTCTCGCTATCAAGCGATCACTTTAGCAATTCATCAGGCAGCGAGGTCTTCCAGACACTTTGATAAGTCATCCATCTACGATAATTCGCTATTATAAAATGTTCTGGATGGGGCAGACCTAGCTGATTTAAACAGGAGTCGGGTAGTTACAAAAATATGTAATGTTTATTTACCCCATGCCCCACACATTCCATACCATTATTGGCTCGGGAGGCGCTGTTCCTGATGGCCTGTGAATTTTTATATAGGAAAAATCTCTTTCTGCTATGCCCCCACATGTCACATGCTCTAAACATTGCTGCCCTGGTTGGGGGAAAGTAAAAATAGTGGTCAATAGGAAAGGAAAATGTTGGGGGGTTTTGACATAAATAAGAGAGGTTATGATTGGTTTAGATGATTTATCTGATGGATCACTATCTTCTTCAATTTCAAAGTGCCCCCATTCTGTATAAAAGCAAAGAACAGGGGGTATTGCATGGAACAGGTTGCATCAATCAGTAGCTACAGGTCCCCATCTTCTATCACATACTTTCCATAGGCAGGGAGAGTGGTGCGGTGTCTAGTGTGAGGGATGGGGAATGCTCTATGCCTGGGATCTGGAAGAAGTTATAGAGCATTGTCTCTTTCTCACAGGAAAACTCCAGTTGGATTCAGGTCTTGGGGTGAAATCAGGTAACAAGATCCCACCAAAAACCCTGATAAGCAGACCATTCTTTTCAATAAATATTTAGGTATTTTATAAAATGGAATTTGCGATACATTTGGCTAGTGCCTAGATTTCAAAACCCACCACAAATGGGAATTTAAGCCAGGCTGATCCCCACGGCTCAAAATCAAGCACATTTCCACGCGAAATGCGTCAGCGCACTTATCCACCGTGTGTTTTGAAATAAAATACAAACAAACTTTAATGGATATTTCATTTTTGGGGGGAAATTTGGCCTATGGGCCGAGTTGCAAATCCATCGATCTGCAAATTGTTCAGTCACACCACCTCCACAACCTGTCCCCACTGTCCCTCCTCGAGCCCGTCTTCTTACACATCCTTGTTGAGTGACTGGTTAAGTGGCATGCTTACTGTACATCTTGGTAATGAGTCTGTGCTCCCATTTTTTTTTTTTTTGTCTCCATAAGTCAGGGTATGCCAAAACAGCCGTGTAACCCTGGCTTTCTGCACCTAGAGGATCATCAGCCATACCACACTGACGAGGCAAATGTAGGCCGAAAAACATCTGTGCTCCCACCCCCACCCCCCAAATGTTACCGAGGACCAATCCAGACCTTGTAACGTGTCATGAAAGTCCAGACTTAAAAAAAAAAATCATGGGAAAGTAAGGGGATATATATAAAAAGAGACTAGATGTCCAAAAATAATACCTCCCAGAGGGAACCAAAAAAAAATCACATTTTACAATCCATGATAATACATTCCAATTAGAGTGAACAATGGGGAAGCATGAATCACCATGCTCCGAGCTTCGTAATAAAAAGTGCTTTGTTGCTTCTGTCATGAATAATTAACCTGAGACATTGGTTTCCAATAATGTCTGAATGTCAGTAACGTAATATGAATGTGTCAGTGTGTGTGTGTGTGTGTGAGGTTGGGGCTGGTGTGTGTGTGTGTGTGTGTGAGGTTGGGGCTGGTGTGTGTGTGTGTGTGTGTGTGTGTGTGTGTATGTGTGTGAGGTTGGGGCTGTGTGTTGAGGACAAGTCTGATCAGTCTGTAGGATAACTTCTCGTGACCTTTTAACGACACCTGCTGTCTATCTCTGTGGGAAGGATGCACAGTGGGCAAGGCTGGCCCATTTGAAACAGTAACTGGTAACCAACCCTCTCACCTACATCGATCTCACAGTGTAACAGAAAAGAGTGAGGTGCATCACTAAACTGAAGCCTGGAACTTTTACTGTACATTAAACATGGTATCCTTCAGTTTGTGAGTTGGGCATTTGTTTTGGGGGGGGGAGGGGGGGGGGGTTCAGTTATTATTTCTTGGGTTTGCAGTTCTTTGCTATTTACATTTTTGGTCTCCTAAGTTGACCACTTTTACGGACAAATAGTGAAAAAAGAAATCAATTGTATGAACTTCTATTCCACAGATAAGGCATGTACCACATATGGTTTATGGAGCACATGTAATATGTAATAAATGTACATCACTTTTAATAGGATAGCTGCTTATATTGGTGATCAGACATTGGGCTTTGGCTGGAACTTTTTGGGCAAATGACCTGGGACAGATACAGGGGGGCCCCCACATGTGGCCAGTAACATTCCTTGAAGCCATGGACATCTGGTCACCGCAGTTTTGTATTATACAAGGCACTTCACCTCCTTGTTCAGATTTGATATTGTCGGCTTAAAGGCCAAAAACTTTACTTAATTTAGCAAGTCTCTGAATTTCTCTCTTTCGTGAATCAAGCCTAGGTCTACGTTTTATATATTTATAATTTGTATTTTGTGTATAGCTACGGGTACTGGCAAGAGAAGAGGGTTGCATTTTGTTTGATTTACTTTTTACAATGATCTTGAAAGCCATTAATATTTTAACATTTGAAAATGTGCTGAACAGTTTGATAAAACCTGACACTGCAAAACGGAGATTTTATCTTCTTAGTCAATCTATAGTTCTCTAAGAGCGAAGTAGTGCCAACATTATGAATAATGTTTAATAGTCTGACCTGTTTTTTTGCTGATATTTGATTGCTTTTAATAGTGTTTCATTTAGAAGATACTGCTAGTTATGCAGGAGAGAAACCAAAGCTGGGGGAATTGTCACTTGCCATTGACAGACATGCACCCCTAGATTGCATTCAAGGTCACCTCGCAGTCAGACTCCTCTACAACCTGAGAAAGATAGAAGAAGTGCTTCACTGTGTAGCAGACAGTCTGCCCCATTATTAAGCAGCAATACGACCGGGGCGAAATTAAAGTCCGACCCCACGCATTTTACATGCCTAATTTAAAAAAATAAATAAATAAATAAAAACATTTCCTTCAAGATGACAACGGAACTAGCACGTCTTCTACATTTTAATTTATTTATATAGAAAGGTGCTTCTGTTTGTGTCTTTAGGAAGTAACACTGAACATCTATAGCATTTCCGTCCATAAATAGGTTTAAAAAAAATTAAAACAAATAGGTGCTAAGACCACAACTACTTATATATATATCTGACAACCTCAAGTTGACCTCAGAGTAAGTCATCCCTAGGAGGATGAACATACGATGTAGTTTCATGCATAATGTGTGCTTTACTAATGTGCTGTATGCCGTGGACTTAGGACTTGGTCTTGTAGTCCAGAAAACTACAGCAGGTTCCTACACTTTGGCTTCGTCCATTACTTTTACTTTTTTTTTGACTGCTGTTTACTGGTTCTGTCTAGTAAGGACACATTCTCAGACTTTGTCAGACAAACATTCTCAGAAAACAGTTCACTTGTTTTTACTTTCACTTTGTTTATTTTGTAGAAAGATATCTGTGCTCGGACTTTTCTTGTAAACAGCATTTATTGGAACATGACTAAACTGAGAAGCTTGACGTTTTTTGTTTTTTTAATATGTTGCATCCTTTGCCTTTCTTAGCATTTTATTTCTTCAATTTTTTTCCCCGTTTAATGGGGTTGTTTGACATAACCGTATCTGTTTCCAGCTGCGTGGGGAGGGGCCTTCTGCAGTCCAGATGTGTCAACTCAACATGACCTCCATTTAGGACTGTATTCAATCGAAGAAGCAAGGGTGCACAAGTCTTTGTTTTATTAAGTTCTGGAGTCTAGACAGAGACTTGCCCAGTTGCCCATAAAGCTTGCCATATTCTTTTATGGATCTGGTTAAAGTTTCATACAATGGTAACCTTATGGCTCAATTCAGTTTGTAAGATATGCAGAATGAATGGGATTGTGTGGTATTTGCGTAGCAAAATTAAAAGGAATAAAATATACTGCATGTGTCAGGTAGTGCCAAACTTCGGGCTTTCAGGCAGTGGTAGATATAGACCGATCAGCCATAACATTATGACCACTGACAGGTGGCAAGCCGGCGGAGGCAGTGTGATGCTTTGGGCAATGTTCTGCTGGGAAACCTTGGGTCCTGCCATTCATGTGGATGTACCACCTCCCTAAGCATTGTTACAGACCATGTACACCCTTTCATGGAAACGGTATTCCCTGATGGCATTGGCCTCTTTCAGCAGGATAATGTGCCCTGCCACAAAGCAAAAATGGTTCAGGAATGGTTTGAGGACCACAACAACGAGTTCAAGGTGATGATTTGGCCTCCAAATTCCCCAGATCGGAATCCAATCGAGCATCTGTGAGATGTGCTGGACAAACAAGTCCGATGGCCATGGAGGCCCCACCTCGCAACTTACAGGACTTAAAGGATCTGCTGCTAACATCTTGGTGCCAGTTACCCCAGCACACCTTCAGAGGTCTAGTGGAGTTCATGCCTCGACGGGTCAGAGCTTTTTAGATGTAAAAACCTGTGGCCTACACAATATTAGGCAGGTGGTCATAATGTTATGGCTGTCGATGTATATATCTGCTAACTGGTGATGTGATCTTACCCTGAGATAGTGAATGATCGACGATCGATAGATGCACATAATTTTGAAAGGGATTTAAAAGATCCCACTAGTCTAGAAAGAGAAAGCGGGCAGATTTAATTCATTTATATAAACCTTTTTGAAATGCAGAACTTAAGCAGGCTTTCTCCCCGGGACTAGACACTCACCATGAAAACTCTGCAAAAAATGGCTATCACAAGAACTCAAATTTTTTGCTTGTGTTCTACAAAAGATGAAAAAAAAAACCCTATAAAAATGCAGATATTAGTGGATATTTTTCAATATTGATGTTGTATTGAAGGGCTAGGGCCCTATACTCACCCACCATTAAACCTCTGCTATTTGTGACCGCTGTAGTATTTTTTTTAAATGTGCTTCTAGTTAATTTATTCATAACTAGTTTATTAAACCCGAATGTTTTCCAACGGATGGGCATTACCTACAACCAAGTAATAATGCAATCGACAGAGCAGCATTGGGTACAGATGTTCCCTTTATACTTGTGATGGAGACTAAATGCATTCATTTAATATATCTTGGCATTATTGAGTGATCCTACACACATGAGACAAGGTTAGAAATAACTATATCTAGGGTTATACTGCAAGTGTCCAGTCCCATTCATATGTACCAATTGGGAGTACTTTTTTTTTACTTTTACAGCAATATTTATTTTTTGCAGCATGACCTCCTGGTTCTTAGAAGATACGATCATATACAAACGTTACATTCATACCAATGGATACATTCTTTTTCTTACTCTCTTTGTAGTAATTAATCACTTGTGACTATATGCAGAAAGTTCCAAAATGGTGTGCTGATATCTGACTCCTTTTCTATTCAGAAGTGGATGTTAAAGTAACATATCTACATATTATCCAGTTAGGATTTTATATATGTGTACATTATTACTTGCAACAATTCGTTATATATATTGTGACTACTGTATATACACCCCATTGAATGAAAAGTGCCAATTCTAATTTTGTCGGCAATTATGCAACAGCATTTGGGGCTGCACTAAAGATTGTTTTTAATAATTCACATCTTTATTCACACTTTCGCACCAGTCTTGTTATATGTTTAATTTTATTGGCAACGAATAAGTTACATTTTACTACTCAAGAGACTTCAAACACATTTCTCTTTCAATTTATATATTCTAGGGTTACCCCCTCGGAAGTCTCATTGCACAATAGAGCTATTGTAGAGACTATATATATATATATCCTTTGTAGACTAATACCCTTTTTTAAAGTATTTAGAAATAATATATATATTCAGTCCTTGATTGTACCTTTTAAGACCAGAATGATTGAAAATAAAAATCTTTCTGTAACCGGATGTATGTGTAAAGCTGGCAGTTTGGCCTCTTACCTGGGGATGCTGTTATATACTCAGTTATGTTCAGTGTGGGAATAGTTCTCATTTGACTCACTTGTAACTTCGTACAGGATCAGACAGAGGAGATTTATCATACCTGTATTCATCCCACCAGAGTTATGCCACAGTCAACATCTACATGGATGTCTCAGATTGCAATCTGTCTATCCCCATGAATAATCCAGCTTCTGTCAGTCTCTCTGTACCCGGCTGAATCTCTGTTTTCACAGGTGAGGGTTGAGTCACACTCAAACACTCCTTATTGTTAGAAAGATAAGGAGAGGGATGTTTGGATTTACTTCTTTTAAATTGTGGAACATGAACAATTCCTTAAAGGAATCAAGGGTTAAAAAAACATGTCCAGCTTGTCCCAAGGAAACCAAACGTGTATCTTTATAGACACCCATAGGTTAGGGTTGCCACCTGGCCGGTAAAAATATTGGCATCAGGCCAATGTTAAGTCTATGGAGACAGTACCAAGGCCGGTATTTTTTTGAAGAAAAGGTGGCAACCCTGCCATAGGTGTACTCTCAGCTGAGACACAGCCGGTCTGGAGACTGGTGTGCAGTCACACCCCTCTTCTCTTATCCGGGTCTGGATGTAGTGGGCATCTCTCGCTACTAATGCAGAGAGAGAAAAACCCTTGTTCTATATTAGAAAATAAAGTTTATTGTGTAAACAAAGACCATTCCTTATTTTAGTCCATCTGCGCTGTTCTAAGTCTACAGTTTGTATTGGAGAAAAAAAACTTCTGCCTTTTTATTCTTCCGATGATCGATAAATAAAATGGTCTATTGATGATGTGTGGTGAGGTTTGTTGTCCGTGGTGTAATTGTATTCAAGAATTAGCGGTTTGTTTTAATAAAAATCTGTGTTAGATTAGATTCTGCCAGACATGGCATCAGGAAGGGAAGAGAGAGACGGAATGGAGGAGAGAGAGAGAGAGTTTTGTAAGAAGTAAGAATGGAGGAAAAGATAAGGTTTGATTACAGTTATTCTACACAGTGGGGAAGAGTTGAGGTAGAAGCAAAAATGTAGTGGATTTTTGCAGTCCTTTCTAAAAGCAGACCGGTCTGCCCTACACCTCGGCAGCCAGAAGGCGAGTGACATAAATATTATCCCAACCACCCAGCAAGAGATCTCTCACCCAGAAGCATACAAAACAGCTGTTATTATTTCTCAAATTATATTGTGAAATTAATACAACGTCATTCTATATCCCTTCAGCACTCAATTAACCTTAAAACTAGAATTCCCACAACCATGTGGACTGTCAGGATCACATGAACACATGTGAAAATTATATAAATAGGCAGCTGCCAGGGGGGAAAAATAAAGTTATGTTTAATTGAAATATAATACCAATTATAGACATTTTAAACAGAAATTCTATCATGCTAATAAAGTACCTTTATTACGGTAACTCCTCTTTGCTCTGTATAGCTCTCTCAGAGGTCAGCCATGTTGTTTAGAATCTTGGGTCAAATGATGTTAGTTTTGACCCCTCTGACCTACGATTCTAACATCATTTGACCCAAGATTCTAAACAATATGGCTGACCTCTGAGAGAGCTATACAGAGCAAAGAGGGCTCAGTAAAGTACTGGATCAGCATTATAGCATTTCTATTTAAACTGATGCAATCTTTCAAATAAAAAACACTGGTTTGCTGTATACTAATTGTGCCTAGGGGTAGTCACTGCAAAAAGTCCAAGTTGCATTTTAAGTCCATGAACATTACGTTTTGAAGGCTTAATGTGTGTTTTGTCTCTCTGATTGATTAATTAATTAGTATCAAGGTTTGGAAGGATGTTCGCCTTTCCACTCTGGAATTTAGCGGACAGAGAAATTTTGGATAGTGCTGACCTTTGGCAGCAATGAGTGGGACGCCTTGAGAACTGGAACAAAAAAAAATCATATTGACAGCCTGTCCCCCGACTCCAGAAGCTGTGAACTTTAACAAAAACCACTGTGGAAAAAAATGTGCATGGGGCTTTTTTTTCTTTCTGCACTTATAGAGGATAAAGGCTTTTGTGTATGGCCTCTCTCTTTGGGATATGAGTAAGAGATTCCCAAAGTAAACATTCAAAAGACAAACCCCAACATAAGTCTTTCTTTTTGCCTTCTGAGCTGAATTTGTAAATGTATTAATCTGGAATAATAGTTGGGAGGGGATTTTTGGCCAGGGGTGGCCCATGGTACATGCTCCTCGAAAATTAACACAAATAGGCAAGAATGATAAGTTGGCAGGTATGATACTGAGATTGACGGAAAAGTTATTATATAGGAAGATAGGCTATCCACTGGGGGATTTAGAAGTGAAAAGTGGTACAGATCCAGCCCATTGAGTCAGGTTAGAGAGCAGCCCAGGGGGCAATTGCCCCCCTTGCCAACCCTCCATAACCACAGAAGGCTGGCAATGGGAATAGAAGGGCAACTGCCCCTGGTAAGCGCTCTAATCTCACTTAATGGACCCTTTTAAATGCCCCAGTCTGTAACCCTTTCTATCTTTCAATACAATCGTCTTGTCCACTTATCAGTCTCTGCGCCTTATCTGTTAGCACATCTGTCTTCCATGTCCATGCGTGTCTATCTCTGATAATATTTTTCATTTTTGCCAACCGTTGCCGGCCCACCCCTGACAGCTGCCCAGTGTTACAGTTGATGAATGGTATTTGCCCTGAACACAATATTAAAAGAGCACTATCAGCCATAGGTTGATGGGCCTGACTCCCAACGTCGGACATAGCGAAAGGGGCATTCTTAGGAAAATTGCTATAAAGGTTTGTGGAGTCATTCCAAGTATTTTAAGCAATTTTAGAACTTTAGAGATCATTAGGAAACAAATATATGGGGATCTGGGCCATAATATGGAATGCCCCTACAAATTAGTGGCACTTGGCTGGTGTGAGTAGCGGTAGACTTGACGAAGAAAGGTGGGGAGTTTTTTAGCTTGTCCTTTTTACTGTTGCATATAGAGAGTGGAAGAGCAAAAATCTATGCTTGTGGGACTGAAGAATAGAAGGCACATTGATGATATGTCTCATTACCATAGGCACAAGCAATACAGTGAGTTTAAGAAATTTATTGGGATCAAAAAGAGTGGTGGATGTTGCACAATAGTGAAAAGAATAGTGCGCGTGGGAGAGAGCTCCACAAAGTTTTCAAATTACATTTCTCTAGGACAAAAAAGATATGGAATTCACTGCCAAGTGAGGTGGTGCTATCAAATAAAAAAAGATGCCTTCAAAAAGGGTCTGGACATCCCGGGCTATGAATAATAATTACAGTGTTTTTGCCTCCTTTTCGATGAAAAGCAGGATGGAGAGGTAGAAGGGTTGAACTTGATGGACTTAAGACTTTTTTTCAACCTAAATTACTATGTTATGTTACTAGAAGAAATCTGGTCAAGGAATAGCTGGAACAGGAAGGACACTACGGACAGCAAAGATTAAACGTACAGTATTGATTCTAGATGTTTTTTTTCCATAACTCCGATAGGAAAGAATGTGTGTAATGTTTTACTGTACGCTCAAATAGATGTAGTAAACATCCGTCCAGCTGACCATGGCATTGACAGAAGTCTTTTTCTGCCCATGCAGATGGGAACCGGCTTGTGCTGCAGCTCCAGAATCTTCCCCATCTGTTTGAAAGTCATGTGATCTGCATGGCGCTGGTGCACAACGCATTCCGCCTCAAGAATGTAGTGGCTTTTTCACCTTTGCACTTTGCGTAGAAAAGCAGATAATTTCAAAGCCCAGCCTTCCAACCGCAAGGGTAGAAGAAGACTTATGAAATTTGTCTTCATGGTGGACCTCTACTGGGCTTTGTAATGGGCAGTTTAATTATTTTTACTAAGCTAGCACTGTATATAGCTTCATTTAAAGCCCACAGGATGGGGTAAGAGAAACTACTTCTCATGCCTCCTGAAGCCATTGTTTGTTTGTTTTTACAATTTTTTTTTACCTCACTGGTGGGAAAATACCAGCTGGGTAGATAGCCTCTCTCTTAATATGAACAATTCTCTAAGTTCTCGTTTTGGTTTAGGGGGCTATTTGTAGCTTTTTTTCCACGGGTTTAGCACCACAATCTAGACCAGTTTTCTCACAATATATTGATAAACTACTTGAATTCCAAGCAAAACCCAGGGGTTTCTGTCTTCTGTGTGCTCATGTTATTGTTGCTACGTCATCAATATACCTGTTTATTTTAGGTTTGCCCTCGTCATAGTGTGTTAATCTGAGTGTCTTTTGACAGTGTATGCATTGTGGAAACATTGAAATTTGAACGTTGAATCCCCAATCAGCCCCCCACCACAAAGGACTCCCTCTATATTATTAATATCTGCCATGGCCGCTTCAGACCATGGACGTTGCCTGTAGGAAAATAATTGACTTCTTGGATGGAAAATTGAATTCTGTCTCAGGGTTTTCCTGGTGCTAACCTTATCTTTATGGTCTTTCTAGCTCTGGAGAGGCTTCTCACGGAGCTGGAAGATTTCCTGAGTATTCTGGACAAGGAAAGCCTTAGCAGCTCAGCCGTCCTGAAAAAGTCTATCTTGTCTGAAATCCTGCAGGCGTACGTGAAAAATAACAGCAGTAAGTACACCGGCACCAACCACGGCACACCGATGCCATCCAGGGTTTTACTAAGAAGCCTGTCTGATTGCCCAGACGTCCTAGGTATTGATGGGCTACATCATTCTTATTGTCCATTTTTTTTTTTTTAATATAAGTGAGTCATCACAGGTCATTTTAGTCAAGATGCCCAGACTTTGTGATAAAACCTGCGGCCAACACATTAACTAATTACCATGATACGCCTAATAGGAACATATATCTCACAAAGGTGCAGAATGCTATATTGGTGCCACCTGTTGGGAAATACAACAGCATATACTGCATAACATGTATATAATTAGCACTTGACACACGAAGAGTACCATGCTTCTTGCAAAATAAAATGTGTAGAATAAAAAAAAAAAAATCCTTAAATGATTACCAATGGCCGGTGAATTTGCAATATGGTTGTAAAAAAGAATGGGTGCTCTTCTCCAAAACCCATGATGTTGGCAGCCCATTATGCTCAGCACTGTGGGGGCCACAGCCATTTCCCATTCATTTTCTAGCTAATTTGGTGGAGCAAAGTTCATAATTTTCCTTTTTTTTTTTTTGTCTAGAGTGTAACACCCTGTGATTGTTACTTGACATGAACACATAGCTTCTCACCTTTTGAATGCTACGACCTCATTATCCCTTTCTCGCCTGCAGGTTGTGATGAAGAATATATCTACATGAACAAGGTGGTCGTAGAAGACAAGAAAGAGGACCAAGAACAGTTTGACAAAGGTACATCGGTCTGCAAGAATACAGGGGGATGTTATGGGGAATTTGAAATTTCGAGGAATACTTTTTGCTTTGATAATTATATCGTTCAGTATAAAACCGTATAAATCTTACCTTGGTCGTGTACGATGTAATTACAAACAAGGATGAATAAAGGGCGATATTAAGCTGAGTCAAAGAAAATAGACAAATGCTCAAGAAGAAAGAAAATAGGCGAATCTCCCGATGAGAGCGCTCCCTTAGAGATGCATGGGACAGGATATCCTTAATGTCACCAGTGACATTACGCAACTCCTAATCAGGGAGGCCGTTTTATACTGCAGGAGGATACATTCAGCGAAACTTATCTTACAATGTTCAGAACAGCAGGGGAGAGGCTACAGCAGGACACGTTGAAAGAGATCATGCATTTTTATGGTGGAAAAACATTGTGCAATAGATAGAATAACCACAACCAGATGCATCAAAGTTAGGATGGTGCCTGCAGTGTTACTTTTAAATCCCTTTCATGCCCATTTAGTTTGGTGCACATTGGTCTGTTCAACCATTCTTCGAGAGGCTAGCCAGCCTACAATGTTCAAATCTTTTTTGTATTTTGTTAGTTGTACTTTAAAAAAAAAAAAAAAAGTTCCTTCTAACCTTGTTACTCTTTAGGTTATTTTGTACTTGGCAGCCATGATGATTTTGTAAGAAAAACACATTTTATTTACTTTTTTTTTTTTGGGTTTAGCTGATATTGTGGACCATGCAGCCAAGGAGACCCTGATGAATGGGATAATTGGAATACACAATACCCCACCGCAGAAAAGCCTTCCGGATCTCCCACCACCAAAAATCGTAAGACCCTATTTATTAAATGTCCCTCAAACTTGGTCTTTATATCAGAGCAGGCTAGGAGACAATTGATGTAACCCCCTTTTCCCCCATAAGTCACCACAGCAGGGGCGTTGCTAGGTCTCCAAAACATCCGGGGCTGGAGCCCATGATAGATTTTATAGAAGTAGAGTAAATAAAATCACATGGTTAGGCGGCATACAGACTGATATAATTGACGCCAATGAACAATAGGTATATATGGGTATATATCGGGGCTCAACAAATCCCAGGCACCAGGAAATTATACCTGGCGCCCAGTTATTGTTGTCCCTGCATGGTGCCCTCGCCGCTGGGATCATTTTATTTATCCAGCGGAGCGCGGGGGAGCAGTGTGTGCACCGGCTGCACAGTCTTCCTGCTCCATCCCCACATGCACCGTACTATAGTGTCCGAGCGCTGAGTGTGCTCAGCAGAGCTAGAAACAACAGCAGGGCACAGACCAGGCTAGAATGAGGTATAGCAGCCAAGAGGGGGACATATTGATAGATGCACTTTTTTTTTTATCATAAACAACAACAAAATTGCTGACTTGTGCGTAAGTGTATGTGACAGAGTGTGTGTTTGTGTGTATGACTGTGTGTTTATGTGTTTATGTGACCCACTGTATGTGTGTGTGACTGTATGTCTGACTGTGACAGAATGTATATGTGTGTGTCTGTGACTGACTGTGTGTGTGTCTGTCTGTCTGTCTGTGACTGTATGAGTGTGTTTGTGTCTGTCTGTTACTGACTATATGCGTGTGTGTGACTGACAATAAGACTCGCAGCACACAAAAAAACTCACATTACTCAAAGTTACACTTATACACAAAAATACACAGCCACAAATACACACACATACACATGCAGCAACACATACACACACATTCACACTTGCACAGTCACACATACATACACACACCCTTACACACAGAGACACACAATCCCACTTACACACACCAACTTACATCACACACACACACTTGTATGTGAGCAAATTCCCATGATTTAAAAATAACTGAGCATATAAAAATGACTCAACCATGACCCCCCCCCCCCACATAGATACCCTTACATAGACAACCTTACACTCACACACACATCCAGACAACCTTACACACAGACACCCTTATACACACAGATGGCCTTTCCCACACAGACATTCTGCCACGCAGACACGTGTGTAAACCTGCAACTCTCACACTCACATCACAAATATTTTTAATTTTTTAATAAAAAGGGGTAAAAAACTTGGGGAGAATAGGCTGAGGTATGAAGGTATGCTCCTTCTACCAACCTAATAAAAGAGAGAAGTGCAGGGAATTGAGATGGGAATTCAACTGAATGCGAGAATTTTTCCAGCTCTGCTACTTTAGCCTTAATTTTGAAATTCCCATCTCACTTCCCTGCAATTCTCTCTTTCATGAGTAAAGCCTATAATATAATGAGCAGCTCATACACTCATAATGTATGGGTTTAATAGTATAACGAGGTCCATGTGATGTTTAATGCCATGTGTATGGACTCATTGCCATCAACATAAAGACTATATATAAAGATGAATCACTATTATTCATATTGTATGTGATAATCAGGTGTGAAAATAAAAATGGTATGAGCACTGTTTCACACTTGATTATCACATTCAATATGATTAATAGTAATTAATCACATTTTCTCCAAGTAATCTCACTGCCACTGACACACACTCCTAACTCTGCCACTTACGCTTTCACTCTCGAACACTCACACTCTGCCACTCACACACACTCATAACTCTGCTGCTCACGCTTACACTCACACACACACACTCATATCTCTGCTGCTCACACTTAAACACTCCAAAACTCTGCCACTCACCCACACTTACACTCTGCCACACACATACACGCACACTCATAACTCAAACTCTTCCAAACACTCACACTCTGCACACTCACTCATACAATCACACTCTGCCACTTACACACACTTACATTCTGCCACTCACACACATACACACTCATAACTCTTCCACTCATGCTTACACTCACTCACACGCACACTCATATCTCTGCTGCTCACACTTATACACTCCAAAACTCTGCCACTCACCCACACTTACACTCTGCCACACACATACACGCACACTCATAACTCACACTCTTCCAAACACTCACACTCTGCACACTCACTCATACAATCACACTCTGCCACTTACACACACTTACATTCTGCCACTCACACATACACACTCATAACTCTTCCACTCATGCTTACACTCACACACACTCTCTTCCAATCACACTCTGCCACACTCACACACATACACTTACTTACACTCTGCCACTCACACTCTGCCACTCATATACATACACATGCACACTCATAACTCTGCCACTCACACCCACTTACACTCTGCAAATTACATTCTGCCACTCACATACATACACATGCACACTCATAATTCTGCCACTCACACCCACTTACACTCTGCCACTCATATACATACATATGCACACTCATAACTCTGCCACTCACACCCACTTATACTCTGCAAATTACATTCTGCCACTCATATACATACACATGCACACTAATAACTCTGCCACTCACAGTCTGCTACTTACATACACATGCAGACTCATAACTCTGCCACTCACACCCACTTACACTCTGCCACTTACCTCACATACATACACCTGCACACTAATAACTCTGCCACTCACACCCACTTACACTCTGCCACTTACCTCACATACATACACCTGCACACTAATAACTCTGCCACTCACACCCACTTACACTCTGCCACTTACCTCACATACATACACCTGCACACTAATAACTCTGCCACTCACACCCACTTACACTCTGCCACTTACCTCACATACATACACCTGCACACTAATAACTCTGCCACTCACACCCACTTACACTCTGCCACTTACCTCACATACATACACCTGCACACTAATAACTCTGCCACTCACACCCACTTACACTCTGCCACTTACCTCACATACATACACCTGCACACTAATAACTCTGCCACTCACACTCTGCCAAACACTCACCTGCAAAACGTGAGGGGGCGGAGTTAAGCACGAGGGGCGGAGCCTATCGTGAGGGGATGGAGTCTGCTGCTGTTCAGCATACAGCATGCAGGAGGCGGGATCGAACGTGAGGGGGCGGAGCCGAGCGCGAGGGGGCGTGGTCAGGGTCTCCATTCGGGGCTATGGAGGGGAGATCCGGGGCTTCAGCCCCAGTAGCCCCCCCCTAGCGACGCCTCTGCACCACAGACCTGTTAAAGTGAATGAAAGTTTAATTTCCTTACACCCTTCCTTAAATCAAGCTGCCAGACACCTCTGTTTATTCACCTGCATCTGGTACATGTGGGTTGTCTACAAATAAATCTATATTCTATTAGTATCTTATGACAACAGATATGGTGACCATCTTTAAAAAAGTGGTCAATGTATTGTAACTAAAGCTGGCGAAATGCGTTGGGACTTTTAACAGAACTTGGATTCATCGGAACTGACTAAATTGCAAATGCTTTATTGCTTCTTTGTTTGTTACCGGCTGAGAATGTCTGGCGGACAGAGATCTTACTATTTATATTTGCGGCAAGCCAGTCTAGCCATTCATTTTGCAAGGTTACAAGGTTCGCTATCTGCCTGTCCTATCATTTCAATAAACCCCAAAATACTGAATTCCATTCACTTTATACAACCGTGCACTGTTGTCAGTAACTTTTTCATAAGCTTGGAATTATTAATTCTACATATATTTATTGTCAACAGTCCGCTACACATTATGTTCTAATTACTCAACATAAAAATCTCTGAATCCAAACGATGACGTTCCTACAGCAAGACAAAATAATGGTTCTGTGTTTTTGGGAAGCATTAATTCATGTTTTGATATATATACGGCCTTTCTACAGAGCTGTGACTATAAATCATTGTAATTTTTCCTTTTTTTTTTATTTTTAAATTTGGAAACCGATAAAGAATTTTTTTTGTCTCCTTTGTAAAGCACAGAAGGAAGTATGACAGATTTTTTTTTATAAACATTCCTTGGAATTAAAGCCAAATGTGTTCAAATTACAGTGATTTATTTGGCAATAGAATAAGCTTTCTTTCACCAAAATCCTCTCTGAATCTTAAGAGATCCCAGCCATCACTTTGCTGTTCTTGTTTGAACCTTATTTTATTGTTTCACTTTAGGGTTTAACTTGGTGGCAGCGATGGGAGTGTGCTTATTTAAAGTGAAGATTAAAACTCTGCAGTATTTATTATTGAATGTGGAGGTCCTTCGTAGCTCAATAGATTGGGGTTGCGTATTTTTCTAAAGCACGATTATTATTTCATACCGACTTGGATATTTCCTAGAATTGGAAAACAAGAAAAATTGTGATTTGTTATCACTAGTTGTGCAGTCCACTGTGGCAATTGGATTACTTCCTTGAGCATCCTATTGCATTCATTAAAATAAGCATTTTTCCCACTAATACTGTCTAACTTTTTATTTGTAGTTAACATTGTCCTGAAAAAAATAAATCTTTTGGCCTGTCTGGTGGCCAAAATGCCTCTAGATATAAGATAAGGCCAGGGACTAATGAAAGTATTACTTTACTGAGAGGGTAGTGGATGTATGGAATAGTCTTCCAGTAGAAGTGGTAGAGGTGAACACAGTGAAGGAGTTTAAGCATGCATGGGATAGGTATGAGGCTATCCTAGATATAAGATAAGGCCAGGGACTAATGAAAGTATTACTTTACTGAGAGGGTAGTGGATGCATGGAATAGTCTTCCAGTAGAAGTGGTAGAGGTTAATACAGTGAAGGAGTTTAAGCATGCGTGGGATAGGTATAAGGCTATCCTAGATATAAGATAAGGCCAGGGACTAATGAAAGGATTACTTTACTGAGAGGGTAGTAGATGTATGGAATAGCCTTCCAGTAGAAGTGGTATAGGATAATACAGTGAAGGAGTTTAAGCATGCATGAGATAGGTATAAGGCTATCCTAGATATAAGATAAGGCCAGGGACTAATGAAAGTATTACTTTACTGAGAGGGTAGTGGATGTATGGAATAGTCTTCCAGTAGAAGTGGTAGAGGTTAATACAGTGAAGGAGTTTAAGCATGTGTGGGATAGGTATAAGGCTATCCTAGATATAAGATAAGGGCAGGGACTAATGAAAGTATTACTTTACTGAGAGGGTAGTGGATGTATGGAATAGTCTTCCAGTAGAAGTGGTAGAGGTTAATACAGTGAAGGAGTTTAAGCATGCATGGGATAGGTATAAGGCTATCCTAGATATAAGATAAGTCCAGGGACTAATGAAAGTATTACATTACTGAGAGGGTAGTGGATGTATGGAATAGTCTTCCAGTAGAAGTGGTAGAGGTTAATACAGTGAAGGAGTTTAAGCATGCGTGGGATAGGTATAAGGCTATCCTAGATATAAGATAAGGCCAGGGACTAATGAAAGTATTACTTTACTGAGAGGATAGTGGATGTATGGAATAGTCTTCCAGTAGAAGTGGTAGAGGTTAATACAGTGAAGGAGTTTAAGCATGCGTGGGATAGGTATAAGGCTATCCTAGATATAAGATAAGGGCAGGGACTAATGAAAGTATTACTTTACTGAGAGGGTAGTGGAGGCATGGAATAGTCTTCCAGTAGAAGTGGTAGAGGTTAATACAGTGAAGGAGTTTAAGCATGCATGGGATAGGTATAAGGCTATCCTAGATATAAGATAAGGTCAGGGACTAATGAAAGTATTACATTACTGAGAGGGTAGTGGATGTATGGAATAGCCTTCCAGTAGAAGTGGTAGAGGTTAATACAGTGAAGGAGTTTAAGCATGCGTGGGATAGACACAAGGCTATCCTAGATATAAGATAAGGCCAGGGACTAATGAAAGTATTACATTACTGAGAGGGTAGTGGATGTATGGAATAGTCTTCCAGTAGAAGTGGTAGAGGTTAATACAGTGAAGGAGTTTAAGCATGCATGGGATAGGTATAAGGCTATCCTAGATATAAGATAAGGTCAGGGACTAATGAAAGTATTACATTACTGAGAGGGTAGTGGATGTATGGAATAGCCTTCCAGTAGAAGTGGTAGAGGTTAATACAGTGAAGGAGTTTAAGCATGCGTGGGATAGGTATAAGGCTATCCTAGATATAAGATAAGGCCAGGGACTAATGAAAGTATTACTTTACTGAGAGGGTAGTGGATGTATGGAATAGTCTTCCAGTAGAAGTGGTAGAGGTTAATACAGTGAAGGAGTTTAAGCATGCGTGGGATAGGTATGAGGCTATCCTAGATATAAGATACGGCCAGGGACTAATGAAAGTATTACATTACTGAGAGGGTAGTGGATGTATGGAATAGCCTTCCAGTAGAAGTGGTAGAGGTTAATACAGTGAAGGAGTTTAAGCATGCGTGGGATAGGTATGAGGCTATCCTAGATATAAGATACGGCCAGGGACTAATGAAAGTATTACATTACTGAGAGGGTAGTGGATGTATGGAATAGCCTTCCAGTAGAAGTGGTAGAGGTTAATACAGTGAAGGAGTTTAAGCATGCGTGGGATAGGTATGAGGCTATCCTAGATATAAGATACGGCCAGGGACTAATGAAAGTATTACATTACTGAGAGGGTAGTGGATGTATGGAATAGCCTTCCAGTAGAAGTGGTAGAGGTTAATACAGTGAAGGAGTTTAAGCATGCATGGGATAGGTATACGGCTATCCTAGATATAAGATAAGGCCAGGGACTAATGAAAGTATTACTTTACTGAGAGGGTAGTGGATGTATGGGATAGTCTTCCAGTAGAAGTGGTAGAGGTTAATACAGTGATGGAGTTTAAGCATGCGTGGGATAGGTATAAGGCTATCCTAGATATAAGATAAGGCCAGGGACTAATGAAAGTATTACTTTACTGAGAGGGTAGTGGATGTATGGAATAGTCTTCCAGTAGAAGTGGTAGAGGTTAATACAGTGAAGGATTTTAAGCATGCGTGGGATAGACACAAGGCTATCCTAGATATAAGACAGGGAATTGGGGACTAATAAAAGTATTTAGAACGTTGGGCAGACTAGATGGGCCGAATGGTTCTTATCTGCCAGTGACACATTCTATGTTTCTATGTTTGCGATAAGTACAATATTATGTAAATTAAACAAAAAGTAATAGATCTGCATCATTAGATCTCCTAAAAAATGCAAATAAAGTATAATAGATGACTTGCTGTTGCTATAGCGACAGCCCTTCTTATCTTTCCACGCCTCCTCCCTATTTGCAGCCTCTGGTTTTCAAGGCCAATGTGAAATTCCTTTCAATGTAGAAGTACAGGAGAACTGTGAACTGTTTGAAAGTAGAAACAAGTGCTTTTCACATAGATTGCAAATGTGTACATTAAAAACATTGTTAAGGTGATCGGGCCCCTTTAAAGGGCCAGTCTTGATCCCTCAGTCACTGTGGTGCAAGATGAAGATCACTGCTTGTATAGTGCACAGGCCTTTTTCCCTGTGTGATTTGATGCAGGCATTCTGTAAAAATCACATTTTTAATATTTGACTCAAGCCCTCCCCAGTGATTACTCTGCATGTTTACTGCAGGTGGGGCAGCACTGATTATATAGACACTGAGCACACTGCATATAAAGTTTTGTTTTGTTTAGTGCTGCTGGAAAAGAATACATTGTGTGGACTGTGATTAAACTTGCTCTTGTACACAGTAGAATCTATTAACAGTGCAACACATTGCCATCACTAGAGAGACAAGAAATTCCATTTGAATGCAATTATTCTCATTGGTTCCTGCAGCTAAAAGAAAAAGAAAATTAATTTTTACTCAGCTAGTGTGGGCAGTCCTGGTTCCTTGCAAACTGTTGTAATTTCACAATTTCATCTAGCTGTAAGTATTTTTATATTTTAAGCAATGCAAAATGTAAGACATGCATTTTAAAGTACCTCGAAGCACGTTAATATGCATTAATATTCGTAAGATGCATTTTGGCCACCAGACAGGCCATTTAAGTCCGCGTCGGTAACTGACAGTACCGTTTGCTCTTAGAATTCTACTAACGTGTTTGGAAAGTTTTCTGTGCTGGAGACACACTGGATGGGTTGAGTTCAGTCTTTTTTTATTCCATTTGGAATGGTGCCTTTTCTATCTTGAGTAACACTTTCTATTTCAGCGTTTCCTAAGCTAACTTTAGTTATATTGTTTCCATGCACATGGAACTGGACAATGTTTTGTAATAACAAAGCTATGGGAGGGGGAGAAAGGTTACTTTGAGAAATGAGAGTTGATCTGTACAAAGCGAGACATGACTTTTATCTACATAAAGAAATGATTGCCCAGCAAATTAAATTCCATGCTGTACTCTCTCTGCTTTTTTTTTTTTTTTAGAATTGCAAGCATGCAGTAGTAGTACTGTAGTATGATTTTACAATACCATGTGGATGGTTTGTACAAAGTTGCTGTTTGGGGACCGACAGTTAAACAAACCAGACTTGCCCAGAGGCACCCTGGGAGAGAAAGGGGCGGGGCTATGCAATAACTCAACCCACTTCTGACAATCTCCACTCACCCTTGTCCAATCGTATTTTATATATAACATTCCGTCTTATTCCATATTGTTTGGTTTGAAAAACGTTCCATATTTCGCTCTTTGTCATCTCTTGCAGAATGGGTTTTAACCAAGATACCCGAACACCGTAGATTATGGTTCTCATCTGCTCTGAACCTCATCTGTTGCTAAAAAGATCTTATTTATGGTTTTATGCATGTCCATACATAAATTCATATTCAAATTCAACATAAACTCAAATGTCAAATGAAGCCCTGCCAGTAGAAGATGGTTTCTTCAATAAAATATTGTTATCCATGGAACCATAGATCATACAAAATAAATTCAAAAAGCATTTTATTCATTTTAAAGTTACCAGTCATTTAAAATAAACAACTCTGCCCCCACTTAGAATATTAAATATTCACTTTTATACAAAAACACTGATATATCATTATTTTTGGTATGGTTTACTTGTTATACAATTTTTTTGTTTTGTTTAACAATCCCATCATATGTAGGGATTAGGTCAAGTAAGAAGATGCGTGAAAAAAACAACAACAATAAAACAAAGAAGAAAAGATAAAAAAATGGCATGATAAATAGAAAACAGATATAAGAGGTTATGCCAGTAACCGTCCTTTCAAGGCACTTTAGTGCTTTTAGGGATGTATTGTTTGTTCTCTTGTGACTGGCAGATTTATAGGAGGGGATGGGACACTTCATCGCGGCTGCTTCCGCGCAGCCGCTTCACCGCCGACTCTACAGCACAAGACAGATCGTCGCTGGAGATTTCATCGTGGGACATTTCATCGCTAAAGGTAAGTATTTTACCGATTTTAGTTTGTTTAGAATTAGGGTTTAGGGGGTTAGAATTAGGTTTAGTGTTTAGTGTTAGGGGATAATTTTACTATTAGGGGTCGGGGGTTAATATTAGGGTTAGTAGTATGGTTTAGGGGGTTAATTTTAGTATTAGGGGTCGGGGGTTAATATTAGGGTTAGTAGTATGGTTTAGGGGGTTAATTTTAGTATTAGGGGTCGGGGGTTAGTATTAGGGTTAGTATTAGGGTTTAGGGGGTTAACTTTAGTATTAGGGGTCGGGGGTTAGTATTAGGGTTAGTATTAGGGTTAGTATTGGGGTTTAGGGGGTTAACTTTAGTATTAGGGGTCGGGGGTTAGTATTAGGGTTAGTATTAGGGTTAGTATTGGGGTTTAGGGGGTTAACTTTAGTATTAGGGGTCGGGGGTTAGTATTAGGGTTAGTATTAGGGTTTAGGGGGTTAACTTTAGTATTAGGGGTCGGGGGTTAGTATTAGGGTTAGTATTAGGGTTAGTATTAGGGTTAGTATTGGGGTTTAGGGGGTTAACTTTAGTATTAGGGGTCGGGGGTTAGTATTAGGGTTAGTATTAGGGTTAGTATTGGGGTTTAGGGGGTTAACTTTAGTATTAGGGGTCGGGGGTTAGTATTAGGGTTAGTATTAGGGTTTAGGGGGTTAACTTTAGTATTAGGGGTCGGGGGTTAGTATTAGGGTTTAGGGGGTTAATTTTAGTATTGGGGTTAATTTTAGTGTTAGTATTGGGGTTTAGTGTTTAGTGTTACTATTGGGGGGGGGAATCATTTATTAGGGGGGTTATTTTAGTTTTACTTTTAGATTTGTAAGAGCTGACAGTTCAGCGCTGAACCGTCAGCTCTTACATAGCTGCAGCCGCGGTGAAATGGCCGCGTTATACTTCATTGCTGACAGTTCAGCATTCTAACTGTCGCGCTGAACTGTCAGCGATGAAGATGCGGCGAACAAGTGTCCTAGACCCTTATAGGAATCCGTTACTAGCAGGAATTTGGGGGCAAAGAACTCGTTACCAATTTTTGTCTCTTTGTTTTATTATAACTGGTGACGTCATGCGTTTTAATCCAGCTGGTCGTGGAAAGAAGTTTATTAATTTGCCGCATTTTGCCATGTTGGATTTTTTTTTTAATGGCTGTGATTTAGATTTTTTAGGCCACCTTTTCTACAAACAAATCCCGGCCATGCTACTTCCTCAGTAGACTTAACATCGGCCTCAAGCCAATTTTTTTACCGCCCAGGTGGTAACCCTAACCACACATGGTATTAATTCATAAAGCATGGGAATTGTGATGAATTCGCAACTGAACTCAAAATATGGTCTAAACAGCCAGAAATAAAATAGAAAAGACAGAGAATTCTCCTTTAAAAAGAACCTGTCAACCTGTGGACAAATTTTTGCGAACGCAATGTATAGATCATTTTTCTATCATTTTTTTTATTCTCGACACGCACATTAAAAACAATGTTTAGGTGATACAGTTCCCTTTGAGGTACAAGAAATAAAACAAAAGGGCAAAATGTTTTTTTTTTCCTTTCTTGGAGTGGCCCTTTAAGTGAATGCTCATCAATTAAAAAATTAAAAAACACCTAGGCTCCAACCCTGCCCCATAAATGTCTGTCCACCTTGAAATGGCTATCTGGTCCGCCTCACCTGGGCGCATGATGGGGGATCTGTCTAAAGTGTAATCTACTTCCCCAGCAGGTCACCTGAGCACAGCGCCCCCTGTGCACCCACCTTGCTACGCTCCTGGGAAACAAAAAATGTTCTCAGGGGAAATAAATTTGACACATGAATGCTTAAGTGTCTTTTTTGTGTCTTCCCCCCAGCTTTTTCCTTCAGAATAGAAAAAATGTGGCCCCCCCACTGCTGGCTGATGCAATGCACATGGGCTCCTCACCAGTAAACACAACAGGAGATAATAAAAGTGATGTCTGATAATGTATTTCAGACTGTTGTATGGGCTGTTTTCTATAACCCGCAACAGACACTCTACCTCTGCGGAGGACACACTGAGAATTGTCTGCGTCTGAAATACGGTTTTCCTTTTATGTGTTTCCAGTTTGCAAAATGGCATCGTGTGTCTGGACACAGGCCTTATAGCACAGAGCGCTGGCCAATAGAATGTGTCAGTGCTCAGGACTAGCTAACTCTTGGAGTCCATTATATGACCCTACAGTGCCGAGAACTAGCCAGCTAGTGAGATGGTTCAGTGAGTTAATGCTCCCTCAGAGTCGTAGGTTTTAATCCTAGTGGGGTAGACTCAATAAAATGAGTACCATTAAGTTGGGTAACAGGAGCATTGAGAGAATATTGGAGACCTGTTGAGAAACCTACAATCTATAGAGGACAAGAGAGAAAGGCAGTATCCGTGGGTAGGATGGGTGGGCTTTGTTCACTGTAATGATAGTATCCGTGGGTAGGATGGGTGGGCTTTGTTCACTGTAATGATAGTATCCGTGGGTAGGATGGGTGGGCTTTGTTCACTATAATGATAGTATCAGTGGGTAGGATGGGTGGGCTTTGTTCACTATAATGATAGTATCAGTGGGTAGGATGGGTGGGCTTTGTTCACTATAATGATAGTATCAGTGGGTAGGATGCGTGGGCTGTGTTCACTATAATGATAGTATCCGTGGGTAGGATGGGTGGGCTTTGTTCACTGTAATGATAGTATCAGTGGGTAGGATGGGTGGGCTTTGTTCACTATAATGATAGTATCAGTGGGTAGGATGGGTGGGCTTTGTTCACTATAATGATAGTATCAGTGGGTAGGATGGTTGGGCTTTGTTCACTATAATGATAGTATCAGTGGGTAGGATGGGTGGGCTTTGTTCACTGTAATGATAGTATCCGTGGGTAGGATGGGTGGGCTTTGTTCACTATAATGATAGTATCCGTGGGTAGGATGGGTGGGCTTTGTTCACTATAATGATAGTATCCGTGGGTAGGATGGGTGGGCTTTGTTCACTATAATGATAGTATCCGTGGGTAGGATGGGTGGGCTTTGTTCACTATAATGATAGTATCCGTGGGTAGGATGGGTGGGCTTTGTTCACTATAATGATAGTATCCGTGGGTAGGATGGGTGGGCTTTGTTCACTGTAATGATAGTATCAGTGGGGTGGATGGGTGGGCTGTGTTCACTGTAATGATAGTATCAGTGGGTAGGATGGGTGGGCTTTGTTCACTGTAATGATAGTATCTGTGGGTAGGATGGGTGGGCTGTGTTCACTATAATGATAGTATCCGTGGGTAGGATGGGGGGCTTTGTTCACTATAATGATAGTATCCGTGGGAAGGATGGGTGGGCTTTGTTCACTGTAATGATAGTATCAGTGGGTAGGATGGGTGTGCTTTGTTCACTGTAATGATAGTATCAGTGGGTAGGATGGGTGGGCTGTGTTCACTATAATGATAGTATCCGTGGGTAGGATGGGTGGGCTGTGTTCACTATAATGATAGTATCCGTGGGTAGGATGGGTGGGCTGTGTTCACTATAATGATAGTATCCGTGGGTAGGATGGGTGGGCTGTGTTCACTATAATGATAGTATCCGTGGGTAGGATGGGTGGGCTGTGTTCACTATAATGATAGTATCCGTGGGTAGGATGGGTGGGCTGTGTTCACTATAATGATAGTATCAGTGGGTAGGATGGGTGGGCTGTGTTCACTATAATGATAGTATCAGTGGGTAGGATGGGTGGGCTGTGTTCACTATAATGATAGTATCAGTGGGTAGGATGGGTGTGCACTATAGCTCATGCACACACACTGCCCCGCTTCTATCACAGTGTGGCCTCAGCTCATTGAGTTAGGTTAGAGACTGGAAGAAAGGAGGAAATTTCCTCTTTGCCCAGCCCTCCCCTGCAGGAACGTTATCTGGCAGTGTAAAATGCTGCACAGATCTCCAAAAGGGCTCGGCAGTAATCCAGATCTGAGCCATCAATCCCAACTACAAAAACTAATATGGGGCTTCACTGCCTCTTCAAGGCCCCAGATACGCAGAACCATTGCTCGCAGCAGATGTTTGGGGATTGCAGGAAGGCTGAGCTGTGCATGGCGGAGGGAGGAGCAGGTTAGGAATTGGGTGGCCACAAACCGTGGGAAAAGCAAGAGTTCACTGGTTGCCTTCCATGGAACTAATAGAGGAATGTGTAACTCCCAAACCCTACAGCAAGAGAAAGGGCATTTCCTGTTCCCTTTAACTGCTTGTGTATCACTATAGCAATCTGGCAGCTGTAGCGTTAGGATTGTTGATTATCCTCTCATACGCTGGACCCCACAGTCAGGATTTAAGCCTTCCAGTGTCAAGGGGATGCCTTTGTAATGCATAGTCCACCTCTCTGACCCTGAAAGGGTTAACGGAGCCCATGTAATGCCAAGAAGGGCTGCACTAATCACAAACAGGGTGAAGACTGTACAATGATTCTACCAGTAGAAAGTATCAGAGCTGATTTGTGCCTATTTCCATAGATTTACATTCTGTAAGTACAAGAGGGGTTAAATGGGGATCTAATTCGGCTTCCTGTACTGACAGGGTTAAACACGGGGGAAGACCCGAATAGGAAAAGGAAGCTTTTTGTAACACAAGATCCCTAGTCTCATAAACACCAAAAATGCCTCAAGTGAAGTCTCCCAAACCATTGCTCAGCCAGGCTTTTCCAACAGCATGGGTGTAGGACTACAATTCCCAGAGATCTTAGAGCATTATGGGAGTTGGAGTTCGCCAACAGACCATAGGACACCACTGTACAGAGCAGAGTGTCCTAGAGAGGAATACTGCATCATTGTTACAAGCTGTGCCCACCCAAATAATCTCTTATAAAGCCGTACTGAGCATCTTATATCTTACGCCTGGTTAGGGTTGCTGTGCTTCCTCTTCCCTAGTTACACATATTACTATAAGAATAAAATACCTGTAACTGGGAAGAAAAGGGTTTGTCACTTGTTTTACTGGTCTATTTTCACCCCAACTGTTCACCAAATAATCATTTTTTTAAATAATTTTTTTGCATGAATCACACTTTTTATTTATCCATGTTTTTAGGTAGTCCCCAGAGTTTTTGTTATGCAACTGACTTCGATAAAACTCTCCTCTGCCGACTATAGTTTTGGAGGCCTTTGTAGAGGAGCAGAACAAAAATGATTAAATAAAAAATCCCAATAATCAAAAAACATGGGAATCTGTGGCCTCATACTGTGAAATTAGAAGCATGTATGGAATTAGGCAAATCTGTCCAAGACAAGCGTGGGAAGAGAATTGTAATAAGCAAATGGGTTAGATTGTTTCTTTTGTTCCTTAACCATACAGAATCCTTTGCCCACCATACACTCTATTAGTGAACTGTGCTTGTAACGTCTTCTCAGCCAAAGGAACAACAAAATATTAAATACTCTTCATATTATTTCAGGGCAGTAATAAACTGCTTGTGCTTTATAACTAATAACTATAACTTCATTGATTCCAGTGATGTAGCAACAGAGCTAGAATTGATACAAATAAAAAATGTTTCTCCCTTTTGGACACTGTAAGGTGTATATTCAGTAAAAGGTGAGATGAGCACTTCATTTCACTGACCTATCTATACATTGTGCAGGTGAGTTTACAGTGTTTCTCAAACCTGTCCTCAGGACCCCCCAACGGTCCAGGATTTAGGGATTACCCAGTTGTATTGAATTAAGAATATGTAGAACACCTGGTGTGGTTCCCTAACCATTAAGCAACCATACCAGGTGTTCTACATAGTCTTATTTAAACACAACTGGGTAATCCCTAAATCCTGGACCGTTGGGGGGTCCTGAGGACAGGTTTGAGAAACACTGTGCTAGAAGAACAGAGCTGACCATGGATAGCGCAGTGCTACATCTTTAAAAACTCTTTTATTTATTTTTTTAAAATGTGCATTATGCAGGGCCAACTCTGCTCTCCTTGAACAATCATGATGGCAATCCTATGGCACGCAGGCAACCTGTAACCCTCCAGATGTTGCAGGAATACATTTCCTTTACTCCTCTGCCAGCCCCTTAGCCGAAAGAGCATTATGGGAGATGTAGTTCATCAGCAGCTGGAGTGCCTAGCTCTTATGCACATGTTGATATGATTTGCATCTTATTACTGCCCCATTAATACACATTTTATTATTTTATTATAAGTCAGTATGTTTGGACATTGTCAGAATGAGAAGGATGAGGTCAGTGGATAATTATGCTGAAGGCCAGTCTACAATAGTAAAACTGTTCCAAACGAATAACCCTAAACTGTCTAAAACTATGACACTGCCTTAATGAGGTCATAACCCTGTCTCCCCCCCCCCCCCCCCCCCAAAAAAAAAGTCTTAAAGCACAACTGCCGGCCAAAAATAGGTTAAAAGGATTCTGTATAAATCACATTTTTAATATTTGACTCAAGCCCTCCCCAGTGATTACTCTGCATGTTTACTGCAGGTGTGGCAGCACTGATTCTATAGACACTGAGGATATAAATTTTTTTGTTTCATTTAGTCACTTCCTGTGCTGCTAATGACATCACTAGAGAAACAGGATATTACATTCATTTGAATGAAAGTATTCTCATTGGTTCCTGCAGCAAAAAACAAACAGGAAATACTTTTACTCAGCTAGTGTGGGTTTTCTGACATATCTCTCGAGCGAATTGTACTGCACAGGCACAGTAGAATTCACTCACCGCGCATGCGCACAAAGTTACAGCTGATCACTCAGCTGTAACTTTGGAAAAACAGCGCATGCGCGAGGGACGCACACCACCTCCTGCCCCCTTCACGCCCTCTTTGGATCAGCTGCGTTGACAGGTAAAGTAGGAGCGCATGCGCACTTCGCTTGAGATATTTCTCGAGACCTTTTTAACACCACAGCACATGTGCAAAGCATGTCAATTACTAGGGTAGCAATCAATGTATAGTTGTTAAAACTCTTATCGGTGACATGCTACACTAGTAAGTGGAAGTCAGACACGGGGTGACACACGGGGGGGCTGCCTCATCTTGATGGGAGTTGGGATCCCCCAGTGAGCACCTCCTTAGACACACAACATTAATTAATCAAGGTAGTTCATAGAGGATCGCCTCCTTGATTAATTAATTTGTTCCCCTTGGACAAACATGCATTTTACTTTATGCAAGGACACATGTAAAAGTTATATACGTGCAGCAAAATAAACTAGCTGATCTAGCGCCACCCCTGGGGGATGACATCTCAAGACTTGCTCTGTACAGGCTCCTGTGTGCTGTATGTTTGGACCCATTGTCATTCTAGTTATCATCTTGGACACTTTGTTGCTCATTAGACTTTTTTCTTCTCCAAATGCTGGAGAGCTGACTGGGAGGATCAGGAGAATCTGCCAATCTTATGCATAAAATAAATATACTTAGAATGCAGAATTTCACATTTTAATAAAGGTATATTTTTTGTTATTTTAGAACTTTAACATGCATTTTTATTATTATTATTATTATTAAAGTTTGGTCTTTTTAATTCAATGTCTTAATGCCATTGGAAAGGGGGTCCTGGGACATGGTCATGGGTCACTGGAATCCATACATCTAAATCCCATATGTCAATAGTGGCACAAACGGGTGAAATTGAGGAATTTCATTCAAGTGGACGAAAGCTACCTGCAGTTTTTTTTACCACAAATCCTTTACCTATGATGAGCCCTGGATCACACAATAGATCCAGTACATCTAGCTATGGAGCCAAGACTGGGTTTTTGTTAAATGTTTGTAATGTTTGGGAATCAAGCCATGCTGTTGTATTTCCTCCCAGAGAATTGAAGTCTTTTCCTGTGTATTTCTATGGGAAAAACATTTGGTATTTGTGCTTGTTTTGGCGTGCTCTCCAATCCCTGGAGATCCTGCATCACATGTAAAACACCTCAGTGAATAGGCCTGCATGTATCTTTTTTTTTTTGTTGTTAAAAAATATTTTTAATCTTGCACAAACTCATGCATCAGACTTAATAGAACAGGAGTCCTGTCTGTCCCGTATGTGTAGCAGTTACACATTTCTTTTAGACATATTAGCAATAACAAAGTATGTCATTGACATAAAAGTTTCCAAATACATCCAGGGTTTTACTCTTTCACAACTAGGTACTCATTTTTTCTAATCTCAGAATAGTGATTTTTTTTTTTTACAATTTGCTTGTTATGTCACCACTGCTCATTGATTAGTAAAAAAAAAACTCAGACCCAACTGTGCTTTTTTTTAACAATATAAAAATGTATACTATATTATACAGGATTACTGACCCTCTAATGTGTTGGATTCTTCCTACGTGATACATGTATTTGAGCACAAAGACTACTTTCTAAGATGCTCCAACACTCCAGCAATGGCTTGCAGATATGAATGCCCTTGCATTGTTTAGCAAAACATCCAAATCCTTTTTGAACCACAAGCGATATCTAAAGTAGAGTGGCTAACCGCTGGTCTAATTGTTTATTAAGGTTTATTTATTATTCACAATGGCCTATTAGCACCTCTTCTCACGCTTCCTCTCAGTAACCTGACTTGGTAAACCAGAGAGGGCTTTGCACTGGTTGTGTCGAGAGATCCTGTTGTCTACGGTTGTAATGTAACTTGTGTTGACGTATTCGCAGTGAGGCCTCACGGTGTTATGCTCTTCTTATTCCGTTTGAAGGTCGGTAAAGGCATGCAGGACCATGTTGGCAGACAAACACATATAAATTAATAACAATAGACATTCATTATTCATTTTCAAATCAACAAGGTCATAGCGATTTTTATTTAAAAAAATATATTTTTTCCAATCAAAGTATTTATTGCAGTGATAAAGAATATCTATGATATAACATAGTCACTCATAATAAAAAAAATTAAAAAAAAGAACTCAGGCATAGATATTACTGGCACAATAATAATTAGGCAGGTGCATTAAGTTTTACAAAGTGCTTGTACATCAGCTATAACATATCAATTAGAAAAAATAGTGAACATTTGGACCAATGCCCCTTTGAAGAGGTAGTACCTAAACTAGAACATGTAAACCTTCTAGTAACTAAACTTCACCGGTTCAAGGTTCCAGTAAAATTGTAAGAACAATATATTGGTTATATATATAATCAAAGCCTACAGACTCTTGTTGGCAAAAACTATCAAATAACGCTTAAGCTGCACATAGCCTTGCTGCGAAAGGTTTGCCACTCAGGGCGAAGTCGGGGGGTCAGAAAAATACCTAACGTGGAGTTAGTACCACCGGAACTCGAGACATCGGAAAACAAAATAACATATTACGAATATAGTATTTACAGAATTTACAAAAGATAAAAGCAAACATCATATCAATGAAAGCACGAAGAGTTGTGGTTAACTAAAAACCTAGTACTCTAAGCAGTCAAGAAGGAAGACGAAAAGGCAGACTAGAAAAGGTGCTGAGACAGAGGAATCAGAAAAGTGAGATATAAGAGTTAGCCGCTAATGACCTACCCCATGAGGATTTGTCATGTAAGAAGCTGGCAGGCGACCATGGGAGATGTAAGTTCTAAACCAAGCCCTACGGCTGAGGTGAGGCATGTTTCTTATCCATAAATCTGACAAATGCACAGTCTGTCATGTATGTTTCCAAAAATACTATTTAAATTATTCTTATATTCCCAACTCACCATTGCAAAGACTTCCGAACACCACTTCCCACAATTCCAGCTTGTTCCCCACACCACTTGCCACAGTGCCAGCTTGTTCCCCACACCACTTCCCACAGTGCCAGCTCCTTCCCCACACCACTTCCCACAGTGCCAGCTCCTTCCCCACACCACTTCCCACAGTGCCAGCTTCTTCCCCACACCACTTCCCACAGTGCCAGCTCCTTCCCCACACCACTTCCCACAGTGCCAGCTTCTTCCCCACACCACTTCCCACAGTGCCAGCTCCTTCCCCACACCACTTCCCACAGTGCCAGCTTCTTCCCCACACCACTTCCCACAGTGCCAGCTCCTTCCCCACACCACTTCCCACAGTGCCAGCTTCTTCCCCACACTACTTCCCGCAGTGCCAGCTTGTTCCCCACACCACTTCCCGCAGTGTCAGATTCATTCCCACACCACTTCCCGCAGTGCCAGCTCCTTCCCCACACCACTTCCCACAGTGCCAGCTTCTTCCCCACACCACTTCCCTCGGTGCCAGCTTCTTCCCCACACCACTTCACACAGTGCCAGCTCCTTCCCCACACCACTTCCCACAGTGCCAGCTCCTTCCCCACACCACTTCCCACAGTGCCAGCTTCTTCCCCACACCACTTCCCGCAGTGACAGCTTGTTCCCCACACCACTTCCCGCAGTGACAGGACAGGTTTTTGGCAGTCCCTCACATGGACACGGGTGTTTCTGAAAATTTGTAACGTTGATTGACCATCGCCATATGAAGAGATCCTAAAAGCCTGACTATTGATGATGGCAAATGACTCCTGAATGGCTGTGAAAACCACTGCATCCATTCACACTGTAAGCGCTGCTTTGGAAACATGGTCCCTTTAATTGCTCCAGCAGCGGGTCACATGGGAACCAGGTGACTCATTAAACATGATAATAGAACATTCCATCACAATGATTCTGGAATGCCCTCTCCTGCCAATAAACACACACAGTAGCTATTTTGCCGTAAAACCTGGGTCCTACAGCCTTTGTGTTCGCGTGTCACTTGTTATCTGTGAAATAAAGCATTTCTTATTTTCCCTTCTCTTTTGTTTGGCTCCTTTTTTGCAGTTTTAAGGAATCAGGGAAATTATTTTCCGTGCCAGTCACTTCTCCTGGATCTGGGGGGGAGAGATCAGCGCGGGCTTTGCAGGGCTTTCCAGGGCTTTCCTGGGACTTGGACTCACTTCAAAGAATTGTTTGATTTGTTTCCTTTCTAAGCTTTGCTCTCTGTCCTTTGGTTAATGTTCACCGTAGACATACTGCCTTCGTAAAGTGCATCAAACGGATTCGCTACACCGCAAACCGTGATGCTAAGTGTGAAGGCAGCTCAGTCAGGGATGTAAATATCCCCGTCCTCTATAGAGGGTCCAGCAAGGTGACTGAGAGCCAAGAATCCTCAATTCTGCTTCACTTTCTGCTTCTGTTCATGCCTGATTTTTGCAGTTCTCCTGGCAGTTCAGTTTTTAGTAAACATCCCCCCTTTTGCAGTACAGAGCAGTGAAACTTTTCATGGGCATAAATATTTCCTCCTTCGTACAAGTGAGATCTGCCTGAATTACATTCCCATGACATCACATGACTTTCCATGACATCACATGACATCCCATGACATCACACGACATCCCATGACATCCCATGACATCACATGACATTCCATGACATCACATGACATCCCATGATATCACATGACATTCCATGACATCGCATGACATCACATGATATCACACGACATCCCATGACATTCCATGACATCGCATGACATCACATGACATCACATGACATCACACACTTAGCAGAATGTCTAAGGGAAAGTGTCATTGCTGGTAACTGAATATTCGTGGGGCATGTTAACAATCTGCTTGATTATTCAAAAAGAAAGCTGGTTTGGATCTATAGGGACATGCATTTGGGGGAGCATGCTGTATAGAGTATGTCCTTTTATATTTGCCTTGTTTGAGTTTAAGTTTGCAAGAAATGGCATGAAAATCGGAAATTGTCCTCCAGCCCCATAACTATAAGCCAAGTAGGTGCTGGGGTTGGATTGATTTTGATGTCACAAAGGATAATCAAATGGTATGTGTGCAGGTCTGATGAACCAACAGTAACAGAGATGTATTTGTTCTATACAGTATTTACACTGATATTACTGTATTTCATGAGAGCTGTGAGACTTTAATATATCTTACTGGGGAAAATGACCCGTTATGTGATATTAACAATTATCCAAACTACTTCTGGTACCAAGCATTTCAGATAAGGGATACTCAACCTGGATATAGAAAGTCCTTGTTGGTCCGACTTGATTATACTATTTTTGTATAAAAAAAGTATTTGTCTTTATTTTCCATTTTTTTTGCGAGTGCCATGCCTATAGCCCCCTTCAGCCACGCTCATAGCCCCCGTCAGCCACACCCCTAGGCCCCCGTCAGTCACGCCCACAGTCCACTTCAGCTACGCCCACAGTCCCCTTCAGCCACGCCCACAAAAAAACAAAAGTGTCACTCTATAGCTCTCTGAAATGTTTGGAAATCAAAATTCCATCACACTGTGTTTATTTTACAGATTCAAGAGAAGATTCCAATCTGTGCGAATAAGGTGGATTCCCCAGAAGGTTACTATGAAGAGGCTGAACCCTACGATGCCTCAATCACCGGTATATAGTGTAACTGTGAACGAATACCATGCCCAACACTGCAACTGCTGCTCAAAGACCAGATGACTAACGGGATAGAGCAGTGATGGCTAACCTTGGCACTGCAGACGTATTTTGTAAAATTTCCGTATCCCATAATTCTCAGCCTTGAGGCTGGCTGAGCATCATGGGATATATATAGTCTCCAAACAAGGTTAGCCATCAGTAATATAGAACATTCTTGTTTGGAACTTCTTTATAATAATAATAATAAAAACATTATGGTGGGTTAAAAATAATAATATTGAACTGTTCCTGGCAGTGACAGAATAAATATAGATGCTGGGATAATGATGTCCTTTTTAAATTGATCATGTGATACACACACACACACACACACACACACAACAGCTTAGTTGCGTGGTAAGTAAGGATATCATTAACTGAAGATCTTAACTGTGAACTTCAGTTCCGTGGTCAACTATATACTGACTAGGAACTTTCCTGCACCAGTGTATATAGCTAGTCTTGGAAGCTACAGTAGCACAGTGTAGGTGCGACTAACTATAAACTGTACCACTATTAATATCTGGCTCACTCTATGATTATGGAAGCTATTCTGTACTACTGTGGATGTCTGGCTAACTATATACTGATAGAAGTTATCCTATGCAACTCTCAATGGGTATGCAGTACCACCATCTATGTGTGGCCAGAGATTTACGGACATATGCAATGTATTACGAATTAATCATTGTCTTGCTATTCATTTTCCTGAACAATAGTTGCTGTGAAATTATATTGGTTGGGTGCAAAACATTCTGAACTTGCCCAGATGGTGCTAGATAGGGCTCTGCAGCCCTGAAGTATGCATTTCTTTATATCTAAAATGGCAAAGGGGCTGCCCTACCCCCATATAAATGGTGATGTGCCCACCCTTGCACCCTAGGCTCTTTTTTGCATATTGCATGCATTTCATGACCTTGGCTTGCAACTCAAACCACCAGTGCCAATCTGCATGCCTTGCATGTTCCTCTGCAGAATGGCTTGCAGACTCTCCCTAGCACATACTGCTTACCTGGCTGCTTTGACTTGAATTTCATAGGCCTAGTGCAACCTTCGGCACTCCAGAGGCTGTGGACTACATCTCCCATAATGCTCTTACAGCAGTAATGATGGCAAAGCATCAATTGAAATGTAGTCCACAACACCTGCAGTGCCGAAGGTTGCTTACCCTTGGCCTAGTGATTTAACAATTTAAAATGATATGCTTCTGTTGACCCTTCACTCATCATGCTTGGACACAAATTGCCCCTTTTCTGGGTATTATACATAACTTGCAATTAGCATTGCCACATTTATATAAATTAAATAATACCTGCCATGCTACTCCTGAACAGTATTTTTGCTAGCAGAATTACAAGAAGATGTATAGGTTTAATCCACTCTTTGCAATACAGGTATTAATGCGATGCTTTCTTGATTCCCTTGACTGTTCCCATTAATTCACTGTTTATGACTAGACCCCATTGTCTTTTCACCGGTGAATTTATCGGCATAGAAAGCCGGATACAGTAACGGTTACCCCCCCCAGCTGTGAGTAGCGATCCCAGGCTAAAACGTTTTATTTTAAGAAATGATTTAACTTGGTATATGTCACCGTAATGCATTTTTCTGTAAGGTCGGGCAAGGATTTCAGTGACATGCCTTCCGAATTAATCCGGCTAGAAGGAATGATTCATTGGCTTTCTTTTCATATGGGAAAGGTTAATACAGATGTATATTTTGGAAAAAAAAAAACATACAAACACAATGGATCCCATATCTTCAGTTATTTCACAGATAACCACATTTTCCCCAAACTGTTTATGGTAGATATCTATTTCTCAGAAATGGGAAAGGAAAATTCCACATGAAGAGACAATTCCTCTCAAAAAGGTCAGAGTTAATCTCAGCCCTGGCTTTTGGGGGGGGGGGGGGGGGGGGGGTCTTTTAACCCATTCAGAGCCAGAGTGGTGTGAAAAAGATGTTGCACTAAAGTGATAACGTATAATCTATTAAAAATTTAAAAAAAAGCCACATTTCTTGTCTGTAATGGAAGATAATTGAGTAGGTACCAAGAGGTTAATGTCAGGTATTTTACACCCCAGACTAATTCAGTAGGGTCCATAGGTTATATATATATATTAAGGTCTATAAGATATGTCCATCAGTCATTTTATTTGCCAATGTTCGGTTTACTATATGGATGTAATGAGTTTGATGTGGATTCTTTGTTTGATACCTCACTGTCATCTGTCACACTCCCTCTGCAATTTGGATTCCAGTCTTCCACGAGGGAGCGGCCCAGCATCTTATTTTAGGGTTGGCCAATTAGATTCCTTCTAGTATCCTGTGACCTTAACATTTGGGTCTGGAACCCTGGCCTGCGTCTGCTTTTGCACTTTTCCTGGAAAAATTACATTTAGAATTTTGTCAAAAGTCTCTACGAAACAAGTGCCATAAGGAAAATGATCATTAAAAAAAACCCGTTTAACACGCAGACATCACAGTTTTTCTTCATCCCGTCTTCAATATAACGGCAGTTTGTTTTCAAGTATTACATCCACTTTTAGGAAACCTCTAGATCAATTAATAAACATGTATCTGCCTGTTGTGGCGTTCACTATAGACACAGCCCACGTTCCTATTTGTAGTGCTGGTGGTTTATACTTCTGTGGCTCTAATTGACTTGCAGAGGATGGAGACGCTGTCAGCAGTTCGTACGAATCCTACGACGAAGAGGAGAACAACAAGGGGAAATCTACAGCTCAGCAACACCAGTGGCCGTCCACGGAGGCATCCATCGAGCTCATGAAAGATTCCCTCATCTGTGCTTTCCTCTGGAGGAAAAAGTGGCTGGGTCAGTGGGCAAAGCAACTGTGTGTGATTAAGGACAATAGACTTATGGTAAGTGCTGCTTAAAGGGACCCAAGGATTAAAAAGAATTCTTCTTTACATTGTAAACTCATGTGAACAGGACATTCTTTGTCGCAGTCTGATACATTGATCATGACAGACTGACAATCCATTTAAATGCCAGTTCTACCCCACTCAAAATCTGTTAAAGGGACTGTATCACCCAAATATTGTTTTTACTGTGAATGTAGAGAGCATAGAAAATGATCTATACACCGTGTTAGCAAAACTGCCAGCAAATGCCTAAATTAGAATGTGTCTGTGGAGTCTGCTGCTTATGACATCACCTGTGGCACGGTATGCAAATGAACTGCTTTTTAATGGGAAATAATGTAATTTGCATACCGTGCCACAGGTGATGTCATAAGCAGGGGACTCCACAGACACATTTTTCTCCTAGTTTAGGTATTTGCTGGCAGTTTTGCTAATACAATATATAGATCATTTTAAATCATTTTTTATGGTCTACCTGCACAGTAAATACAATGTTCAGGTCATACAGTCCCCCATACAGCCCCCCCCAGAATTCCTCCTACCTTTCTGTATGTGGAGCGCTAGCTAGGAGCTGCTCATTAGAGAGCTTGCTCGTGTTAAGAGGGGTCTGCATGCTTAATTCCATAACCTGTTTAATGCTTCCAGTGTTATAAAAGTTCCAAAGATCACAATGCCCAGCTGGATGTGAGTCTAATTGGCTGCACCGTTACACACAAAGAGAAACAAGTCCGGAAGAAGGAGCACAAACTGAAGATCACACCGGCCAACACAGACGTCATCGTGCTGGGGATGCAGAGCAAGGATCAAGCAGAGCAGTGGCTGAAGGTAATGGGGGTTAATCGTCAACTGGGTAAACCGCTCCAGGGAGCAGTAACAAGCTGCCACCTTGCCAAGTTGGTTATACAAGTCTAAGCCTATGGATTGTGGTCACCCAGCAGGCTAGGACTGACAAATGCCCCTGACACTACAAAACATCACAGCATCCTCCCCTAGAGGGCAATGCAAATGTCCAGTTTCTAACTTGGGAGGTTGAGTGTCACTCAAACTGGCAGCCATACTGCACATGAGCAGGATGCATTCTCCAGTGTTTTAGACACCGTAACATGTCATCTGTAGGATTGTGGTCCAGAGTACCTCTGTCACCCTGATCTCTACCTCTGTCCGAAATAGCTGCTAAAATCAGCACTGTCCTTCACCAGTCAGGTCTGCTGGGAGGCATGCATACTTCCGGCCTGCACTTTGCTCTTTCTACAGCATGTGGAACACATACGTGTCCCTGGAAACATGTCTCATATTCACAACTATCTCTTTATGATGTCAAGAAAAAAACTACAGCTATAGCATAGAGGACATTGTATATGATGTGCACCTATAGAGAAGTAATGTGTGTCTGAGCAGTTTTAGAACCTTTAATACATTGGCTTTAATGAAGACACAGTCTGATTATTCCATGATGTGTGAATACAAGAATCCTGTGTGATGGAGACTCTCCGTCCCCTCTGGATAGTCCAGTTCAAAAGCCTTCACTTAGAGGACATGTATCATTTCTAACAAAGAGGCTTTGAGGAAAGGCCCCTCGTTTAATGACAATTAATAGGAATATTGGCCTGCCATAAATATGTGGGAACATTTTATATCGAAACTTCAAAGCTGCCCCTGACTTTCCAATAAAGCCAATAAAAAGCACAGTGAGGGGCTGTCTGTAGAGCTGCCAGTGTGGGACAGGAAAAGACCAGATCTCCATGAGTTTCGGGCAAGAGGCCATATTCGTGACCCTTATACTTCCATCCATGGATTCCAGCCAAGAGAATGTCTTCTGGTCCCTGACTCATCCATTGAATAGGCAGTCCAGACATGTTACACTGTGGGAAGCCCAAAGTGACTTGACAGGCACAGCTCCCCCAAGAGGTTCTGCAGCAGCTGGGCTAATGGTTGACATGATGATGGGGCCAACTGAGTTTCAGATTTAGGTATTGTTATCTGAGGGTGAATAAGATGTGACAAATTGGATATGTTTCCATTCATGGGGTATTACCTACTGAGCGGCCATTAATATCTGAGTTTATCAGTCACCTGCCCTTAGCGGGGGGGGGGGGGGGGGGGGGCTATTTACTAAAACTAAGCTGATCAGGCATTAGCAGCTGAGCTGGAGAGTTTTTTTTCTTCTTCAATTAGGCTTAATTAATGCAAAAAAAAACTAATCAGTAAAAAAAATAAAAAGCTGCTCCCATGTTTTGTCAATCGTTACATATTAGCATGCTGCCTCCCCCCCGACCCCACCGGTAGCTGAAACTGCGCAAGTGTAGAGCCCTCACTTTGGAGCTAAACATTGAAAGTATGGATACTTTGTTTAAGGGACAAGCCTGGTGAGGTTCTACTGGAAAAAGAGCAGAGTCGGCACTGCCGAAGGCATCTTTGGAGTCTGTCTTGACTCAAAACAGCAGTTTGAACTATAGCTGAATTGGAGAAAATGTTCCAACTCGGCTACTTTGGCCTTTAGTTTGCAGTTCCCTTGTCAATTCCGCCATTCACGGATAAAGACTGCTAAATGCCTGTTCTGTCTCCTGTTTATCACATCGCCTTGTGGTATGAGATGCAAAGTGCACTTTCCAGCTCACTGATAACAATGCACCCCTCCCTGCACTACACAGGTGATTCAGGACATTAGTGGCCTCCAGGGGGACGTGTCATGTGACAGCTCGCAGCTCGCCACAGAAAACCTGCGCCAAACGCCACACAAGGTAACGTAATGCCAGTATTACCTACTATACTGCAACTCTATGTGCTGGCTATACAGCTGTATTGTATTAACCACTAAGACATGCTGGGTTATCTTTAACAGAAGAGAACATGATTTTTAAAGTTTATTGATGTTTAATAGAATATTATCATTTTATTTCTTTACTGCCCCTTACGTATATTGTCCCTTTAATATATTCAGGATGAAATAAGCACATCTTGTCATTTTCACACTTAGGGTGAGGTCTCCGATAGATACTCGGCAGCATCGGAAAGTGGCAGCAGCACAGATGGGCATCCAGAGACCCCTGAAATCAAGGAAGGTAAGATACAGTGCATCGCAAACATTCAAACTGCAACCTACCCTAAATAGTTACCAGCATTCCGGGAACCAGGATTGGCAGAGCCCAAAAAAAAGGGTGGAGCCATGTGACATGACGTGATCACTGGCAACATCCCATGACTCTCCATGTTACATGTACTGGGTATCCATTTAACCTGAAGCTGCCTGTGCCCACTGCACTGTGCTTAGATAGCAATAATTCCGGGACAGGCCCTAAAATGAGACTGTACTGACAACTCCAGGACTGTTGGCGACTATACCCGACCTGATAATGCTACATTTCTCCTTTTGTGTAAAGGGAAGATTTATATTTTCCACTTCGCTTAACAAGTGAACTGCAAAAATCAGGCATTAGCAGAGGAGTTGGAAAGATCGTCAATTTTGCTTTTACTGCCTGATTTTTGCAGTCTGTTCACCACAGTTGTCAGTTCACTGGCACTCGGCAGTCTGGGCAGATTACTGGCACTCGGCAGTCTGGGCAGATTACTGGCACTCGGCAGTCTGGGCAGATTACTGGCACTCGGCAGTCTGGGCAGATTACTGGCACTCCGCAGTCTGGGCAGTTTACTGGCACTCGGCAGTCTGGGCAGATTACTGGCACTCGGCAGTCTGGGCAGTTTACTGGCACTCGGCAGTCTGGGCAGTTTACTGGCACTCGGCAGTCTGGGCAGTTTATTGGCACTCGGCAGTCTGGGCAGTTTACTGGCACTCGGCAGTCTGGGCAGATTACTGGCACTCGGCAGTCTGGGCAGTTTACTGGCACTCCGCAGTCTGGGCAGATTACTGGCACTCGGCAGTCTGGGCAGTTTACTGGCACTCGGCAGTCTGGGCAGTTTTCTGACACTCGGCAGTCTGGGCAGATCACTGGCACTCCGCAGTCTGGGCAGATTACTGGCACTCGGCAGTCTGGGCAGATTACTGGCACTCCGCAGTCTGGGCAGATTACTGGCACTCGGCAGTCTGGGCAGATTACTGGCACTCCGCAGTCTGGGCAGTTTACTGGCACTCGGCAGTCTGGGCAGATTACTGGCACTCGGCAGTCTGGGCAGTTTACTGGCACTCGGCAGTCTGGGCAGTTTACTGGCACTCGGCAGTCTGGGCAGTTTACTGGCACTGTGCAGTCTGGGCAGTTTACTGCCACTCGGCAGTCTGGGCAGTTTACTGACACTCGGCAGTCTGGGCAGATTACTGGCACTCGGCAGTCTGGGCAGTTTACTGGCACTCCGCAGTCTGGGCAGATTACTGGCACTCCGCAGTCTGGGCAGATTACTGGCACTCGGCAGTCTGGGCAGATTACTGGCACTCGGCAGTCTGGGCAGATTACTGACACTCGGCAGTCTGGGCAGATTACTGGCACTCGGCAGTCTGGGCAGTTTACTGGCACTCGGCAGTCTGGGCAGTTTACTGACACTCTGCAGTCTGGGCAGTTTACTGGCACTCGGCAGTCTGGGCAGATTACTGGCACTCGGCAGTCTGGGCAGATTACTGGCACTCGGCAGTCTGGGCAGTTTACTGGCACTCGGCAGTCTGGGCAGTTTACTGGCACTCCGCAGTCTGTGCAGTTTACTGGCACTCCGCAGTCTGGGCAGATTACTGGCACTCGGCAGTCTGGGCAGTTTACTGGCACTCGGCAGTCTGGGCAGTTTACTGACACTCTGCACTCTGGGCAGTTTTCTGAAACTCGGCAGTCTGGGCAGTTTACTGGCACTCGGCAGTCTGGGCAGATTACTGGCACTCGGCAGTCTGGGCAGATTACTGGCACTCGGCAGTCTGGGCAGTTTACTGGCACTCGGCAGTCTGGGCAGATTACTGGCACTAGGCAGTCTGGGCAGTTTACTGGCACTCTGCAGTCTGGGCAGATTACTGGCACTCGGCAGTCTGGGCAGTTTACTGGCACTCGGCAGTCTGGGCAGATTACTGGCACTCGGCAGTCTGGGCAGTTTACTGGCACTCGGCAGTCTGGGCAGTTTACTGGCACTCGGCAGTCTGGGCAGTTTACTGGCACTCGGCAGTCTGGGCAGTTTACTGGTACTCGGCAGTCTGGGCAGATTACTGGCACTCGGCAGTCTGGGCAGTTTACTGGCACTCCGCAGTCTGGGCAGATTACTGGCACTCGGCAGTCTGGGCAGTTTACTGGCACTCGGCAGTCTGGGCAGTTTTCTGACACTCGGCAGTCTGGGCAGATCACTGGCACTCCGCAGTCTGGGCAGATTACTGGCACTCGGCAGTCTGGGCAGATTACTGGCACTCCGCAGTCTGGGCAGATTACTGGCACTCGGCAGTCTGGGCAGATTACTGGCACTCGGCAGTCTGGGCAGATTACTGGCACTCGGCAGTCTGGGCAGTTTACTGGCACTCGGCAGTCTGGGCAGATTACTGGCACTCGGCAGTCTGGGCAGTTTACTGGCACTCGGCAGTCTGGGCAGTTTACTGGCACTCGGCAGTCTGGGCAGTTTACTGGCACTGTGCAGTCTGGGCAGTTTACTGCCACTCGGCAGTCTGGGCAGTTTACTGACACTCGGCAGTCTGGGCAGATTACTGGCACTCGGCAGTCTGGGCAGTTTACTGGCACTCCGCAGTCTGGGCAGATTACTGGCACTCCGCAGTCTGGGCAGATTACTGGCACTCCGCAGTCTGGGCAGATTACTGGCACTCCGCAGTCTGGGCAGATTACTGACACTCGGCAGTCTGGGCAGATTACTGGCACTCGGCAGTCTGGGCAGTTTACTGGCACTCGGCAGTCTGGGCAGTTTACTGACACTCTGCAGTCTGGGCAGTTTACTGGCACTCGGCAGTCTGGGCAGATTACTGGCACTCGGCAGTCTGGGCAGATTACTGGCACTCGGCAGTCTGGGCAGTTTACTGGCACTCGGCAGTCTGGGCAGTTTACTGGCACTCCGCAGTCTGGGCAGTTTACTGGCACTCCGCAGTCTGGGCAGATTACTGGCACTCGGCAGTCTGGGCAGTTTACTGGCACTCGGCAGTCTGGGCAGTTTACTGACACTCTGCACTCTGGGCAGTTTTCTGAAACTCGGCAGTCTGGGCAGTTTACTGGCACTCGGCAGTCTGGGCAGATTACTGGCACTCGGCAGTCTGGGCAGATTACTGGCACTCGGCAGTCTGGGCAGTTTACTGGCACTCGGCAGTCTGGGCAGTTTACTGGCACTCGGCAGTCTGGGCAGATTACTGGCACTAGGCAGTCTGGGCAGTTTACTGGCACTCTGCAGTCTGGGCAGATTACTGGCACTCGGCAGTCTGGGCAGATTACTGGCACTCGGCAGTCTGGGCAGTTTACTGGCACTCGGCAGTCTGGGCAGATTACTGGCACTCGGCAGTCTGGGCAGATTACTGGCACTCGGCAGTCTGGGCAGTTTACTGGCACTCGGCAGTCTGGGCAGATTACTGGCACTAGGCAGTCTGGGCAGTTTACTGGCACTCTGCAGTCTGGGCAGATTACTGGCACTCGGCAGTCTGGGCAGATTACTGGCACTCACCAGTCTGGGTAGATTACTGGCACTAGGCAGTCTGGGCAGTTTACTGGCACTCAGCAGTCTGGGTAGATTACTGGCACTCAGCAGTCTGGGTAGCATACTGAGTGTGTCTGTTACAGGGCTGATTAGCCTGTGGATCATCTCTCTTGCCCTCTCATACACTGATTTGTAAAATATTCCATGTTATGTTATCAATCTGGAGCATTCATCTCTCTCTAAACAAGCTGTATTCCTTGTATATTGTTGTTTATTGTTGTATATGGTTGTTTATTGTTGTATATTGTTATTTATGGTTGTTTATTGTTGTATATGGTTGTTTATTGTTGTATATGGTTGTTTATTGTTGTTTATGGTTGTTTATTGTTGTATATTGTTGTATATGAATTCTGCTGTGCAGATTGGGCAGTTTATTCTTTTAGACAGACACGCTGGATGGTGATTTCTGCAGCAGCTGAGGGGGGTAACATTTGAAACCAGTGAATGTGAAGATCCAGCTAAACCCCATAAATATGTATAGACATGTGATACGTGTGGCATATTCAATACATTAACCCTTTGGTTTACACTGTCTGCCTCTCTCCTGGAACCGTGTTAAACTGCCCCAGTGATTCAAACAAGACAATGTAATTAAAGTCTAGTCTATACATTGTGCTAGCCAATGTACACATTACATTCTCTGTTGTAGACAGAGGGTCATGTCAAGGCCCTAGTAGGTTTACTTCAATAGTGGACAACCTCTGGCACAATGGGCACCACTTTAAAAATATCTATCCATCTCTTTTGGTCTTTATAATATTGGTATTGGGGGGCAGGGGGGGGTGAACTTGGTGTTGGTGTCCTGGTGTATTGTGGGTAAAATGCCCACATTGCCCCCCTTTCTGCATGCATGGACCAACAAAAAGAAATGACAAATCTATTGGTCCGTTGAGACAAGCATGCAGGTGCCCAACTCCATAATGGCTGCCGTGGAAGCTAAGCATTGTGGGAATGCACCCACCAACTAGATTCAAGTGCGCATGCCATGTTAGAACTGGAGGGTCTAGAGTTTGGACCCCTGGACCTCAAACCTGTCAGTACAATCTATAGCATGATTTAATTTCAGTAAAGGGGTATGGATATACACTGACGGATATACACTGGCGGATATACACTGGCGGATATACACTGGCGGATATACACTGGCAGATATACACTGGCAGATATACACTGGCAGATATACACTGGCGGATATACACTGGCAGATATACACTGGCAGATATACACTGGCAGATATACACTGGCAGATATACACCGATGATATACACGGGCGGATATACACGGGCGGATATACACTGGCGGATATACACTGGTGGATATATACTGGCCAAAATACACTGGCGGATATACACTGGCCGAAATACACTGGCGGATATACACTGGCGTATATACACCGGCGGATATACACCGGAGGATATACACTGGCGGATATACACTGGCGGATATAACTGGCGGATATACACTGACGGATATACACTGACGGATATTCACTGACGGATATACACTGGCGGATATACACTGACGGATATACACTGACGGATAAACACTGACGGATATACACTGACGGATATACACTGACGGATATACATTGACGGATATACACTGACGGATATCCACTGACACCAGGCATTTAGCTGCTGGGATGCAGATTTCATTTAACCACCTTGGACTCCTGGCATTTTCCAGCCTTGTGTTCACCTGATGGTACACTGGCTTCTTTCTCTGTTAATCGGATTACTGTCGAGGACCCTGTGGTCTGGGATGACAAAGGCCTTTTTTGTGCTGCCGGTTTAGCAATTATAAGAAAAAGCGATAGGAAGGAGCAAATTAACACCGGGGAGATAAACGTTTCCGTGGACCACCACATTACCAAAAGGCAACACTTGTAACCACAGACCGGACACTAATTAACATGTGAAGGGCAAAGCTTAAAGTCCATTCATTCCTTAATTCCTGCAGTTTAAAGGGCCTCTGTGACCTAAACATTGCTGGTGCTGTGAGTGTGGAGCATAAAAAAAATCATCAATACATTGTTACTAGCATTATGTCAATCAAATTCATAGAGAAAATGTGTTTATGACTGGCCCAAAATGCAAATTACACAACGGAACTAGTGCATGAAAAACTATTTATCTTATGTTATGCATCTGTTTGCATTTCTGCCAATGCACTGTATAGATCTTTTTATTATTATTATTATTATTCTATACATTCACAGCATAAACATTGTTTTGGTGATAGTGTCCCTTTAAATTAGGTGCTCATTGCCCCCTAGTGGACAATGAGCAAACCACCATGGCTCTTAAATGGGCTGGCTGAAAATATCTTTATTTAAAGGAGTTTAAAAAAAACATTTCCAACCAATATTATTTTTATTGAAACAAACTGATGGTAGGAGCCACTCAGAACCTGGCATTAATGTTCTTAGCATTCCACTGTACAAGGGAGGGAGAAGGGTAAATGATGCAATGTGCCCATTGTACTTCTTGATCTTGGGAGTCCAACTGGGGCTCTCCAGCTACTTCTGGACCACAACTACCATAATTATCTAGCATTCTAGAAAGCGAATGAGATTTCATGGGGTTTGTCGTTCAGCAGCAGCTGGAGGGTCTCCGTTGGACGCCTCGAAAGTAGACAAATGCCTGGTGCAGGCTCGGCTGTTCAAATCTTTTTTTTAATTTTTTTTTTTTTAGGAAGAAACAAAAAAACAGTTTAGCAGATTTAAAAAATGAACATCTGGTACAACAGTCCATAAAGTGTTAAATGATGGTTGCCACACAACTGGAATTTTACCGGCAGGCTGGTAAAAATTGGCTTGAAACCAATGTCACATCTATGAAGCCTGGCCGGTATTATTTTAAAGAAAAGGTGGCCATCCTATATATACAGGCGGTTGGAGAGGGCCACTCTAATGAAGATCTCCTTCCTGCAAAACGAATCTAAAAAGAGCACACTTTGGATCATTCCGATAGTGTTTGGGTTATCTTTACGGGAATCATTTTCTGCAGGATTTAAATGATAAACAGATGTTACTCTGATAGGGAGGGAGAGTGGAATTCCCCAAAACATGTGATTAATCGACTGCCAATAAATACAGTAAGAGGCAGCGTTACTAATGTGTTTCATTTGCTTTATGTAGGGGGTCACTATCTCAATGCTG